>OZ012735.1:513722232-514161602 GCA_963859935.3 Lathyrus sativus
GTTGAGTTGCTGATCTTTCTAAACATGTGAGCTGCTGCTTATGGATTTTAGGAGGAGGTTGCAAAGGATTCTGTGTATCTGTTGTTGTGCCCTCTGATATAGGAGCTTATATGATCTGTTGAATGGTTTGCCAAAGGAGGAGTGACTACTTCTGTATGATGTTCTATAAGATTTTCTGACATCTTATTTAGGGCATGTTGAAGATGTTCTTCTGGTGGTTCTGCTGCATATTTTTCTGATGGAAGAACTCTAGAGGTCCTGTTATTCTTAAAGATACCAAAGCTCTAGTCATTCCATCATCGGGAGCAATGGACTGAAGAGAGTTGGTTGGTGTTATATGTTATTGTTGACCTCGTGATTGGAAGTTTGGTTTTATCATGAACCTTTAAGGAAAAACAAGAGCTCTACTAGCAAGAGGAAGTCATAGGCAAGTTGAGTCAAGGGTGTCAGCCTTGATGTTTCAACATTAGAGATACTTATACTAAAGAATACTTATGGTATTACTGAAGTATCTATCAGATGGTCTTCTCAACAAGGTGTGTGGATTTAAGATCAGTTGATAGTTGTGGATGTCACACCCTCATTTTCACCTTTAGCCTTTATACCCTACATTCACCATATCATACATCATTCTATTGCATATCGAATATGTGGGTTCACAAGGTACAGATTGGATCGGTTTGTTATTTTCCATTTTTAAATGAGATAACTCGCCTATCATGGAATACATGGAAGAAAAGGTTCATCACATAAGGCTTGATCTAAGTTGAAAAGTCTACTCATGTAGATTACTTCAAGAAGAAGTTACTTGAAAAAATATTGGGATATTCAAGATAAATATTCCTAATGAACATGAAATGCAAGGCCAAATTCAAGTTTGCTTTAACCAACTTTGTTTCAAATTATTGGTCAAGTGGAGTTCAAATTTGCAAAGCATGAGTCAAGATCACAAGTCTATAATTCAAGGCTTCATCCATTTCAAGTTTAATGGTTCTAGGGAAATCCATCATCAATTCATTAATTAGAGGCAAGAATATTACAAAGAGAAATTTTATGACATTACAAGAATGTCATTTGTTGCAAGACTTCCAACTCTAAGTAATGTTTAGAAATTAATTTATTTCTAATCTTCATTCAAGTCTATAATCAAATCCATGATATGGTAATCTTCATGCCACACCAAGTTTTCATGTGCTACATTATGCCCACAAACATCCAAAGAAAATACTTAAGAGTTAACATTGGTATGTTTCAAGATCAAGACCAAGTGTGTTCTACCATAGGCAATATGGATGCAATCCAAAACAGCCCCATGCAAGAAGTGGCAATATGTATCATGTTACAAAATCATTTTTATGTCACAAGACCAAGAGAATAGCATGTGACAATGCATCTAAAAATCAGAATTTCAAAATTTTGTCCAAAAGGTTAACATTGACCAAGAAAGTAGTCCAAGCATAAGCCAACAAAGAGGTGAAAGGATTGAGGGCAATGTAGAGGGCTGTAGAAAAAGACAGCATGAGAAAGTAGTGCAGAAAAATGCAGCATAACCATATACATAGAAATGGAAAGAAAGAGAGTGACATGAGAAAAGGGGGTAAGAGACATTACCCCATGAAAAATCTGATGTTTGGGGAGAAGGGAAAACCCTATAGGGGAGAGATAAGAAGGAGGGAGCTGTAAACAAAAACATTCACTCTTTACACATTCAAGATTCTACACACATTGCAAACCAGAAAAATAGAGAGAGCAAGAGAAGCCCTAAAAACCAGAAAAAATAGAAAGGAAGAAAAACCAGAAAAGGAGAGTGAGATAGAAGCACAAGAGCATCCTTGAAGAGAAGAACCTTCAGAACATAGAGTGAAGAGTGAAGGACATTCAACCAAAACCAGGGAGGACTTGCAAGAAGGATAGAAAGCTCTTGGGTATCCATCCCTTTAAACCTTTCTCTCTTTACTTTTTTTTTTGCTTTTATATTCACTTCATTTACTCTCTTATGTGTTGTTGTACTGTATATTATATAAGGATCCATAGGGACCAAGAAACCTTTTTTAAGAACCACAAAAATGAAAGAGAACCAAAGAAAAAATTAGGTTTTTTTCACCTGGTAGCCTGACACGGGCCGTGTCACACGACACGGCCGACCGTGTTGCATCTGTATGTAACTTTTCATAGCGCAAACTGCCCAGGACCCCTGACACGGGCCGTGTCACACAACACGGCCACCCGTGTCACACAACACGGCCACCCGTGTCACACAACACGGCCACCCGTGTCACACAACACGGGTCGTGTCACACAACACGGGCCGTGTCACACAACACGGGCCGTGTCACACAACATGGCCACCCGTGTCACACAACACGGCCACCCGTGTCACACAACACGGGCCGTGTCACACAACACGGGCCGTGTCACACAACACGGCCACCCGTGTCACACAACACGGGTCGTGTCACACAACACGGCCACCCGTGTCACACCTCTGTCAAGCCTTAAAAACGTTTTTCTCCCAGACCCTATGACACGGGCCGTGTCACACAACACGGCCACCCATGTCACACTGCTGTTTGGCCTCAAAAACATTTTTTTCTCCCAGACTCTATGACACGGGCCGTGTCACACAACACGGCCACCCGTGTCACACTGTTGTTTGGCCTCAAAAACATTTTTTTCTCCCAGACCCTATGACACGGGCCGTGTCACACCTCTGTCACACTTAAAAACTCCTTGTTGCAGGCACCTCCTGACACGGGCCGTGTCACACAACACGACCACCCGTGTTACACCATTGTTTTTTCACTTATTTTGTTATTTTACCTCCAAAAAAATTTTTTTTTTGCATGTCTCGATTTTTTTTTGCCGACTAACCCCATATGTTTGTATGATTTTAGTGTGAATATTGCTATTGTCCTTGTTGACTTTTATTTCCAAAAACCATTTTCAAAAAAACAAACTCTCGATTTTATCGAGCCATTTTTAACCTTGTAAGTCGGTTGCCTTGTGCACCGCCATGACCTTGATCGCATCACCTCAAATATCTTTACAAACAATAAACCTTGATCCAACGTCAAATGATTCTCTTTTTTCATAAAAATCTAAAACACCATAAAATAAACGATTAGAATTATGCACCACGAACTTTAAAGTGGTGGAGAAGGAATGAGAATGGAATCCTCTTACACTCTTTCTGAATATTTTGAATACAAGGCGCTCGACTTGGTTATTCGAGACATTCATCTCTATCCAAAGTCTTTTGTATAATCCTAGTCAAGAATAAATTCTTCCCTAAGAAAAACCTAAAAAACAATATCAACTCATCAAACTTCTTTTGCCTTAGGGCATCAATCCGAAAACCCTTTTTCAAGGTATAAAATCAACCAATTCACAATTATTTCTTAAGTGGCCGAACTACGGCTGCTCTGATTTCTCACACATGTTGAGAATATGTAGGCATAGGATTGCGATGATCCTAGCGAGCACAATTTTCTTTCTTTCCCATCTTTAATCATCCATACCCTTTACCCAAGGACATGTTACGTCTGTTCTACCGCAAACAGGTAACGCATAAGACTCCAAGAGCGAGCCGCAATACACCTAACTGCTAGAATGTGCACGATAGCATCGTCCACCCAACATCCCGTTTTCCACCGTAGTCCCATGAGCTACGAATGCTCTGATTCTTCACTTCATACAAGTGAATATACGTAGACACAAGGGCCCTAATCCTTGGCGAGCATTAAAATAAATGAACCAACCCTTCTTTTCTTTAAACAAGCAAACTTTTAGAATAAAACACCCATTCACGCCAAACAACCTAGGAGGTTCCCATCGAATACGATGGATGCAAGGGGGTGCTAACACCTTCCCCTCGCATAACCGACTCCCGAACCCTAAGACTTGGTTGCGATGACCACGCTCTTTTCCCAAAGGTTTTATCGCTATTTCCCTTTCCCTCCTTGGGATAAATAAAATCCGGTGGCGACTCTGTGTCATTTTTCGCGTAGCGACAGTGGACTACACACGTATTTAATTGGTTATCCATGAAGTTCAGAGAAGGATCTACTATAAGGATTTAAGATTCATTGTTATTTGAAATATTTTCAAATATTTAATGGATTATCCTTAGTTGATGATCAAGTTGTCTCATCAGTTGTTGCACAAGTGTCAGACCCCTGACTTGTTTGGTCTACTTCAAAGATCTTATGTTCAACCAGATGTTGAGGCATTCCATCAGCAGAGATTATGCAGAATTCTGTTGATTCAAGGAGGTATAACTGGATCTGTATTTATTCTAGTAAGATTCTTGGCAAGAAACTAAGGCTAGAATGTAGTACTGATGGAAGTGAAGATGAAGACATGTCTCTTAGATCTGTTGAAGTGCAGCAGGTGCATTCTAGTTTCTACTAGAAACATCTGAGCTTTATCTAGAAAGTTTCCTGTCAAGAAACTGGTCTAGAAGATGATATTGGTGATATCATTGCTTGGAGCATGTGACCTTGCACATCTTTGAGGAAAACGATAAGTGGCAGTTATCCTTGATTTCCTAAAGAAGTCTCAACTTAAGGAAAGTGGGAGTCCTTTTATAAAGATTTTTGTCCTTCTCTGAAGAATCAAGCCTTGGCATGTTTGGTTTCTCGAAAGAGGAGTTTTTGAAGTAAATGCATTTCAATGCTTTTGTTGTGGTTCACTAAAGCATAATAGAGGTTGTCTACTCAACATCAAGTCTATGTACTCTTGTTCTGATAGAGTGATGAGGTTCTTCTAAGTGGCAGAATAAAGGACTGAATTCACCACAGGATGTCTAAACAGATGTTGTGACATCAAGCAGAAACTTCAGGTCCAAGTCTTGGTGTATCAAAGATGCCTTGTTTTGGAGGAAGTAGAACAAGTTAGCTTGGTGGAAGACTGTCTAGAGCTCTGAAAGATACTGAGTAACCAATCAGTGGAATTTGGTTATTTAAGCAGTGTGATTTTAAAAATTACTCTTGTGCAGAAGGGTAGTTGTTTGAAGACCAAAGGAGGTTCTGGTTATGTTCATACATTGGAGATTATGGTAGAAGCCCTAAGTTGCATATGGAAGATTACTGTCTTTTGGAGATGTTTTTGATCAAGCTGGTGGAGCTGTGTTCTCTGAAGATTTTCATTTGGATTACTAGGCAGTAGTAAGTCCAGTTGTGGGCATATCAAGAACCATTAGATGTTGTGTCTATGATATGTTAGGATGTCCTAACTAATGTCAGAACATCATTTTGTTAGCTGGTCTTAAAGATATGTTGTGGAACTTGTGATTCACATCTTGACTAAGAAGTACTCTATCTTTTCATACGGGAGAATGATGAGGTAAAGAGACTGTCTTGGAGTATGATGTGAAGGTATGGTACAAGACTAGAGTGGATCATTGGTTGATTGCATTCTGATGTGGTATATGGAAGTAATCAAGTCACTAGTTGACTCAGAAGTGTTCTAACCTATCATACGGAAGAATGATGAGGTAAAGAATGTCTTGGAGTATGGGATGTCCATCTTAGGCTGAGGTCAAAATACTTGTGGAAAAAGGGTTCTTTTGTTACAAGTAACTCTAGAAAGAAGTGGATTTGTTTTGTGCCTTCTTACTGTATGAGCATGAGGTTAGTTTTAAGATATAATATGGTGATCTTGGAGCATCGTTTATCAAAGATAGGGGGAGAGCTTGTGTTTGATGGGTGTACTATGGGCTTGTGGTGCAAGCAGTAAGTGAATGCATTCAGCAGGTGTGTTGAACAGAGAGTGAGCTCTTGAAGACATGAAGATGAGTCTTAGGTTTTATCTAGGATTTATTGCTGCAAGAGTGCAGTTATGTATCAAGATTGTTTGTGGTTTCAAACAGTTTGGGATTTTATGAAGGAGGAATGTCAGACAAGATGTTGTGACATTGTGTTACTGCTCTAGCTCATGATGAACATGACAAGTGTATTAATTTTGCTTCTGTATCAATGGATCAAATCAGATTTGCACAAGCTTTATTGAGAGTAATATAAAGATGAAGATCAAGACATCATCAGCTCTGATTTTGTGCATATGGAAGTCAACGAAACACGACATTTACACTGACATCTTCGAGATATTCCTAGATGAATCTGAGTGACCTTGCAGATAGTTTTGTCTACCGCTTATATTATAGTATGGGCTATAAAATAAGGGATGTAAAGCTGCAATGTGTGATGAAGTGATTTGTTTGGGTTCTCTCTTTTAGGGGGAGTGTTAATTATGTATGACATGGGGAGCTGTGTACCTGTCTGATGTGTACCTGCATTACTTGTGTTAACATTGTGCTAATATGGAGATGTATACAAAGTTTGCTAAATATTAGGCAAGCTTTTGGTCTTGAACACTGATGAGGTTGTAATGTCAGACAAGATGTCTTGACATTGTGGTGCTTGTTGTACTTTTTACCTTGACAAGTGATCATGTATCTGGCTTTGTGAGACTGTTGGTTTGAACTAAAGACCGTGCTTACTCCTTATGAATGACCTAGGAAACAACAGTGGTTATGGTCTGGGAGAATTTATTTGTGTGTCTCAAAGTAAGGACTTAAAATGAATTGTTACTTGGCAAGTATTTAATTGATTGTCCTTAATTGGTGATGACAAAAGTGTCACTCCTGGAGTCTATACTGTGGAGGTTGGTTCACATCATGATGAATCATGGTGTATGATGGTCTTGGTGAAGAATCGTTTATTGATGGATCTGTACAAGAGGAGATATAGTCCATACCTTGGTGATTACAGTCTAACTGTTGAATGAAGGAATTATTTCTTAAAGTACTTAAGAATAATTTTTGTAATGTCAGACAGGGGGTCTGAACATTGTGTCTTTGAGGAAGCTACATGAGAGTTTAGTTCTCTCTATGTTTGTCTGGTGATGATCTGTTGAGCTGCTGCTGTTGTGCCCTTAATATGGATTTCTGGAACCAAGGTGGATGGTAAAGGAATTGTTGTCATACAAGATAGGATGGATTGTGATGCTTGATATTCACCAGTTGAGTCATAAATACCTTATCTAATCTTGCTGGAGAATGATGTGGAGGTAGTGTTTAGCTGTGTTTAAAGCTTGTCCGTGAAGTGTTGCTGCAGTGGGGTAGTCTTCATATTGGTTGGATCAAGCATTTTGTGTATCTCTTGGGAGATTGTGAGATGACTGGATGACAACTGAGTCTTGCATTGAAGCATTATGCTTCTGATTCAGTGTTTGAGTGGCTCTGGTTGATATGCTATGAGCATATATATGTACATTTACTCCAATTTTTGTCAATTTTGACTAAACCAAGGGGGAGTAAAGTGTTGATTACTGCTACTGTTGCAAACCCTGTTAAGTTTAATTGGTTATTTTAGCCAAAATTTGCCAAAGGGGGAGATTGTTAGTTCCATGATTCTATGATTGGCTAAATTTTGGTAAAACATGATTCTGCACTAATGCTAAGCAAGATGTCATAACATCCATATCTACTGTTATAAAAGTACTGTCGTCATGTGTTTTAAACAGGATGTCATTACCAATGTCATGACATCGTTGTCTGGTGCAGCAGGAGCTGATGACAGTACTGTTGTCATGTGTTTTAAACAGGATGTCATCACCAATGTCATGACATCGTTGTCTGGTGCAGCAGGAGCTGATGACAGAACTACTGTCATGTGTTTTAATCAAGATGCCATGCTTAATGTCATTACATCGTTGTTTGGTACAACAGGTGCTACTATTGTATATCTCTTGACGGAGGTGTTTTGTTTTGATGAGATCCTGTTGGATATACCTCATCAGTAAGTGCAGGTCAAAGAGATTTATTAGGAACAAAGTGCAGATTTAATTGGTGTTCATAAAAAGGATATTTGAGACTTTTTATGAAACTATAAAACATTTGTTTCTACTGTTATGAAGAAGATTCTGCAGAAGTTCTCTGGAGGGTAAGTTTTGTTAGCTAGCACAAAGTTAATTGGATGCCATACTAAATATCATGACATCAGGTAGCTGACAACAAGGACGCATATTGGTTTTCTGTTATAATGCGTGAGTTAGCTCAGGCTGGATTTTAGGGAACCTGTTATGGCTCCTTAGTAATCTCAGGCGAGATTTTAGTCAGTGCTGAGCTTATCATGAAACGCATATGACCTAATTGATAGCACCTTGAATTGTGGAAAGTGGTTTAACTTGGTTAAACCTAATTTATGACCAGCCCAAGCCTAGACTACATTACTATTTAAGGAGGAGCAGAAGCAAGGGAAATCAAGCACTCACAACAAGAGAAACTTGAGTGTAAAATTAGGGTTTTGAGAGTCCTTGTGTGTGACTTTGTAAGTCACCCTTTCTATCTTTTGATACATCGTGGTAGACATATTTGTGTTAGTTGTGTGAGCCATTCACTCATTATTTAATGTGTGAATTGGACTAGGTTGTTATTTGTAAACTGTTAATTGTTCACTCAAAGCTTTTAAGCAAGAGTGTATTGTTCTTGATTGAAGCTTGTAAGCAAAATCAAGTATTGTGACTTTGTAGAGTGTCTTCTAAAGTCTTCTTTTGTATTGAATTGTTTATCACTGCTGTGATTAAGGGGGAGTGAGAGGATCTCTTGTCTAGTGGGTTCTAGGCAGAAATTGTATTGGGTAGAGATTAAGTGAGGGGTTGTAAATGAGGGAGTTTAGCTCTGAATTGATTATGCTAATAGTGGATTTCCTTTCTGGCTTGGTAGCCTCCAAATGTAGGTGATGTTGCATCGAACTGGGTAAACAATTCATTGTGTTATTTATCTTTCTACATTTACAATTCTGCACAATTTAAATGGCTAGATAAATAGCTCTGTCAGTCTGCAGATGTTACAACAGACGTCATGACATTGGCTATGACATTGTTAACTTTTTAAAGGGATTTACAATGGTCATGTTCTGTTTTAGCAGAGATCAATGTTCTTAGAATCTCTTAGGACATATGAGATCTGCATACCAGAATTTCATAAATTAAAGGTCCGACCTAAGGACTCGCCACCATACCGTGAGGACAACCCTTGGCGAGAGAAGTACGACCATTCTCCACCATGCTCACCGAGTTGGAGTGACGAAGACGACCCCCGTGGGCCATTATCTCGAGCGATCATGGACGCTCCCCTTCCCGTCGAGCTGGAAAAACAACCAAACCTGAGAACACATGATGGAACAACGAATCTCGATGAACACACCAAACACCATCAAATGTAGGTTGTTCCCTACTACTTTGAGGAAGGGTGCCATGACGTGGTACAAGATCCTCGTCGATGAATCCATCACTTCTACAAGAAACCTAGGGAAGTAGTTTTTAAGGAACTTCACTGCTTCTCATAGCCATCCAAAGTACAAGGAGACACTCAAAGCAATCATGTAAGGGAAAGACGAATCCCTCAAAGCCTATATCAAGTGGTTCAATCGGGAAGCTGTCCAGGTCTCCATGACCAATGACATGAAGAAGTATTTGCTTGAGCGGGGATTGCACCCGCGCAGTAACTTCATTAAAGCCGTCGGAATTGAAATTCCCGCATCGTCGAATGCCCTCCTCCTAAAGGCCCAAGCCTATATTTAGTACGAGGAGAAAGAAGCTGGCAACAATGGTCAAGACTCATGGCACCAAGAAAACTCCAGAGTTTCGAGGCTTGATGACCACCTAGCACCTCACCGAGGAAGGGAGAAAAGAAAACAAGATAAGCCTCGTGAGTATCGAGAATACAAAGGACCTACTGGCCGTTTCTCCGAATACACACCGCTAATCGCTTCTCGTGAGCGTATTATGTACGAGTGCGCGAACTCAAAATTCAACCAGGGTGGAGTCCGTTTTCGTAGGCAAACACCTTCTAAGCCTATCGCGGATAGGTCCAAGTACTATTGTTCCATAAAAGCCACAGGCACGTTAATGAAGAGTGCATCCACCTCAAGGATGTGATTGAGATCCTCGTCAAGGATGGGCACCTGAAGCAATACACTAAGAGAAGAGAAACTTCTCGACAAAATGCACGAGAAGCAAAGAAGGGCGAGGAGGAAAATCCATCCTCTAACGCCTTCGCCAACCTGAAGATCGCCATATCCATCTCCTGGTCTGAGGACTTTTACGTCTCCGATGAGGCCGAAACCCTCCTCTACTTTGCAACATACAACATATGGGAGACCTTCCCCTCTGGCTGGTCATATCTGGATGGGGATTCAACAAACTCACTGTAGGTTCAATAAAAAGAAAATTTGAGTAACTTATAGATGCAAGCTCGAGCCAAAATTCTACCCTTGATAAGTGTTGGGGAATCTTGGTTCCTATCACATTCTACTGCGAGGAGCTCCCCGGTGGATCCCCCAACTTCAGCATCCCTTTGCTCGTGAGAGCATGAATGGAGAACTTTGACATTCGAAGCATACTGGTTGACAAGGGAAGCTCAGTCAACATCATGTACTCTCAGCTATTCATGACTTTGCATCTCGAAGAACACACATTTGAAACCTTACGAGGGCTCTGATCTGCAGAGCTTCAATGATGCGACCACAAAGCCATGGGGCGATGTCAAAATAATTGTCACTTTCAGAGCAGCCGAGATTGCCAAATTGGTCAAAGTCCAGTTCCTAGTGATATATTGCCCTTCTCTGTATCAGTGTATCTTAGGAAGGCCAACTCTGGGCGAAGTGGTCGTCGTACCATCCACCGTTCATTTGAATATGAAGTATTACACGGCCAAGGGGTCTGTCGCTACTCTTCAGGGGGAGATAGAAGCTGTAAGGAGATGCATTGAAGTGGCCTCAAAGAGGGAAAAATCCATCAAAGTGCCACCTAGAATTGTCAGTAAACCAACACGACCCAACGACTCGGAGGAGTTAAAACCAATGCCTTATGTCGACTTGGTCAATCTAAACAGTCGTTTCACCAAGGATGACTTGAAGGAGAAAAAGAAGAAGGAAAGAGAAGCTCGACTAGCAGCAAAAAACTCCTCAACGCCAGATAACAACGAGGAGCCTCCCCATTCCAGACGGCGAGTTCAAAGTTATCCTCCTCAGCGACGACCCAAACAAAGGGGTGAAAATTGGAACTGGCCTCCCCGACCATGCAAGGAAGCAACTGAAAGCCTGCTTAAGAGAGAATGCAAACCTGTTTTCATGGAATGCCGCTGAGATTCCAAGAATGAACCCCGAAGTGGCCTGCCACCAGCTAACCATAGACCTCGCCGCTAGGGCTGTAGTGCAACGCATGCATAGGCAGGCTTTCAAGAAAGCGGAGGTTGCTGAAAATGATGTAAAAGACCTCATAGAGTTAAATTTTATTTCAAAATCCTAGTACATAACCTGGCTTTCAAACATTGTACTTATGAAAAAATCTAATGCAAAATGGAGGATGTGTGTTGATTATACCGATCTCAACAGGGCTTGCCCTAAAGATGCTTACCCTTTACCCAACATAGATAGACTAGTTGATAATTCTACTAGATTTAAATTCTTGTCTTTTATGGATACGTATTTAGGGTACAACCAGATCCCCATGGAAAAAGGAAACAAAAAATGCACGGCCTTCATGACCGATTCGGGAAATTACTATTATAACGTAATTCCCTTCGGCTTGAAAAACTTCGGCGCTACATACCAGCGGATGATGAACAAAGTCTTCCGAGGTGAAATTAGAGACATGCTCAAAGTTTACATGGACAACATGATCGTAAAATCCCAAGAGGAATATGACTATTCGTTCCACCTAAAAAGAGTCTCCGACTAGGCAAGGAGATGCAAGATGAGGTTCAATCCAGAGAAATGCACATCCGGCGTTCGAGCAGGTAAGTTCCTCGGCTTCTATCTAACAGAACAGGGAATCAAAGAAAACCCCAATAAATACAGAGCCTTTTCCGAATTCCCAACGCCAAAATCAAAGAAATCGATTCAATCCCTAAAGGTATGTTGACCTTGTTATCCCGCTTCGTAGCAAAGTATGCCCAACACGCACTTCCCCTTTTCAAACTTCTTTGCAAGGAAGCAACATTCGAATGGACCGAGGAATGCGAATAAGCCCTCATCCACCTCAAATGAGCTCTTTCGCAACTAATCGGTCCTCTCGCAACCAAACAACGGGGATATTCTCAACCTTTGCCTCGCCATCGCAGCCGAGGCTATCAGCGCAGCTATCACTCGTGAGACCCCTGAGGGACAGAAACCCGTATAAGGTAAACCAATTTCCAATGCTTAATTGAGGATAAAATTTGAATTGAAAATTTAACAAATAGTTTGTTTGCTATCATTATGTCAAACACTTGGCGTGCGAAACACACCAAGTCAAATTTCCTTTGGATTTGTAGTGCAAAATTGTTCACACTTGCAATTAAAGTGATTGCAATGGTTTTTTTACAATAGTTTTAAAAACTACAAATCAATCAAAATATTTATAAAAATTGACTTTACACAAACTTCAACAATGTAAAGTAAAGATATAGAAATAGATAGATAGAGATAAATAGATAGATAGATAGATAGATAGATAGATAGATAGATAGAGAGAGAGAGAGAGAGAGAGAGAGAGAGAGAGAGAGAGAGAGAAAGAGAATGAAACCTGTTCTGGACTAGCCCAATGACTAGGCATGGCCCAACCCACTCCTGCTCTTAGAACGACCCAATTGCCTAAGTCCAACCTCTTCGAGGAAAATTTTACCTTTCTGCCCCTCCAACAAGGGAGATTGACCTATTCACCCTTGGTCACAATACTTCTTCTCGTTAGTCTCTGCCCGTCACGCACAATTCCACCATCTAGAAACGGCCAAGACGCTTGTCCCCGTAACTATGTCCGTGCCCATGCCAACGGGTAGTTATGGGCACGTCTTCCCGTCCCAACGACTATTTCTGGAAGTTACCTATTCTTAGGGAAACGGTTATCTCGGACTGAAAATAGGGACCAATGGCCAAGCGCTGGGGGAATTATAAAAACCATCTCAAATGAGAGGGTCAGGTATCCAATTTTCACCTTGAAACACACATATTTTATACTTGCTCACTCTCTTGCTCGTTTTCTTACTTTAGCATCGGAGTGCCTTGCAGGCACACCCCGTCCTCTCTTTTCACACCCAACATCATATACATTTGTCCTTGGCCCATCTCAGGTTCTGATCATTCGGTAAGATCAACACCTAATTTGTTTAGGCAGTTCCCCTTTCGTCCTCACTTCAGGCACGTCTTTCCCTAATTCTAAAAATAGAATTGAGATATGTATAATATTTGTGTGCAATATTCAGTACAAGAGAAGTCCTAGCTAACCAACAATCTAACCTAATTGTTAAAGTTGAATCTAACCACTTCTCTCCCCTTGATTCCAGCTGAATCAAGAACATCAAACACTTCAAACAAACCTTCAGTTACCGCTACTCACTTGACCGAACCTTCCATCCTTCAAGTCTTTCACTCGGATGATTCTAATCGCAAGATGTTTGAACTTAAATCTTTCAAAACAGTCCTCCAGTTACCGTTACTCCCTTGACCAAACCCACCGTTCTTCAAGGCTTTCACTCGTTGAGTCTTTGATACAAATATTTGTGCAAAACCCCTCAGATCTATCAAGATCTTGGAATCAAGGGGAGAGGTCAACCTCTGGCATCTATGAGTCGACCTAAACAAGGCAAAGGCCAAAACCGCGTAGAACATGGTCTATGCGCCGACGTACATGCACTCATGCATCGACCTCCAGATACCATGCTTCGACCTATAGAGTAGGTGCATGTAAGGCAGAAAATTTTAAAGAGTTTCCTTACAGTGTGAGTCAACCTGTAGTGGCCAGTGAGTTGACCTACAGGGTAAGTTCATGCAAGGCAAAAAAATTTAAAGATTTTGGTTACAGTATGAGCCGACCTATAACCTTTATGAGTCGACCTATGGCTCTAAAAATGACACAAAAACCCATTTTGACATTGTGTATGATCCTATATGTCTAATACATGTATAAGGATCTTTATGCAAATTTGCAAGAGATGAATGCATGGCTTAGACAAGGTGATATCGTCCAAATACACAAGTACTTAATATCCTAGTTTAGACATCATTAAAACATAGTAAAAAGGAACCTTGCCCTCACATACTCCTTTTTTTTTATGATCGCAAAACCCTGCAAAACTTTCCCAAAACATTGAGTACTTGAAGGACACTCTCCCCCTTACTATATGTACTTCCATAGAATTTGAACTTTGTGAACTCGCTTTTGATTTCTCCCCATTTGACATTATCAAAAAGAGTAAAGCAACCAGTCATTTGTAAACATAACATACACATAACGACACAAACATATGCTATTGCAACAGATACAACATTAACAATCATCCACATATAATGTTGTCAATGCAAACAATAAAGATAAATAACTCAAGAACCATAGAGCAATAGTGAAGAAATGAATTACACAAAACACACAGTTTAGCACAAGTCTTGAGAAAAGCAAAAATAAAACAAAACAAAATGCAAAATGAGATGCATAGAATGATAAATTACAAGCCTATACCATTTCAAACATCAATAAGGAAGAAGAGTGAAAACTACAACTATCATTTAAGCAACAAAATTACACTCCACGCATAATAAAAAACATCTATTTAGCCAAGATAAAGAGTAAAAGCAATTAGATAGGAAAAATATTACCTCCAATGGTGATGAAAGAAGAATGTCGTCACATAGCTTAAACTTTCAAACATGATTAAGAAATATCTAAACAAGTATAGATATAAAACATGTAACAATTTATTAGACACGACCCGAGATATCGAGAACACCAATTTTCCTATGAATGTTAAAGAAAGGTTATGTCGCGAGAGGTTTTGTAAAAATACTGGTAAGTTGATATTTACTATCAACATGCTCGAATACGACGTCTCTTTTTTCAACACGATCCCTAAGAAAGTGGTGATGAATCTCAATATGTTTGGTGCGAGAATGTAGCACTGGGTTCTTGGTTAGATTGATGGCACTCATGTTGTCAAAAAGAATGGGAATATGATGAAGTTTAACATTGAAATCAAGTAGTTATTGTTTAAGCCACGGGATTAGGGCACAAAAGCTACCGACTGCAATGTATTCCACCTCGGCAGTTGACAAAGCAACAAGACGTTTCTTTTTGCTATGCCAACTCACTAAGGAATTTAAAAAGAAATGACAAGTGCCACTAGTTTTCTTCCTATCTGATTTGCAATAGGAAATATCGGAATCAGAATAACCAACCAAATTACAATCACTTCCCTTGGAAAACCAAAGCCCATACTTGGATGTACCACAAAGGTATCTAAGTATACATTTGACCACTTTTAAATGTGAATACTTGGGACATGATTGATATATATCACACATACAAACGCTAAATACGATATCCAACCGAGATGCAATGAGATATAGAAGAGAACGTATCATACCTATATACTTTTTTACGTCGACGACCTTAACGTTTTCATCTCGATCTAAATTCACACTTGTGGGAATTAGAGTGTCAATAGATTTTGCGTTTTCCATATCAAAGCACTCGTGTAGATCATAACAATACTTTGTTTGGCTCACAAGCGTTCCTTCTTCGAGTTGTTTGATTTGAAGTCCAAGGAAGTAGGTCAGTTCCCCCATTAGCTTTGAAAATTTCTTGACCAAGTGCATATTAACAGATCCTAAAATAATGTCATCTACATAAACTTGAACTAAAATAGAGTGATTTCCTTGACGCTTAATAAAAAGTGTAGTATCAAACTTCTCACTTGAGTATCCTTGATCGAGAAAAAATTTGCTAAGCTGCTCATACCAAGCCCTACGGGCTTGCTTAAGACCACACAAAGCACGTTTAAGTTTATAAGGGTGATTTGGATACTCATGACTTTTAAAACCGGAAGGTTGAGATACATAAACCTCTCCATTAGTATATCCATTTAAGAAAGCACTTTTAACATCCATTTGATATAACATGAAATTCTTTGAACAAGCATAGGCTAGAAAAAGGCGTATAGCCTCAAGGCGGGCCACCGGAGCATAAGTATCCTCATAGTCAATGCCCTCCTCTTAGTTATATCCCTGAGCCACTAGTCGAGCTTTATTACGAGTTATTACTCTGTTTTCGTCTAGTTTGTTCCTAAATACCCATTTTGTACTAATTACTCGATGACCTTGCAGAGGGGGGGAGGACAAGGCCCCATACCTCATTTCATTTGAATTGATTTAATTCCTCTTGCATTTCCAAAAACCAATGTTCATCGAGTAAGGCCTCTTTGGAGTTTTTAGGATCAATTTGAGAGACAAAAGCAAAGTGATAACAAAAGTTACTTATCTTAGACCGTGTAGTTACTCCTTTTGCTATATCTCTGAGAATATTCTCGATTGGATGATCCTTAGAGGATTTCCATGCCGAAGAAAGGTCATCATTTCTAATTGTATGATCCTCCTCAATCTTTTTAGAGTTGTGATCTTCCTCCTCCTCCTCAACCTTCACTGATTCAGGTTGATCAATCCATTCTTTGGCATCTTTGATTGTGTCTTCCAAAGAAACACCTGCACTATGAAAAAAAATACCTTTCTCGACAATTTTCGAATAAGATTCATCAAAAGTAACATGCAAAAATTCTTCCATAATAGGTAGTGTTTTATTGTACACTCTATATGCTTTGCTAGATTGAGAGTATCTAAGAAAGATACCTTCATCGACTTTTGAGTCAAATTTGCCAAGATTTTCTTTCCATTATTTAAAACAAAGCATTTACATCCAAAAACATAAAGATGTGATACATTTGGCTTCCTACCTTTTCAAAGTTCATAGGGATTTTTATTGAGAATAGGACATATAAGTACCCTATTAAAAACATAACATGCCGTACTAACAGCATTGATCCAAAAATATTTAAGAAGTCCACTTTCATTGATCATAGTTCTTCATAGCTCTTCTAAAATACGATTTTTACGTTCCACCACTCCATTTTGTTGAGGAGTTCTTGGAGCAGAAATTTTTTGATCAATGCCATATTTATCACAAAATTCCTCAAAGAGGTGGTTTCAAATTCACTTCCGTGATCGCTTCGAATAGTAACGATGCTAGAATTTAATTTTTTTTTGGAAAAGTTTCACTTTTATTAGCCAAGAAAA
The DNA here is from genome assembly GCA_963859935.3 of Lathyrus sativus. Taxonomy (NCBI): domain Eukaryota; kingdom Viridiplantae; phylum Streptophyta; class Magnoliopsida; order Fabales; family Fabaceae; genus Lathyrus; species Lathyrus sativus. The sequence goes on from OZ012735.1 coordinate 513,739,335, forward strand.
TAGCCCAACAAAATCTAGAATAATCATCTACAATAACAAAACCATAGGAATTTCCACCCAAGCTTTTGATTCTAGATGGCCCAAAAAGGTTCTATGAAAAAGTTCAAGAGGTCTCGATGTAGAAACAACATTTTTAGGGTTAAATGAGATCCTTGTTTGCTTCCCCATTTGGCATGCGTCACATAAGTGATATTTTGAAAATTTTATCTTGGGTAGACCGACAACAAGATCTTTTGAAACTATTTTATTTAGCAAGTCAAAGTTGACGTGTGCTAAGCGCCTATGCCATAACCAAGAGTCTTCACTCATGGTGACAAGACATTTAGTGTTATTCAAAGATAATTCATTCAAGTCAAGCATATAGACATTATTTACCCTCAAGCACTTAAACACATCATCTTTCTTATCATTGTGTTCAATCATGCAACAATCTTTTGAAAAAGAAACTTTATATTCTTTGTCATACAATTGACTAATGCTAATAAGATTGCGCTTAAGACCTTCAACTAAAAGGACATCTGAGATGGCAGTGGAAGAGGGATTACCTACACTACCTTTTCCGTGTATTACTCCCTTGTTATTATCACCATAGGTTACAAATCCTTTCTTCTTTGCCACAAAGTTAATGAATAAGGAAATGTCACCCGTCATATATCTTGAACATCCACTGTCGAGAACCTATCTTCTCTCTGTAGATTCAAAACATTTTACCTACAAAATTAAACATGGCAAATAGGTACCCAATTTTTATTGGATCCTTGTGTATGAGTGAAACATTGGTTGCATTTGGGAAACCGTTGGAAAATACCTTTAGGAACCAAGAATCTCCTAAATCGGAATTTAGCAATGGTGTGTCCCTTCTTGCAACAATATAGACAAGTTAGATTTATATTGGAGTTACTTTTGCTACTTTAATATCTTATCACACATGTATATTTCTGATAAGGATTATTCATACTACTTTTAAAGTGTGAGCGATCAACAACAAATGTAACTTAAGGTTGTAAGGCCTTGTCTAATTTGGCTATAAGAGTTCTAACCTCCTTTTGCCAAATGTGACAAGTTTCACAACCCCAATTTAACCAAGAGAACTTGTCATCCTAAGTTTTAGATTTTGTAGCCTCTATCATTAATTTCTTAAGAGCTTGTAATTCCTTTTCGAAATCGGAAATCTTTTTCTCTAAATGTGAAAAAAATTGCTTATGCTAAGCATTTGAAAGCTTATTTAGCCTCATGGTGTATAGCTTCACAAGTATTTTGCAAATCGGAATAAGAAATTTTATCAACATGTTCATATTTAGAATGACTTACATTATTTTTCTTCTTTTGATGATCCCTGAGACAAATATTGGCCATTTCATCTTCATCAGTCGAGCGATCTTCGCTTGAGGACTCACTATCACTTTCCCATGCGATGTATGCCCTTTTAGGCTGCTTGATTTCTTTTGTTGATGATGTTTGTCTTTTCCTTTGTCTTTCTTCATCAAGGGACAATCCGGCTTGTAGTGATCGGCCTTTCCGCAATTAAAGCATGAACCCTTTGACTTTGTATTCTTATTTCCTTCTTTCTTTGAGGATTTTGATTGACGTCTAAAGTTGATGAGATTTTTGTCCGAATGTTGTATTCCATTCTTCCTGATGTATCTATTATACCTTCTCATGAACAACCTCATTTCATCATTTGAATCTCCATCATCATCACTTGACTCACTTTCACTAAGCTCTTTGGTGGAGGACTTTAAGCAAGAAGCCTTTAGCGCAATAGACTTCTTATTTGTGTCTTTTAATCTCTCTTTCTTTTCTTTCATTTCATGTTGATCAAGACTTATGAGATCTTGCTCGTGTTCTTCAAGCTTACCAAACAATGTTGTGGTGTCCAATGTCATGAGATTTTTAGCTTCCTTGATCATCGTGACATTAGGTTTCCATTCCCTATTAAGACATCTCAAAAAAAATTTAGTAGCAATATCATTAGAAACGGGTCTACCAAGTGAATTTAAACAATTGATTAGGTGAGTGAATCTCTTTTGCATTTCTACAATAGTTTCACTGTGCTTCATGTGAAAGAGATTAAACTCTTGTGTTAAAGTATTGATTCTATCTAGTTTGACATCATTAGTTTCCTCATGGGCAACTTGTAATGCGTCCCACGTAGCCTCAGTGATCGTACAATGAGAAATCTTATAGTATTCATCAACTCCCAAAGAGGATATGAGAATATTTTTAGCTTTCCAATCATAATTGTAATTTTCTCATCATCATCATCATTCCATTGTGCTTTCGGTTTAGGTACAAAAATATTATCCATATTGGTCATGGTTATTTCAATAGGACCATTTTGAATAACGTTCCATACCTTTCTATCAATAGAATTGATACTTACCCGCAGACAATCTTTCCAATAATTGTATTTCTCACCATTAAAAATTGACGCTCTATTATACGCCCCTTTAGGTTTGTTAGCCATTTTCTAATAAGATATATGTGAAGCACTAGATAAACCGGTGCTCGCGATACCACTTGTTAGACGATGGAACTGATCTAGAAGGGGGGAGGGTTGAACAGATCACTAATTTTTAATAATTTGCGCTTAAAATTTGTTTTAAAAATATGCAAAAGCTGTCTCGGATCAAAACACATATAAATAAACCGTTATTAGTAAGATCAGATATACAAAACTGAATGAAATGATAGTGATGAGATATTAGAATCAATAAGGTTCCCAATTAATAGTTCAAATAAAAGCCACTTAAGGTGAACCAATTTCCAATGATTAATTGAGGATAAACTTTGAATTGACAATTTAACAAACAGTTTGCGTGCTATCTATATGTCAAACACTTAGCGTACGAAACACACCAAGTAAAATTTCCTTTAAATTTGTAGTGCATAATTTTTCACACTTGCAATAAAAGTGATTGCAATGGTTTTTCTCAATAATTTTAAAACACTACAAATCAATCGAAATATTTCTAACAATTGACTTCACACAAACTTCAACAATGTAAAGTAAAAAGATAGAGATAGATAGATAGATAGATAGATAGATAGATAGAGAGAGGGGAGAGAGAGAGAGAGAGAGAGAGAGAGAGAGAGAGAGAGAGAGAGAGAGAGAGAGAGAGAGAGAGAGAGAGAGAGAGAGAGAGAGAGAACGACACCTATTTTATTTAGGCAGTTCCCATTTCCTTCTCACTTCGAGTACGTATGCCCCCAATTCTAAAAATAGAATTGAGATATGTATAATATTTGTGTGCAATATTCAATACAAGAGAAGTCCTAGCTAACCAACAATCTAACCCAATTGTTGAAGTTGAATCTAACCACTTCTCTCCCCTTGATTCCAGCTGAATCAAAAACATCAAACACTTCGAAAAAACCTCCGGTTACTACTACTCACTTGACCAAACCTTCCATTATTCAAGTCTTTCACTCGACTAATTCCGATTGCAAGATGTTTGACCTTAAATCATTCAAATCAATCCTCCGGTTACCATTACTCCCTTGACCAAACCCACTGTTCTTCAAGGCTTTCACTCGGCTGAATCTCTGATGCAAAGATTTGTACAAAATCCCCCAAATCTATCAAGATCTTGGAGGACAAAACCTCGATGGTTTTATTCAAATAAAATCCCACAAAACCTCTACCCAAACTTGGCTTACAAATCCTACGTTTAGATGTTATCGCTCTTGATAAAGCACAATCAATAAAGATGATTATGGGTGATTATTGATGAATGCAATTGTGAGAGTGAAGATGAAGAGCAATGCAATGTATCTTTCAATTTTCTTCTTTTTTTCCAAAGTGATGTGTTGCACCCCAAAATTTGACCAACCTTTTCTTGCCTGATTTATGTTTCATTGCATTTCATTTGCATAGTTACATCATGTACATAGTTCAATCATTGGCATATCATAGCATAGCATGCCTCCAACAAGGGATAAGGGTGTCTATCAAGAGAAGAGCCTAGCAAGAGGTGTTATCCAAGTATGAGAAATCATCCAAGCCATCAAGAAATGATTTGAAGTCTTGAGAAGTTTGAGTGCCTACATATGGGTTTTGCTCCTATCTTGAGGAGTGTTGAGAATCATCAGTGGGATGTGAAATAGGGAATGTGAATTTGAGGTGTGTATGGATCTCATAGGATGCCTAAAGGGCCATATTAAAGCTGAGACAAGTCATTGATTCAAGTATGAGAGCCACAGTTGAGGTGCAGTCAACTAGGGTTTCATCTGGGTCAACCCTAATTCAATTGCAAATTGGAGAGCATCAAAGCCTACCTTGAGGTCATGGGATCCATGGATTGGTATGTTGATACATGTGTGGTTTTGTTCCAAGGTTAAGCAAAGAAAGATCAAGAATATGGGAAGTTACTAAATTAGGGTTTCAGTGTAAAATCTCCTGTTTGGTGCCTAACTTCAAAGCCACATAAGTCAAAATAAAAGTTTCAAATGGATCTTTGGCCAACATGAAACTTCTAGAGCATCTCAATAAATTTAATTTGAGTACTAGAAGTCCTCAAGGGGATTTATAGAACTCAAGTTATGGTTCTTGCAAATTACAGGTCATCAGAGGACTATGAAATTTATCTGTGAAAGTCACTTGACTTCCAAGCAACTTTTTCCCTTCAAGAAGTTTTCAATTGGATTCTTGGCCAACATGAGAGTTGTATATCTTGATCTTAGCTTTCCATATAGTACTATAAGTCCTCAAGAGGATTTGTAGAACTCAAGTTATGATCTTAGCAAGCCAGGGGTATTTTGGGTATTGGTGATTATAGGTCATTTTCAAGCATGGGCCAAAATCTCCAACTTGCAAGCTTCAAATGGAAAATTGTTCAACTAGAAAGTTGCTCAAAATAGGGTTCTAACCTTGACCATGCATCAAGGAGGCTTTAAAATGGCTCATAGGAGAAGTTGGTTTGAGAAATTTTGAAAAGGAAGAAATTAAAAGTATTAAAAGGTCAAAAAAATGGAATTTCTTGATTGGGGTCCAAACAAGTCCATGTTATATACCAAATTGATCAGGAAATGCATTTCAAAGACATTGTCAATATTACATTTTTGAATTGAGGCTTGGTTCCATGGCTTGCCTTTTTAAATGGTTTCTTCAAATGCAAGTCACTAATCCAAATCAACAACCAATGCAATTCAGGCTATGCTATGGACCCAAACACATTCCAAAATCAATTTGCAACTGAATGGAACCTTGTGGAACAAGGAATAAGCCAGAATTCGCAACTGTCACATTGAGCTTCAAGAACAAAATTCAGAATTTTGGATACAATGATTTGGGCCTCAAAGTGGATCAAAAAGCCCATGGAATCTTTCTATATATTGATTGGAGTGAGTTCATACTCAGTTTGGTGATCAATTTGTGCTAGAAGCTGTTAGAGAAGGTTGAGTTTCAAGAGCTCCAACTCAGAATCGGTTTTGGATTTGCAAGCACAATCAAGCCAAATTGAAGATTGAGGAAGCTTCATCTTGCATCATTGAACATTTCTGGAAGGCTTTGAAGGTGGAATCGTGCTCCAAGTGCTTCTGTTAGTGGGTTTTCCTCAGGTTAGTAACTTCCAAATTCTACATTGATCTAGGGAGCATTGAGTAGAATCTTGCATGTGGTTAGGGCCTAGGATACATAAGGATCGTTTCTGGATTGGTTTGGGAGCAATTAGAGACAAAATTAAGTATGATGCATTTTCTGTTGAAGCATATATCTTGAGATTCTTGAGGTTTCAATGGTGTTTAGATGGTTAGAATTAATGACTGAAACATGTAGATGAGTTTAGGATCTTTAATTGCAAGAATTGAGTTGATCAAGACTTGGTGAATTTTCTGAATCTTGGATCGGTTTTGAGGTTTGAGTGAAAATCAATGGATTTAGAGGGCATATTTGTGATCAGGGGAGAATTTCAAGTGAGATAGGGCATTTAATTGGCTTGATTAATACACTTTTGGATGTGCCACGCCGGAGAAGACGGTGGCGCAAAGCTCAGGCCACCGTCTGAGTTTCTCCCTCCATTTTTCAAACATTTGGGGACGATGACCCAGGACTCGTTGGATCCATAGTTGACCTTGACTGAACTAATGAACCAACGGCCATGATCACGTTTCAAAACCTGAAGAGAATGAGTTTAGATGAAACGCTCCGTTTCATTTAATCTGAGTTGGATGGGCTTAAGTGACTCACGATATCCACACCCCACCTTTGGGCCCAGTTTGAGAAACAACGTGTTTTCATTGCTATTTGCCACAAGACTTTCCCAATTTCCATTTTATATTCTGATTTTGTTTTAATGTTGGTTTGGGCTTAGTCAGATTCCTATGCGCACCCCCTCTTGGGCCCAGGTTTGGTTTACAACATGTTTTAATTGCTATTCAGCACGCAGGTTTCTCATTTTTCATTATTTTCTTTTATTTTTATCATTTTCATATAGTTTAGGAAATAATTCACAATAAATAGAAAAATTAACATTTTTAATCCAGGTTTTTTTCCCCTGACTCCTTAGAGAGTCTAGAATTTTAGGAATTTGAGAAATTATGAATTCATGCATTTTATATTTTTATTGCATTTTTTGAAGTTTAGTTCCTTTTATTTTGAATATGGTTGATATGTGATTTTGTTGATTTTGGTATGACTAATTGGTGCTAATTTTTGAGGTGATTCCTTTTGGGATAGTTAGCTTAGATATGCATGTACCCCTATAAATTTTCTCATATTTTGGTGAGATAATTTTAGGTTGTTTTGAACATTGAACATTAAGTGGTGTAGAATTAGGGTTTTAGGATAGTACCCTTAGATTTAGGGCATAGTTTTAGGTCCAAATGAATGGTTAACCCCCTGGTTTTTATATGGCATATTCTTAATAGGTTTAAGAACCCTTAGTAATTTTTGTAGGATTTTAAAATCACTTTTGGTATTTTAATTAGAATTAGTTTTAGGACTAACTTCTAGGTGTTTCTGATGAACTAATTTGACTAGTTTAATTCAATAGTCCCCCTTAGATTAGGGTGGTGGTGCTCTTGTGCTTGGATGATCATGAAGACCAATTGAAGATGCTTTGGAGTGCTTGAAGGAGCTTGGATATGAAGATTTCTCATCTTGTGGAGTGCTTGTCAGGAGCTTAGGGAAACTAGGGTTTTAGGAAGAGCATTAGACTAGTTTTGCTTCTTTCTTCAAACATGGAGTATATTGTCCATCTCCATTCAATCCAATGACATAAAGTCCTCTCAAATAAGTCACATCTCTCCTTTGGAGGGATGAGTGGCATGCTTTAAGAGTAGAACTTTGAGGATGCCATTCTCATACAATGTTAAGATCTTAATGACTTCCCTTGGTTGTCACTGAGTTCCTTAACACTTCAACTTGATCTTGTTGACTAGATTCTCCCTTGGAGGTGCTTGTTGAAGCTTGGTAAAGAGAAAGTTTGGTGCCTGTTGAAGCTTGCTGAGAATGAAGTTTGTGCTTGTTGAAGCTGGTTGCTTGTTGAAGCTAGGGTTTTGCTACTTGTTGAAGCTGGTTGCTTGTTGGAGCCAGGGTTTAAGCTGTTTACTGGGTGAGGTTAGCTTGTTGAAGTTTGGTGCCTATTGAAGATTGAAGGTTTATTGAAGCTTGAGGATAAGGGCTATTCATGAAGATGAAGGTTGTTGCTGTCAACTTTTTTGCTGTTTAATCAACTTGTTGCTGTTAGAGCTGCTGTTTATGCTGTTTGCTGTAGGAGTTTGGTGCTGCTGCTTGGGCTGCCTCCCCTGCTTTGGGTTTTGTTTTCTGTATTGTTTGTTGGCTTGTGATGCTTGCCCCTTAGGTTTGAAGTGAATGTTGATTCACTTTGCCTGTTGTTTTCTCAGGTTCGAGGTTGAGTGGGACTCCATTGCCTCGCTTGTATTGCTGCATTGCATGCATTTTACTATATTTGCTTGCTTTCTTTTCTGTTTATCCCCTAGGATCTCTGATTTCCTCTGTGCAGGAGGGAATTATGACAGACGTTAGGATTCTTATCCATGCATGACAACATTAGGTTAGTTTTTATTCCCTTTTCAACCCTAGGCTTTTTAGAGCTTCTTTCTCTTCTTATCTCAAAACAACTCAAAAATACAGTAATAAGGTTAATCGATGTCGTACGTTACGAGCCTTAAGCTATTTGAGAAAGGGTTGCTGGAGAGCTTCTTTCCAGTAGTCTGGCTGCTTAGTGTGGCACCCTTTGGGTGACACGCGACATAGTCACTCTCAAATCATAGTCTCTAGTGCGTCAGAGATTGCAAACCTACTAAAAAAACACTTCTTTCGTAAAAGATTCAAAACAAACATCAAAGTGTCATTTTTTGTCCGCTTGGACTCTTAATCAAGAAAAACCCTTTTTGAAGGTAATAAAAAACAGTCAGACAAGCTTGTGTCTTCCGTAGCCCGAACTACGTTTGCTCTGATCTTTCATGCTGTATGAAAGTACGTAGGCATAAGATGTCGTATCCTAGCGAGCAACCTTCCCTCCTTTCCCGTAAGTAGGCGAACTACATTGACTCTGATTTCTCGTTCCAGACGGGAATACGTAGGCATAAAGTGCGACACTTTGCCGAGTCATTTTCTTTTCTTTTTAACCCAGACCTGTAGAGTAGATAGAATAACAATCCGTACTAGAAAACAAGCGTGGATCCCGTCGAGTACGACGGACGTGAGGGGTGCAAATACCTTCCCCTTGTGTAATCGACTCCCGAATCCAGGAATTTGGTTGCGATGACCATTCCTTTCCCGTTTTGCGTTAGGTTTACTCTGAGCGTTTCCTTTCCCTTTTGTGGGATAAATAACGCACGGTGGCGACTCTTTTGTCATAGCGGGTGCCGATTTTCGCAGTAGCGACATGATGCATATGAGTATATATATGTACATGAATAACTAATAGAAAAACTGAGTTTGGGAACACAAAGACACAGAAAAATGGGTAAACACGCGCGAGAGGTTCACCTCTAGCATCTATGAGTTGACCTGAACAAGGAAGAGGCTAAAAAACTGCGTAAAACATGGCCCATGCGTCGACCTACAGGCACTCATGAGTCGACCTCCAGATACCATGCGTCGACCTATAGGGTAGGTGCATGCAAGGCAGAAATTTTTAAAGATTTTCCTTACAGTTTGAGTTGACCTGTAGGGGCCCATGCGTCGATCTCCTGATATCATGCGTCGACCTACAAGGTAGATGCATGCAAGGAAGAACATTTTTAAGATTTTCCTTACGGTGTGAGCCGACATGTAACCTTTATGAGTCGATCTATACCTCTAAAAATGACCCAAAAACCCATTTTTGACATTGTGTATGATCCTATATGTCTTATACATGTATAAGGATCTTTATGCACGTTTGTATTAGAAGTATTTTTCGGTAGTGTTTTATCGTCTCCACAGGGATTGAAGAGAATATAAATGATAGTCGTTCAACGGTTCAATAACTTAAGAAAGGGGGGGGGGGGTTAATGGTTTCAATCTTGTAACAAAAGTTTGCAAGAAAAAGCGTAATAAAAATCGGTCTTAAGTTTGATAAAAGCATGCCAAGATTAGGGTTCGCTAGTCCGTCCTAAACATATTCAACCAATCAAATATGTGAACAAATTTCTAACCAACATAACCGCGTATCCTCGCAAAAACGTTCATCTCTAAATCGATTTCGTGAATGTTATTGTTTCGACTGTTAGATGGTCTCTCTACCTAACGAATCGGAACAATAAGCTTTAAGAATATACATAGCGGATATCAACTTCCAAATCTATCTCTAGCATTTGTATAGTTGATAGATGATGATATTAGGTCAAGACTTGGAAAGTTTATCTCTAATACAAACCAAACCATAGATGTAAAAATAATGGCAAATAACTTCATCTATATTGATTAAGAACTTGTTCACATACAAGAGATTAAGAAGAATACATAAAATCTGAACCAACTACTCCTAACCTTGACAAGAGAGGGATTTAGCTACTCATTTTCATGATGACTTGAGCAACAAGTTTCGGAAGAAGGTTGATCAACATCCAAGTCGAAGAATCCAGAATGGATGGGAATCCACCTTCTTTTTGTGAAATATTGCTAAGAGATGATGAAGAATGAAGGAAATGAGATTCTAGGTCAGAAAACTCCTCTCAATGCAAGTACAAAAAAAAAAGATATTTTCCAAAAAGTAGCCCATGCTACTTATATAAGTGGCTGTGTGTTATCATGCTCGCTAGGCGAGCAGTCATTTGCTAGGCGAGTCATTCGCTGCTTGCTCGTTGTTGATTCGCCTAGCGAGTTGTTCGCTACCTCACTCGCCTAGCGAGTTTATGCTCCTTTTGCTTCTGCTTAAAATCTGGAGGTGCTCGCTACCTGTTCGTTGGTGCTTCGCCTAGCGAGCTCTTCGCTACCTCACTCGCCTAGCAAGTTTATGGTCTTTTTGCCACTGTCCAAGTTTGGGAGTGCTCGCTGGCATCTCGCTGCGTCTTGCCTAGCGAGTGCTTCGCTGCCTCCCTCGCTAGGCGAGCTTGCTGATGTTTGCTTGCTTTCTTGGTTTCTTTGTCAACTTTCATGTGTCTCAAGTTTGTACTCTTTCATGCCTAAATCCTGCACAATAATACACAAATTAAAAGAACCAAGATCCTTTCACATAATGTTGCAAACATACCAAAGCAAGGGCGATTTTGAATACTTTCTCGGCAAAAAGGAGTGAAAGATGCCCACATTTGGTAGCTCAAATAAGCACAAATGGGAATCTAAAAACTCTCCCCAACTAGAATCTTGCTTGCCCTCAAGCAAAGTATGCCTCTTGGTGAACAAGAGGATTTTCTTAAGAAAAGGATTTCTCCGAAATCGGATCAAATGGCTCAAACACAAGAATTTCCGCCAGACACAAGTTCCCAATGGTTAGAATAACACAATACACAAGAACTAAAGCCTTAAAGTAATGCAAACATGTACCAATCCACAACAATGTTATCCTGAATGAATCACCCTATCTCTCCTCTTCGAACAAGGATTGAAGAAATTACGTGTTTGCAACCGCGGGGACAATTTCACTCTCCAACAAACAATGCAAAAATCAATTCAATTCATACAATTTCTAACAATTATAAATGAAAATACGGAAGAAAGGAGATCACTAAGGTCTTTTCGGTTGTAGCTTGGTCGGGTTTACAAACAAGGGACATATCTAAGGCCATTGAAAACGAAATTGCCGATGCAAAAGAGACATTCACTGTATAAACTATTTACACATCTCAACTTCGTTTCACTTGCTTCTCATTTGAAACCTTTACAGCTCTTATTTCACAACTCATTTTTGTTTTCCACTATTTTTCTTCCAAGCAAGCATTCTCTTTCTTCTCTTTTTTTTCTTTGATCATATTCACAAAACAAATGTTTCTCTTTTTCTCATTTTTTTTCTTCAATGCTTGCTCGGTTACTCAAGAATTGTGGCAACCTACCAAATTTCATTTCCGTTCTCCCCAACTTATCTTTTCCTCAACCCTCAAGTGAATGCTCTTGACTTTTTGCGGCAAAAGAACAATTAACAAAAAAAATTTCAGGGTTTCAAGAAAAAAGATTTTTGAAATCTCACCTTATTTCAAGCTGAGATTCAACTGTTTAAGCTCAAAGAGGTTCACGAATACTCTCTTCTCACGAGTAAGTTGTATTTGGAACTAGTTGTGCTCGAAAGAAAACAAGCGCATTGATCATTTTTAATTGCTTCCACAATTTCACAATAATAAAAGAAAAAGCATGAATCAACATAGTTTATCAAAATCCAGCATTTTAGTGTACAATGGAGGTTTCCTCACAATTTGTGGTTCTAAGTCCTAGGCGACTGATTCATTCAATTATGTTGCAAAAGGAACAACATTCAATCACAACAAGAGTAAAGTTCTTCATTCATTCTAAAGTTCTAACCGAAGGTAACCATGTACCTTAGCATTATTCACTTGTTTACTTTTATCATTGCCATCCAAGCTCGGATGCACCTTCATTGGATACTTCTTTCAGGAGAGAAACCAATCTAGAAGGTTTGATAACTCCACAACTAGAAAAATATTAAAAACTTAAACCAAACAAAATAATTTAACATTAAAAAAACTTAATCATAACTTCGACAAAATCAAATGTGCGCGGGGGAGAAAACACCCCAAAGAGTACATAACCAAATAACAGGAATTCAAATAAAATAACCCAAATACAAAGCAATAAATATAAAAAACTTAGTCCTCTTTGGATTCGGTATCCTCAATCTTATCATCACTAGAACCAGAGCCATCCTCATCATCATCATCCTCGCTATCATCAGCATCATCAGTCACATCAGCGCCACCAAAAGTATCAGCACCATAAGCACCTGCCCTCTTTGGGAAAACATGCCTGTCCTCAGGCCAGCTCGCGTGTTGCAGGAACTGCTCACGCGTCATCATAGGACGCTCTACAGAAGGGTCACGGACTTGCAGTTGGAGTACCTGCATAGAATCATATATGTCAATCATGGCACGCTGATTCGCCGCCATCCAATCCCAATTATAACTATACACGGCCTACTGAAACGGATCAAATCCCAGAGCAAAAGGACCAACAGGACCATCAGTAGTCTCGGTATCACCAGCAGCTATACTAGCACGGAAGTTCTTCGGCCTACAGTACTTGTTCATATATCAATCATCGATCGCAGACAGAATCATTACCTGCCTACGGGAGGGTAGCTTCACTCTCGACTGTACGCACAAATCCATGATAAGGCATTGAAAGCAAGGGGGCAATTCACCCGCGCCCCCACTTTTTGCCCACTCTCAACCACGGAAGTTATCTCATCCGCAATGATCCTTGCCACATCGATATGTACATTAGTCAAAATACAGTGGACCAAGTGTGCCACTGGGATCGACACGGTAGATGCGTGTGACTTGGGCTTAATGTTGGTCAAAATCAGTAGCAAAATCAACTGGGCAATAGGTATCAAATCCTCACGGTGATATCTCACAGCAACCCTAGATGGGTTCCTCTTTACACTCTTTCCCTCCAACAACAGGGCCTCTGAAATAGCATCAGTATTCCTATGGAGCCTCAAATCTCTGTAATAAGCATCAATCTCATTAGCACCCAAATTAAGTGGTTCTCCGAGTACCCTGTTAATAGCATCCCAATCAAAAGCAACCTGACGTCCTAACACTTTTGTGGCCCAAGTGAAAGGTTCGTCATCATTTGGCAGTGCGTTCGCATAGAACTCGCGCACTATCTCGATATTGTAGCTGTCGGGTGGAGAGATCAACTTGTCCCACTTTTTGTTGTTAATTAACCTCGCGAATGTCTGATAATCGCCTTGTAGGCTAATAATGAACCTCTTCTCAGGCAAATTTTTTCTTTTTTCCAATGCCACATAGCGCGCGGCTTTCGGCCCAACGAATCTCTCAGTGTCGAATTGAATTGGTGAAGGACGGGAAGTGCTTTCGACCTTTCTCTTTATTCCAGCACTGGACCTGAATGCCATCTGCACATAACATAGACAAGAAACAAAACAGAACCACAAGACAGATTAGTGATCAAAACATAAAAACAAGATTATGTCATGTTCGCTACAGGTTCGCTTAGCGAAATCAGAGCGAATGCTCGCTACAGATTCGCCTAGCAAACATGCTAGCGAAGGCTGCGGGTTTTCAAAATTTTCACTGTTTCTAATCCAAAACCAGACGAACCAAAGTCTTATGACACCCAATCAAGAACCGAAATTATTATCATGCTAGAAAACATTCTAAACACACATGCAACCCTAAAATTATCAGATCTGCAATTCCCCAATTTCAATCCAAATACTCTATTCTTCTGAAGTTGTAACAGTAAAAGCAAAGAGAAAAGGAATTAGAAGCAAACATGATTGCAGAGTGTGAGTGGTTTCGAGTTGCAAGGGTTAGGGTTTGCACAGAGAGGGATTCTCAAAATTTTGTGTGATGTGAGAGTGAAGAGTGTTAAAGTGAGAGTGAAATCGTGACACTAAGTTCTGAGGCAAAACACAACAAAATAAAAACGGTTATGGGCCCAAAATGGTGGCCCACTGAATAAAAAGAAAAACCTGTATTCGCTCTGCTCGCCTAGCGAAGAGCTAGCGAACACTCACTCTGTCTTCGCCTAGCGAGTGCTAGCGAACATCACAGATTTTTGTTTTTTCAAAGCAACAAAACACAACACAATTTAGCAAGTTCCACCATTTAAAACACCAACACCACACAACACAAAGTTGTAAATACTTATAATATTGGGGTGCCTCCGAACAAGCGATTTATTTAACGTTGTTGGAGCTCGACGGTCCGCTGCGATCACTGATCGCTGAAATGCACGGAGGTGGTGTCCTGCTCGAAATCACCACCCAAGTAGACTTTTAACCGTTGGCCATTTACTGTCCAAGTCTCTTTGGTCTTGACATTTTCAATAACAATGGCCCTGAAACTCAAAATCTCTCGAATCCGAAACAGACCGACCACTTAGACTTCAATTTTCCGGGGAATAATTTCAGCCTTGAATTGAACAGTAACACCATCTGCCCCATTTCAAATGTTTTGGGCACAAGCTTTTTTCACCACTCAAGTGTTGATTAAAATTCAGCAACTTCAAAGCCCGAAAGGCCTTATGTTCCAACTCCACTGGAAGATGACAATTTTTCCCATAAACCATTTTGAAAGGTGTGAGACCAATCAGAGCTTTGAAAGAATTCCGATAGGCCCACAATGCATCATTCAGCTTGCTTGCCCAATCTTTTCGCGAAGCAGATACAGTTTTTTCCAATTTTTTTTTAATTTCTCAATTTGATACCTCTGTTTGTCCATTAGCTTGCGGATGGTATGATGTTGTAACTCTGTGTCACATACCATACTGCTCTAACGGTTTGGCTAACTGGGTGTTACAAAAGTGCGAACCACCGTCACTTAGTAACACACGCGGAGTACCGAAACGAGAAAAATGTTATTTTTCAAAAAATTTATTACGGTTTTCCCGTCTGCCTTAGGGCTAGCTATGGCTTCCACCCACTTGGAGACGTAGTCTACCGCAACCAAAATATATTCATTACCAAAAGACGGTGGAAATGGACCAACAAAATCAATGCCCCAACAATCGAAAATTTTGACTTCTATCATATTTTTCAATGGCATTTCATTTTGTTGCGTTATTCCACCACTTCTCTGACACTTGTCACAACTTTTTGTATGCACGTACACATCTTTGAACAATGACGGCCAATAAAATCCAGATTGAAGGACTTTAGCGGCCGTTCTCGTATTGTTAAAATGCCCTCCATACGGAGAGTTGTGACAATGCCACATAATATCTTTGGCTTCCTCTTCCGAAACACATCTATGCAAGATGTTATCGACGCCAAGTTTAAAAAGATGTGGTTCGTCCCAAACAAAGTACCTGGCGTCAGATAAATTTTTTTTCTTTTGATGGCCAGTTAGACCTTCCGGTATCAATCCGGTGGCTTTGTGGTTAGCCATATCGGCGAACCAAGGACAAACCGTTACCATATACAATTTTTCATCGGGAAACTCCTCCCTCACCTCTTTCTCATGCCTTGTAACTTCAGCATTCACAAGCCGGAACAAGTGATCTGTTACCAAATTCTCGGATCCCTTTTTATCATGAATTTCAAGATCAAATTCTTGGAGTAAAAGAATCTAATGAATTAATCGTTGTTTGGAATCCGATTTGGTCAGCAGATACTTAATCGCCGCATGGTCGGTGTATATTGTAACACCCCATTTTACCCCGTACGCGTAATATAATAAATATATAGAAACAATTCATGAAATTCATCAGAGTTCTCCAACACAGTGGGATATCACACTAAGTCACTTCATTTCATTAAAATAATCAATATTATTTAGTTTTCAATTAAGCAGCGGAATACAAATCAATTCTCCAATATAATTATCCTCAACATGAGGTCATACAACATAAGTCCAACAAATAAAGATACGTAACAATAAACAAATAAAGTAGTCAAATAACAACGTAACCCCGTCATCCCATGTTACGTATCAGAGCGACTCCTAAGACTCGATCAAATAGCAACACACTCCAAACACTACTCAGGTACCTGGTCACCTGTACTCCCAAGAGAGCACAGACACAACAACAAAAAGGGGTGAGAACTACATTCAATAAATAAATGGTGAAATACACATGCTAAGGAGTAGTTACACACCACACATACAATCATACATAATTAACGCACATACACGTGCCACCTCAATCATTCGGCACTAATAGCCCACATTCAATTATAATAATGCAATGCGACTCACTGACTCGACACAATGCATGTGGTACCAACATAATCTCATACGGTTCACACTAGAACCCGATTCCTGTCAGAATCCGAATAAGTCGTATATACGTTCCTCTGAACTACAACTTATCTCCACAACAACTTCCATATTGAAGTCTGGATGAAACTAGGCACCCATCATGGATTCCCACCTAGCCATCTCCACAAAACACATGATATGAAATGCATGTCAACACAATTATGCAATGTAATACATCATGCATAATTCACGATCAATCTTGATCCACACGAGCCATCCGCTCACCGTAATCCTCTCGGGAATTATCACAATCGCATAAGATTGTCCATATTCGACCATCTTGGCCCACATCTATCAAAACACCAAGGCATCATTGAACCAGAACATGATTCGTTACTAAAACATATACACAATTGACTTCTCAAACATAATTAGATATAAAATATTGGGAAAAAAATTCCATTATCTATCTTACGTTATAGCTCTGTTCATTAGCTTTCCAACGCTTCAAATGGGGATCAAAACGGACTTACGGATCCAAAGTTACGTCCAAAACAATTTCGATCGAAAACATGAACAGTCGTGACGGACAGAAAGACGTTGTTACGCTCCGGAACTGATATTCACCCAATTATTCTTGTGAATCACTTACTCAAAGCACCCAAAACATCACTAAAACATTCCTAAGGTTATACGGCAATAACGACACAACTTCTATGGCTTATTATGCTCATCTGGCAACATTTGCAACACATAAAACACTATTTCCTGCAATTGCTCTGAGTACTTCAGAGTTACTCACATTTGAATATTCCTATTCCTATAGGGACAACATATTACAATTTTTCCTTTAATTACACTCTACGACATTAAAATTACTCACTATCTAATATTCAATCCCTTCAGGGTCAGACATATAACAATGTCAAGGTTCTGGCCACGAAAGTTCAATTTCCCATAAGTTTTTCCTATATTAATATTCAACGATACATATCATTTTGGCCATTTGGCCATAACCTCAGATTCTTACGGTTACCTCCATATTTCCCACAATTAACCCAAATCTCTAAACCTTAGGAAAACCTTAGAGCATCGTATATAAAACATTCATTCTTACATAGAAAAACCTCGTCCCTAACATTTATCGATTAACGGAAATTATACCTATGAATCAATTCCCTACATGAAATTGATCATACCCACGGTTATAGAATTGAATCACACCCTTACATCACCACAACATACCAAAAGGTATACATAGAAAACTATGAAAAGCAAT
This sequence comes from Lathyrus sativus, assembly GCA_963859935.3. Classification (NCBI taxonomy): domain Eukaryota; kingdom Viridiplantae; phylum Streptophyta; class Magnoliopsida; order Fabales; family Fabaceae; genus Lathyrus; species Lathyrus sativus. The sequence continues at coordinate 513,756,907 of OZ012735.1, forward strand.
ACTCCCCATACAATAATCATTCAAGAACATCAACAATTTTATGGAATTTATCATGCTACGAAAATTAGATCAAGAATCCTCAAGAACACATAATTTCTATGAGAGAAAGGACCTCTCACTACCCTCTCATGTTAATTCATCCATATTGAAATCCATTCTCCCCCCTTACCTCGATTAATTGCTCAATCGTTGAAGAATCTTGAAGGATTGACAGCCCTAGCCTCCTTCTCTTCCTCCTTGTTCTTCTTCTCACTTTTTCTCCCAAAACCTTTCTCTGACAGTTTATCGTGTTCTAATTCTCTTTACCCAAAAAAACTTCTCTATTTCCTTTAATCCCTTATTTCTTATTTTATTATTTAAATCCTATAATAATAATAATAATAATAATAATAATAATAATAATAATAATAATATTCTCCCACTAATAATAATATTCATACTAATAGTAATAATATGAATAATAATAATATTCCACCAAATAATATTATTAATACGAATAATAATAATAATAATAATAATAATAATAATAATAATAATAATAATAATAATAATAATAATCTCATTAACATTATTATTAATAATAGTTGGAATAATATTAATCACTATAATGCTCTCGATATCATAATTAACTTACTCCTTTATCTAGGTCCACAGTACCCCAACTAAGGTCACCTCTCTCCCTTACTCCTAACCTCATACCCTTAATTAAGGACACCACCCAACTACACCTCACAGAAAATACCAAAGCGACTGAATAATTTAAATGGGGTGTTACATATATCACAACTTTTGATCCGATCAAATAAGAACGAAACTTTTCCAATGCGTACACTATAGCAAGGAATTCTTTTTCCATTGTCGCATAATTGATTTGAGCTTTGTTAAGAACCTTGCTTGCATAATGTATCGCATGGAAAAATTTGTTTTTTCTTTGGCTTAAAACTGCACCAACCGCATAATCGCCCGCGTCACACATAAGTTCAAAATCATTTTGCCAATTTGGTGCGACAATTATGGGTGCAGTTATAAGGATTTGCTACAAAGAATCAAAAGCGGTCATGCAAGAATTATCAAAAATAAAAGACTTATCTTTGTTGAGCAAGTTGCTCAATGGCTTTGCTATCTTCGCGAAGTCCTTAATGAATCTTCGCTAAAATCCCGCATGACCCAGAAAACTTCTAATTCCCTTCACATTCAGAGGTGGCGGTAGCTTCTCAATCACCTCTACCTTAGCTCTATCAACTTCAAATCCCTTTGAAGAAACCTTGTGCCCAAGCACAATGCCCTCCGTGACCATGAAATTGCATTTCTCCCAATTAAGCACTAGATCGGTTTCCACACACCTCTCCAAAACAACATCAAGATTTTTTAGACAAAGATCGAATGACGACCCAAAAACGGAGAAATCATCCATAAACACCTCGATCGTCTTCTCAATCAAGTCTGAGAATATCACTTGCTTACACAGTTGAAAAGTCGCCTGCGCATTACACAAACCAAACAACATCCTCCGATAAGCAAAGATTCCGAAAGGAAAAGTGAAAGAAGTTTTTTCGTGATCTTCTGGGTTGACAATAATTTGGTTATACTCGAAATATCCATCCAAAAAGCAATAGTACTCTTGACCGGAGAGCCTTTCGAGCATTTGATCCATGAACGGAAGAGGAAAGTGATCTTTTCTCGTAGCTTGATTTAGCCTACGGTAGTCAATGCATATTCTCCATCCCGTCACGGCCTTTGTTGGAATCAATTCATTTTTTTAATTGCGGACAACCGTCATTCCACCCTTCTTCGGTACCACTTGAACGGGACTCACCCATGGACTATCGGATATAGGATAAATCATGTCGGCATCCAACATCTTCACAACCTCTTTCCTTACTACTTCCTTCATAGTAGGATTCAATCTTCTTTGCGGTTGAGCTACCGGCTTGAAATCCTCCTCCATAAAAATACGATGCATACAATAGGAAGGGCTTATTCCTTTCAAATCGGAAAGAGTCCAACCCATCGCCTCTTGATTTTTCTTGAACACCATAAGTAATTTCCTTTCTTCATCCATGGTTAACTCCGAACTTATGATTACCGACTTATTTTTTTCTTTGTCAAGGAAAACATACTTCAAATGAGATGGTAACAACTTCATCTCAAGCTTGCCTTCCTCATTGTTCTCTTTTTTCAACTCTTCCACCTTTTCTTGCGAAGGTGGGATTTTCTCTAACTCTTCGAGTTCCTTCAAACATTTTTCAATTTCTCGCTCTTCTTCTTCATTGATCTTTGAAAGAGCATTGGTTAGAACTTGTTATAATGGTGTGGACACTTATAATAACTCTTTGACTTCTTCAATTGCCACTTCCGTTGCATCAATTCTAAAACAATTAGTTTTGTCTTTAGAAATTTTCATGGCCTCAAAAAGATTGAAGCAAATCTCCTCATCAAGAACTCTCACTTTCATGAGACCATCGTCCATATCGATTTCCATACGAGCGGTCTTTATGAAAGGTCGACCAAGAATCAATGGAGAGTCTTCATCTTCCTCCATATCAATTACTATGAAGCCGATTGGGAACAAAAATTTATCCACCTTTACCAACACATCTTCGGCTACACCATGAGGGAGAGTCGTAGATTTGTCGGCGAGTTGCAACGTCATTTGAGTTGATTTCAATTCCATGTAACCTAATCGCTTCAAAATCGATAAGGGTATCAAATTTATGCTAGAGCCAATCAACCCCTTGCCCACATAAGTGTTTCCAATGGTGATAGGCAAAGTGACTCGTCCCGGATCACTTTCTTTCCTCGGGAGAGTACGTTGAATAATAGCGCTACAGCTAGCATCCACCATAATTGTCTCTTGATCCGTATATCGCTTTTTCTTCATGAGAATATCCTTCATAAATTTAACATACTTAGGCATTTGCTCCAATGTTTCGGAAAATGGAATATTAATTTGCAATTGTTTGAATATGTCCATAAACCGAGCGTAGTGTCTAGGGTTGTCTTTCCGTGTCGGAGCATGCGGGTAAGGCAACTTTTGAATTTGTATCGGGTTTACTTGCTCTTTTTCTTTTCTTGATCTCTTTAATCTTTCATCTCTCTTACTTTTTTCCCCTTTCTCATTTTTTCACTTTCTCATTTTCAACTAATTCTCCCTCAACATTCTTTTCTACTTCATCACCAACATTTTCGATTTCTTTTTCAACTACATCTTCCTCCGCCACTACTTCCTCACCTATGCCTATATCGATTTCTCTTCCACTCCTTGTAAGAATAACCTTGCAATGCTCTTTCGGATTTGGAGTAGCGGTAGCCGTGAAAGGCCCTTTTTGTTGATCGGCCAATTGTTTAAATAATTAGCCAACTTGTGTTTCCAAATTCTTAATAGCCGCATCGGTGTTCTTTTGGTTAGAAATTGGCATTTGCATGAATTGAGTAAGAGTTTCCTCCATCTTTGATGGTGCACTTTGAGTTTGAGGAGGAGGTTGTGTGTATTTTTGATATTGTTGACGATTTGAAGTTTCAGCTTCTTGTGGCCTCCAAGGTTGTTGGTACCCTTGATTAGGTCTTTGATAACTTTGGTTTTGTTGTTGATAAGGTGGTCTTTGTTGATATCTTTGATTTTGATTTCCGGCATAATTGACTTCTTCCAAGACGGGAAGGCAATATCTGGTAGGATGGTCACCTTTGCATAACTCACAACTAGCCACTTGAATTTGAATGGGAACTTCTTGCATTTCTTTGATTTGTTGTAGAAGCTTTGACATTTGTTGAGTCAAGAGCTCCATTTGTTGCGTAAGAAGTTTGTTTTGGGCAAGAATAGCATCATTTGTACCTAACTCGAGCACGCCTGGTTTTCTTTGAGCTACCCCACGGTTATGATTTCCTTGATGATCACTAAGTGCCATCTTGTCAATAATTGCAATTGTATCATCAGTGCTTTTAGACATCAAAGAACCTCCCGCCGTAGCATCCAATAAGGTCTTGTGAACTGAAAGAAGACCATTGCGGAAAATATGAACTTGAGTAAGCTCATCAAAACCGTGTCCTTTACATTTTCTCAACATATACTTGAATCTCTCCCAAGCTTCGTTGAGGGATTCACTTACTCCTTGCGAAAACACAGTTATAGCAGTTTTAGCTTCCATGAAACGTTTATGTGGAAAGAACCGTTCAAGAAACTTCTCTTCCAGAAGATTCCAATCAGTCATGATTGTCGTAGGTTGATCAAGATACCATTCCTTAGCTTTTCCAATCAAGGAATACGGAAATAGTCTCCTGAACAATGACTCTTCGTCAACTTCGGTTGCTCCCGTTGCACTCGCAATCTCATAGAATTTTGTAAGATGTGTGAACGGATTGTCATGGTTTAATCCCGTGAAAGGATTTTGATAGACAAGTGCTAGGATTCCCGTTTTCATATCGGCTTGTCTTCCATTTTGAAGATTACGTGCGAACTAAGCGGTGTGTCTTGGACTATTCGTACAAGGAGTAGAAACTAGAGGTGGAGGTGGAGGTGCTTCTATAATTGGTGAATTAGGTGGAGTGGATGAAAAAGGTTCTCCGAGCTCTTGTATTGAAATAGCTTGTTGTCGTCTTCGCCTTGTGCGACTATTGGTACGCCGAGCGGTTCTCTCAATCTCAGGATCGAAAAGAAGGTTTTTCGGCCGAACCTATCCATGCGTAAACGAATTCTGCACACAAACTAAACAATTAAAAAGCACAAAGAATTACAAAGATAAGAGATTCACAATACAAAAATCTTAATATCACTAAACTATTGCAATGTTTGCAATATTCAACTAACAATCCCCGGCAACGGCGTCATTTTGTTAGAAGTATTTTTAGGTAGTGTTTTATCGTCTCCACAGGAATTGAAGAGAGTATAAATGCTAGCCGTTCAACGGTTCAATGACTTAAGAAAAGGGGGGTTTTTAATGGTTTCAATCTTGTAACAAAAGTTTGCAAGAAATAAAGCGTAATAAAAATCGGTCTTAAGTTTGATAAAAGCATGCCAAGATTAGGGTTCGCTAGTCCGTCCTAAACATATTCTACCAATCAAATATGTGAACGAATTTCTAACCAACATAACCGCGTATCCTCGCAAAAACGTTCATCTCTAAATCGATTTTGTGAAATGTTATTGTTTCGACCGTTAGATGATCTTTCTACCTAACAGATTGAAACAATAAGCTTTAAGAACGATACGAAGCGGATATCAACTTCTAAATATATCTCTAGCATTTGTATAGTTGATAGATGAAGATATTAGTTCAAGACTTGGAAAGTTTATCTCTAATACAAACCAAACCATAGATGTAAAAATAATGGCATATAACTTCATCTATATTGATTAAGAACTTGTTCACATACAAGAGATTAAGAAGAATACATAAAATCTGAACCAACTACTCTTAACCTTGACAAGAGAGGGATTTAGCTACTCATTTTCATGATGACTTGAGCAACAAGTTTTGGGAGAAGGTTGATCAACATCCAAGTCGAAGAATCGAGAATGGATGGGAATCCACCTTCTTTTTATGAAATATTGCTAAGAGATGATGAAGAATGAAGGAAATGAGATTCTAGGTCAAAAAAATCCTCTCAATGCAAGTACAAAAAAAATAAGATATTTTCCAAAAAGTAGCCCATGCTACTTATATAAGTGGCTGTGTGTTGTCATCATTCGCTAGGCGAGTCATTCGTTGCTTGCTCGCTGCTGATTTGCCTAGCGAGCAGTTCGCTACCTCACTCGCCTAGCGAGTTTATGCTCCTTTTGCTTCTGCTCAAAATCTGGAGGTGCTCGCTGGTGCTTTGCCTAGCGAGCTCTTCGCTACCTCACTCGCCTAGCAAGTTTATGGTCTTTTTGCCACTGTCCAAGTCTGGGAGTGCTCGCTGGCATCTCGCTGCGTCTTCGCCTAGCGAGGGCTTCACTGCCTCCCTCGCTAGGCGAGCTTGCTGATGTTTGCTTGCTTTCTTGGTTTCTTTGTTAACTTTCTTGTGTCTCAAGTTTCTACTCTTTCATGCCTAAATCCTGCATAATAACACACAAATTAAAGATACCAAGATCCTTTCACATAATGCTGCAAACCCACCAAAGTAAGAGCGATTTTGAATACTTTCTCGACAAAAAGGAGTGAAAGATGCCCACATTTGGTAGCTCAAATAAGCACAATTGGGCATCTAACAGTTTGCAAGAGATGGATGAATGCCTTAGACAAGGTGATACCGTCCAAAATACACAAGTACTTAATATCCTAGTTTTGACATCATCAAAACATAGTAAAAAGGAACCTTGCTCTCACATAAAGCAGATGTTCGGCCGTCCCGACATGGTTGGCAGGATGCTCAAATGGTCAATGGAACTCTCTGAATTTGACATCTGGTACGAGAGAAGAAAGGCCTTTAAAGGTCAAGTACTATCCGACCTTGTGGCAAAAATGGCCACGCCTACCTCCCTGACAAATGGAGCCTATAAGTAGACCATCTTCGTAGACGGAGCATCCAGTTCGATAGGAAACGGAGCAGGCATCATCCTTGAAAACGGGGAGGGAATCCTGATCGAAGTTTTAATTGCCCTATCCTTCCCAACTTTGAATAACCAGGTCGAGTATGAAGCCTTCCTCGCAGAGCGATGCTTGGCCAAAGACTTGGGGGCTAAAGGGGTAAAAATATTCACTTATTCCCAACTCGTCGCCTCTCAAGTGCTGGGAGAATATCAAGTCAAGAACAACAATCTCTCTAAGTACTTAGCTCTGGTTCAAGAAAGAATAACAAAATTTTATTTCAATAAAGTGAGACACGTTCCTTGCGAGCAAAAAACCCTAGCAGACATCCTATCAAACCTCACGAGCACAAAGAAGAAAGGCATAAACAAGGCTGTCATCCAAGAGATGCTTTCCCACCCGAGCATCAAAAAAACCTTTGTAACTCTCGACGTAAATGCCATAGGCGACAATATATAACTACTGGATGACCCCAATATATAACTACCTCGCAACAGGGGAACTATCCCCAACCAGAAAGAGGCTAACACGATCAGGCGCAGAGCTTGCGGCTACGTGTTGGTCGAGGAAAAATTGTACAGACGGGGATTCTCTATCCCTCTCCTCAAGTGTGTCAAGGAATCCAATTTTGCCCACACCCTACATGAAATCCACGAGGGAATCAATGCTTAACACCTTAGAGGAAGATCCCTCTCCCGAAAGGCCATGCGAGTAGGATACTACTGTCCCACCATGCAACAAGACACGAAATAACATGTTAAAAAATATGATAAATGCCAACGCCACAGAGACATGCACTTGGCACCGCCCAATGAGCTTAAAACTCTCTCTTCCCCGTGGCTCTTTTCCTGGTAGGGAATGGACATCCTTATGTTGTTTACCATAGGGTCAAACCAGAACAAGTACCTGATAGTCGTCGTTGATTATTTCACGAAGTGGATAGAGGCGGAAGCCCTCACCAAAATCACGGCACACAATATACTTTGTTTCTATATGAGAAACATACTTGCTCGATTCAGCGTACTATAAACACTCATCACCGACAACAGGACGCGGCTCACTAACCAAATGTTTTATGAATTCGTCACCAAACTGGGCACCAAACAACATTTCACATATTTCAAACGCCCACAAAAAAACAGGCAGGCCGAAGCCGCGAACAGAGTAATCCTACGAGGTTTAAAGCGAAGATTAGGAGAGTCCAAAAAGAAATGGGTCGAGGAGCTATAGATCGTACTCTGAGCCTACAGAACAACACCACACTCGACCACGAGGGAAACTCTGTTCCGACTAGCCTATGGTACCGAGGCAGTAATCCCAGTGGAGATTAGATAACCCTCTAGTTGAACTGAATACCCCCTTGACGAGGAGACAATGACGAGGCATTGAGAGAAGAGCTCGACCTTGTCGAAGAAATTCGATCAGGGGAAGCCCTTCGTGAAGCCTCGTTAAAACAAAAGATAACCATACGACATGATGCCAAAGTCATAAAATGAGAATTCAAAATTGGCATCCTAGTCTTGAGAAGAAATCACAAAGATTATCATGAGGGAAAACTCGCCGCGAACTGGGAAGGCCCCTATCGCATCCGAGCAAAAATGGAAAATGGGGCCTATTACCTCGAAAATTTGCACAGGGAAGAACTTTCTCGACCATGAAATACCGAGAAACTGAAACAATATTATAGTTATGCCTAACAGTCGGCATACCCCACTCGGCGATGACAGGGTACGTTCCGACCATGGAGGTGTGCTCAAGTACAATCATAGCATCCCAAACTTAAACAAAATGGAAATTTTCCACTCTTTGACGAGCAAATTCTTGGCCCGACGAGGAAACCTCAATTGAGCTCCACCATCGTCGTACCATTAGGGAAGGACACCCAGCTTGCAAAGGGAAGTTCATGTCACGGAGCTAAGAACCCGACCAAGATCTTTCCACCGCTATCAGTACGGAACCCAACTCCGGTCACTTGATGAGTTCCCTACACTGTCGAGAAATAACCCTGTCGAGTAAGACCTCCAAATTCTCAGCAAAAATAATTTGCAAATAAACATCTTGTTACAAGCAGCTCAAGTCGACGAGCATCCAGAACACCTAACCGAGGAAAATAAGTACTAGGTAAACAAAGCATACAAACAAGTAAAGGCATACACGAGCATGACAAAAGAGTAAAATGCAATTAAATAACAACCACAAAGGCCGAAGATGTCACAATATTACAACAAAAAGGTGGGCAAAGCCCACAATCCAAGTTTTACAAGTACATGGTGCGCAAGCCCGAATAAATACAAACAAAACAAACAAAGTTAAACATTGTGCATCCCCTTATTTTTTAGCTTTTCCTATTCTTCATCATCATCAAAGGGATAGACGAGAGGAGCGACTATCTGACCATGAACCACCTTGTGTAGGAAACCGGTCCCCTCAGTGACGAGCTCGACTTCGGAATCCATGATTTGAAGCTAAGCCACTGCATTTTCAAAGCTCATCTCGACAACATCCACATAATTATGCTCGAGGCTCCTAATCTGAGAAACCAACTCAGCACAGGTCCACAAGGATTTCACGTCATTAGCCTCATCCTCAAAGAGGGGCACAGTAGCTTACAAGGCAGAGATCTTTTCCTCAAAGATTTTCTTCTCGATAGCATGCTCGAGAATTATAACAGTCATGTCCGCAGTTAACTTAGCCAATTCTTCTTTCTTCTCGCGCAGCTCGGTTACAATATCACTCTAGATCCGATACTTCTCCTTATAGTCCTCAAAAGAGGTATCCAGCATGAGCACCTTCACTTCAAGCTTCGCATTTATTGTCCGCAGCTTCTCCAACTCGTCAACAGAGCAGGTCTTCTCATCATTAATGACCAAAGCCACTTCCAAGACCCTCATCAAAGCGGCCACATCCTGAACCAATGCATTTTTTGTGGTCTCCACATTGAGGCCCAGAATGGCTGAAGACTCTACCTGAGGCACAACTAGAGAAGGGCCCTCCTAAAAAAATCCATGTTGGAATAGCAAGAAGGCAGCACAAACTTGTCCTCGACAACCTCCCCCGTGAGATCTATATCCACGACATCCTTCACGCGCTTCCTTTTCTTGGTCGAGGTGTCCTACTGATGGGAAGATTGGTCGCCCCTTATGAAGAAGAAGAACCAAGGTCGGAGTCACCCTTGGACTGGTTCAAGATTTGAACAATCGTATTCATAGAGATCCTCTTTCCTCCCTTTGTAGTATTCCCTTTGGCTATCACCATCTTGATCACATGATCCTAAAGGTTTTCTGTTTTATCTATGACAAATGACAGGCACAAGATAATATACCGAGGAAGAATAAGCATACAAACAAGCTAAAAAGAAAAACAGCTACCTAAAAGCGACACAATATCCTCGACAGTATCACACTCTAGAAGTTCCTTAGTGTTGATACATCGAGCCTCATAAATGGTTTGGCCATGCTCGTCGAGGACAACCTCCCCGTTCTTAGTCTCCTACCGAGTAGGAGCGAAGCTGTAAATGAACTTCACAAGCTTGGCGAAGCCACGTTGGTCCTCGGAGTCCAACTAGTTAGGCTTAGTGATAAAATAATTCGTACTCTCATCAAAGTGGGCACTACTCTAGCGAAGGGCGAACCTTGAGACCATCCTTATCACCTCCTCCATGTCCTCTTCATGACACACATTCCCATCTTCTTTGGTTACAACCACATGCTCGAACATGAAATCAATGGTTGCTCACGACACGAGCTTAATTGTATAATACCTATCCTTAAAAGTGCAAATGGAGTTCGTGAACATTTTGAACAACTTCTCCGGATGCTTAAGGGATAACCAACTGTGCTTCCCATGCGAAGTTTATCATTGCAGGTGGAAACAATGGAAGAACAGAGTAATGGTGGCGCCGATCTCAAAATATTGGCATACGATCTCGAAGGCCCAAATAAATGTGATCGAGTTTGGATGCAGCTGAGAGGGAGTTAACTCCAACCGATCAAAAATGCCCACTTGGAGACCGCTGAATGGTAACCAAAACCACAGCTCTTTGAAGGCATACCCATACATGGAAAAACGGTTCCCCGAGAGATGTGAGCAAATTCGTTCCTCCCAGTCAGTTTTATACACCGCCCAGTTCTCCGGAGCCCCCGGATACCTCGCGCCTTCTTCAACGATCATAAACACGCTCTCTAGGAAGTCAGCAAAACTCTAGGCTATTCCTCAGGGTTCTAGGCCGACCCAAACTAATTAAGGATCACTGATTGTGTCGACCAAGTGAAGACCCTTGGCGTCACAAGCCATAGAAATCTGAAATGCAGATGATAACAGTGAATTCAATGATCAAATCAAATCCACCCTTCTACTGTAAATCAAGTGAAAGGACAAAGAGAGGAACAAGGACTTTGCCGGAAACCAAAGCCCTTATTTAACAGCAAGAAAGGGAATCACGAGGTTATTCTCCTCGACAGAGGCCTCAGTCGAATCACTAAGAAAACCACGGGGAAGAGCCTCCTCGACACGGAGCTTCATCAGAAAATTCATGAGCTTCGCTGGCGCAAGTTCTACCCACCACCTTAACAGCAGCGTCAGAATGACTATAGGAAGAAATATCACACAAATAATAACTTTCCTACTCAAAACCGCGGTTATAACATAAAAACCCCCAACATTCAGTGTTTGGAAATGGCCAAACCACCGCCAAACACCAACACCCACCGGAACCAAACATAAAGAAGGAAAACCTATATTCTAAAACTAACATGCAAGCCAGGAAAAGAAAGAAACTTACTTGATTTGAGAAATCGACGAAGGTTGAAGACGGTGGCGACGACAAACGGCGGCGACGATGCTCTACAATTCGGAGGAAAGTAGAGGGAAGAATGAAGAAAATTTTGCAAATGTCCCTCCACTTCTTCCTATTTATAAGCCAACTACATTGCATGGGCAAATATGTCTCCATAATTACTCTTACTCGTAGGCCATCATTGCGCATTTAATAGCTGTGACAAGTGGCTCGATGGGACTGCTGAGTGCCAAATGTGTCTTATTTTGAACCATCATTCTTGGCATTTTTCAACTAATTTCTCAAGTTTCATTTGATTTATTCCATGTTCTTAGGTGATTCTTTAATGAAATTGATTATACCTTTAGGTGTCTTGATATGTGTGCTATTGCGTAGGAATTAGGTTGGATTATTAGAACAGGGCACAAATGAATGGACAAGAAAGCCAAAGAAATGATGAAGAATCCAGCAAGTTCCTAGTGTGAGCCAGAAGTGAAACCAAGGTGAGCTTGCAATGTAAGCTCAAAGCAAGGCAAAGGCAAGCTGGACAATTTGGATGGCAGTGGAAAACGGCTCACTAAACACAGTGTGAGGCCTGGGCGACGAAGTTCACAGGGTGAGCTTAGATATTTTCTTAGGGGTGGTTTAACTGTTTAGAGGCACTTCATGTGCCTATAAGTGAAGTTCGCAATTCGAATAAGGGGTTCACAATGCGAATATGACAAATCATGTTTAGATATTTTTGTACTATTTATCACTTTTTGGGGATCATAACTATCGCTACTACGAAAATCGGCGCCGGCTATGGCAGAAGAGTCGCCACCGTGCGTTATTTATCCCATTAGAGGGAAAGGAAACGCTCAGAGTAAACCTAACGCAAAGAGGGAAAGGAATGGTCATCACAACCAAATCCTGGATTCGGGAGTCGGTTACGCAAGGGGAAGGTATTAGCACCCCTCACGTCCGTCGTACTCGATGGGATCCATGCTTGTTTTCTATCTAAGAGTGTATTTATCTATCTACTCTAAAGGTTTGGTCTAAAAAGAAAATAAAATGACTTGGCAAAGTATCGCACTTTATGCCGACGTATTCCCGTCTGGAACGAGAAATCAGAGTCAACGTAGTTCGCCTAACTACGGGTTAAGGGGGAAGGTTGCTTGCCGAGATACCGCATCTCGTGCCTACGTACTTTCATACGGCATGAAAGATCAGAGCAAACGTAGTTCGGGCTACGGAAGACACAAATTTGTTTGACAGTTTTTTACCTCCTTAAGAAAGGGTTTTCTTGATTAAGGGTCCAAGAGGACAAAAATAGAGTTTGATTATTTGTTTGAGTCTTTTACGAAAGAACTGTTTTTTAGGATGTTCGCAATCTCCATCGCACTAGAGACTATGACCCAGGAGTGAACGCTTCGTATGTCACCCAAAGGGTACCACACTAACATCCAGATTACTGGAGAGAGACCCTCTACCAACCTTTTCCCAGATAGCTTAAGGCTCGTAACGCACGACTTCAATTAACCTTATTACTGTGTTTTTGAATTGTTTTGAGATGAGAAGAGAAAGACAACCTAAGACTATGGTTGAAAGGGAATCTACCTACAATTATCATGCATGGGTCAAAACCTAATGTCTGTCATAATTCCCTCTTGCACAGAGGAAATCAGAGATCCTAGGGGAAACAGCAAAAGAAAGCAAGCAGTAAACGGTAAACAGTAAAATGCATGCTATGCAACAGTACAAGCGAGGCAAGGGAGTCTGGCTCAACCTCAAACCTAAGAGAACAACAAGCAATGAGAGGCAAGCTCCACCTCAAACCTAAAGGAAAGCAACACAAGCCAACAGACAAAACAACAAAAGAAAAGCAGAGGAAGCAGCCCAAGCAGCAGCAACAGTCTTTAGCAACTTCAATACTCAACAGCAACTCTAAACAGCAAAGCCTCTTGACAGCAAAGTTGATAGCAAAAAGGCTTCATCTTCAAGCTTCTCCTATCTTCAAGCTTCTTCAATTCTTCATCTTCAAGCTCTAGCAAGCTCTACAAGAAGAGAAATCACCATTGAGATCAAGTTACAAGGCTAGAAAACCTGATGAAAACCAAAGGAATTCATCAGGAACCAACATGAAAGAAAGTGCATCCTCAAAAGTTCTACTCATTAAGGCATGCCACTCATCCCTCCAAAGGAGAGAAGGAGCTTCCTTAAGAGGACTTTGCATCATAGGATAGGATAGAAGCAATCAATGCATTCTATGTTTGATGAAAGAAGAAGAACTAGTTCTAATGGCTCTTCCTAAAACCCTAATCTTAACAAGCTTCTAAAAAAAGCTCCTAAGAGAGAAGAAAGCTTCAACTCCAAGCTCCACAAGCCAAGCTACAGCAAATACACCAAGTCCAGAAGCTCCTCCAAAAAAGAAATCAAGCAAATCCAGCTCCAAAGTCACCAACAAGACCAAACAAGCAAAGGCACCAAAGATGGAACACCACAAACACAATCAACTTACAAAATACATGAAAAATATGAAAATGCACCTAAAAATGCCAAATAAAATCTCAAAGGACCCCCAAGGTATCAGGGACCAGAGGTCAAAAGGGGAGATTGAAAATCAAAAGGGAAGTGCCCCAACAGAGGGCAAACACCAAGAGTGTCCCAAACAAAGGCAGCAATAGAGAGGGAACAAAAGGCAATTCAAATCACAGGGAAACAACACTTAAAAAATATGAAAAAAAAATATCAAAAGGTCAAATAACATGTTAACTCAATCCTCAAAAAAATTCATGTAAAAATAAGAATTTTAAACATGGAAATAAAATCAAGAAAGAACAAAACTGCACTTTAAATCAAATAAAACAGCTCCAATATTTAATTTGTTTTAAAATAGAAACTGAAACGAAAAAAATAAAATAAAATATCCAGAAAAAACTAGACATCTTAAGGTTTTTAAAAATTATTTTTACATATTTTTACGACCATTGGAACTATTTTAAATGATTTAAAATGGAACAGCACCAAAACAGAAATTAAAAACAAAAGAAATTAAAATGAAAAACAGTTGGTGCAAACAGCAAACAAACACAGTGTAACACGAATGGGCCTCCAGGAGAGGGGTGCGAACAGTAATTCATTAAGCCCACAAAGATATTCAGCAAACATCAATTAAAATGAAAATAAAACAATGCAAAAACTCAACAAAATGTCCACCGCAGGGATCGAACCCGCGCGCATGATCACAATGCCTAACGATTGGACGGTGTACAATTCGTCTTCAACCTTGCACTCGCCGGAACAGCTCCGGCCGGCCCCTCCTCTAACATGGTTCGCCGGACCTCCAACAACAACAACAACTTCCACAAAACTCAACCGTTTCGCATGAAATTTACGTCGAAATTCAACTACTTCTCGCGAGGATTCCAAATCCATCAACAAAAATTATTAATAATGCAAGATCAAAGAGAATCGAAACAAACAAAGTTTGACACCAAAAACTCAAGTTCATCAAAACCTCTCCAAATTAATTCTAAACTCATTCTTATGTCATGGAGGTTATAGATCAAGCAAAAACTAAGCAAAATCATGCAAAAACAGTTCATATAAAATCTCTCAAGTTTGGAGCTCCAAATTTCGAATGTCATGAACATCAATAATTATTATCCAGAAATGATCTACATGCTTCAATCATTACAAAGAAACAAAAATGGCAAAGAATCATCAAGTATTAAGAGAGATATGTTGAAATTCAAGTACCTAGTGGAGAACTTCCACTGAGCCTTCAAACCTTGATGAAGCTTCGCAAAAATCTCCAAAATCACTCCATGATCATCATAGAAGCTTTTGCAATCTTTAATTTGGCTTGAAACGATCTAAATCTGAGAATTTACTTTTTGAATTTTCTTCACTTTTTCAAACTTGTTCTTGATCAATTTTGCTCCAATTTCGAAAACTGATGATTTGTGAAGGTTGGAAATGTTATATACAATGGATATTGATCAAGAGAAAGCTCAATCCTTGCCTCTAAGCCCAAAATGAATTTTCAAAATTTCAACACTTTTTGCACATGAATGTACACGAAAATGGCATTGTTTTGGCTCCAAAATGGTTTAATTCAACTACTAGCAGCATGTGGAGTGTGAATGGTTGGGATTCCACCCTTGGTTTCATCTCAATGGTTGTTTTTGATTATGTAACTTCATGGTGAAGTAACCTTGGGAAATGCCTGTGCAAATGACCTCAAATCAAAATTCTGGAAATGCCAATTTTCTTAAAACATGTTTTCCACTCAAAATATGTATTCACATGACATGTTTTGGTCATCTAACTCAAAAAGTCAATTTTCCCTCCTTAATCCATTTGAAAATTTCCCTTTTTAGGCCATTTTAAGTGACTTTTTGCTATGAGCCAAACCAATTCCACATGACCACTTCATTGCACTTAAAATCACGTTTTGAGCAAGTTCCATGTTGAACAAATCTCCATTTGAAGAATGCAAGTTGGAGATGTGGACCTATAATCCAAAATGACCTATAATCTCACTTTCCAAAATACCCCTGACTTGTAAACCCCATAAATTGAGTTCTACAAATCAGATGGAAGACTTCTAATACAATTTAGAAAGATAAGATCATGAGGAAAAACTTTCATGTTGTCCAAAAGTTCCTGTGGAACCTCCTTCTAGGTCAAAAATAGCTTGGAAGTTAGATGATTTTCACATACAAATTTCACATTCATCTCGTGACCTGTAACTCGTCTGGACCATAACTTGAGTTCTATAAATCCACTTGAGGACTTCTAGTACTCAAATTAAAGGTATTGAGATTCTCTACAAGTTCTATGTTGGACAAAGATCCATTTGAAAATTGTATCTTGACTTATATTGTCTTGAAGTTAGGCACTAAACAGGGGATTTTACACTGAAACTCTAATTTAGCAACTTCCCACACTCTTGACTTTTCTTGACTTGATCTTGGCACAACACCACAAATGTCTCATCATATCATTTCATGAACTCCATGACCTAAAATTAGGCTTTGATACTCTTCAATTGCACAATTGACCTAGGATTGGCTCAGATGAAACCCTTATTGCTCGCACCTCAACTGTGACTCTTGCATTTGACACAATTACTTGATTGAACTCTCCCATGGCCCTCTAGGCATTCTATGAGCTTCATACACATCCCCTTCTCATATTCAGCACTTCACATCCCCCTAATGGTCTTTAATTGATCCTCAAGTTAGGAACAAATCCACATGCAAGAATCTAAACTCTTAGGCACTCAAACCACCTTCTGATGACTTTGATAACTTCTCAATTCTGAATAAAACCTCTTGCTAGGCTTCTCTTGATAAGAATCACACTTGATCCCCTTATATATGAATGAGATCATGATATGCAAATGATATAACTATGCAAATGTTAATGCAATGAAACATAAACCAGGTTAGAAAAGGTTGAGCAAATTTTGGGGTGCAACAGCTGCCCCTATTCAAACGGCTTGGACCCGACTGGATGAAGTGCGAACGGCTTTTAACCAATCGAGGTAGAAGACGGTTAAATACCAGGAAACCCGGAAATTTGCCAACCACAGAAATAAGTTGCGAAAACTGCTTGTAGGAACAACATCCATTACACTGAGCCCATTTGTTACGGCAACAACTGATCAATCATCTGATAAAAACTTTGGACTTCAACATCAACCCCCTGTGTGACGCCACAGGCATCGAATTAACTTTGCAAGGAAACTTCGTCCACAACAGGACTAAACTTCGTCAACACGAATCACAATCTCTGCCAATCACAGGTAATGACTCCGTCAACACGGATAAGAATCACTAGCGACTTCACTGGGGACAACTCCGTCAATCACGGGTAACGACTCCGTCAACACGGATAATAATCACTGTCAACACAGGTACAATTCCATCAACACGGATAACCATCACCGTCAACATGGGTAACAATTCCGTCAACACGGATAACAAACTCTGTCAACACAGGTAACAATTCCGTCAACACGGATAACAATCACCGTCGACACGGGCAAAAATCTCTGTCCATCACAGGTAACAATTTCTTCAACACGGATAACAATCTCCGTCAGCTATGGGTAACAACTCCGTCAATTACGGGTAACGATTCTGTCAACACGGATAACAATCACTGTCGACATGGGCAAAAATCTTTGTCCATCACAGGTAACAATTTCATCAACACGGATGACAATCTCCGTCAGCTACGGGTAACAACTCCGTCAATACGGATCCGTTTGAAGAATACTTTGCTGGGGAATATGAGAAACTTAACCAAACAACTTTGTGGGGAACAATTTCATCGGGGAAATCACTAGTGATAACTCCAAAAGCTTAAGTCATGAAATCTTTTAATGCTGACGTAACAGCAACCTGAGAAGAATCCCGCTAGGGACAAAGAGAAACTTAACCAAGCAACTCTGTTAGGGGACGAATGTTATCATCACCTATCTCACGCTGAGAATTTGAATATTTGGAAATCCTTCTGAGCAAGAATCCCACTCCTCTATAGGGAACAACACCTGAAACCGAAGAGGTAACCAACCTGGCTTATGTTTCAAAATGCGTATGTTTGACAATGACGTAATGCTCCATACGGCATAGGAATGCTACGCGTTTGGGTAGATGCAAATATAATGATATATGCACAATGCAAAGATGCCGAGAGGCGCTTTAGCAAAATAAATGCTGAAGACAAAACCAAATCCGCTGGGATAAATGTTGGACAGGTGCAACCAACTCCGCTGGGGATAACCATCCTGCTGGGGAATGGCTCACAAATTTGAAATTACGAACTCTGCTGATGATGTTCATCCTGTCGGAGGAAAAACAAACTGCTGGGGAGAAGGAAAAACAGTCCTGCGCGAGGATAATCCTTCTGAACCAAAGACGACTTGGTTATATTCTAAAGGAGTTACCCATGTTGGGGATTGATTGTGTACATACTCATTGCTGGGAATGCACCTTCTGTTGGGGACATCAAGATCCACTGAGGATACTCTCTCGGCAGCTTTCCTGGGGATACTCTCTTGGGGAGGACAACCCACACCCAATAGGGATAAGTGTCATCTCAAATCTCTCTGGGATAAGATGTGACTTCTGCTAAGGAGTGATACAACCACTTGGTCACGGGACTCTGGCTGGGGAAACACAAATTCCCTGACTGTTTGCTTCAAAGGTGAGAACCCTGCAAAACACAAACGAGACAGAACAAATCTACACAACAAGATCTATCCCGGTTAGTATCCATGACATTCATTCAGTCAATTCGAAGTTTTAGCAATTATTGGCAAGGGCCAACAAGTTTATGTACATGCAAATTTATCAAAAACATCGGCGTTTTTCACAAACAAAACAGTAAGGAACCAACATCAAGTACTGAATAACATGCTTTATTGATAACGAGCCTGTAAATAGGAAAAATTTTGTACACTGGATGCAACTCCTGAAAAGAGGAAGTTACGCACAAGCAAAATACAAGTATTACAGAAGTACAAAGAAAATGTGTATACATGTCGACAACGTGGTAAAGACGAACACCATGAGCTGATCCTCATATGACTCACCTGACTCTGACGCTTTCCCGATACTCGATCTTCGAAAGAGATGGTTTTGGATATACGACCCTCAGGTACTCCCAAACCACTAAGCAATGCAGTATCAAACTCGGACCACAGTCATTTGCTTTTTCAAATCCCTAACTATTGCGTGAACCGCCCTTTGCGGGTTTTCAATTCACCGGGATACCCTTTTTTGCCGAAGTCGCCCTTTTCAGGTTTTCAACTTTGCGGGTGTACATTTTTCAATTTTATCCCTAACTTCTGCCCGAACCTTTTATTCCTTTTTTATGGTTCGTCGGGATGCCCCATTTTTGCCTGGACTCTCTTTTTCTGTCCAGCGGGTCTCTTTAAGCAAAGTATTTTTTAACTGTGTCCGAGTTCACAGGGAATGTAAAATCCTCACCATTCATGGTGGATAACAATAAGGCTCCTCCAGAGAAAACCTTTCTAACGATATATGGACCTTCATAGTTGGGAGTCCATTTGCCCCTGTGATCTGATTGTGGTGGGAGAATCTTTTTCAGCACAAGATCGCCCGTCTGAAAGCTTCAAGGGCACACCTTTTATCATAAGCTTTCTTCATCCGGCTTTGGTACAGCCGACCATATGCTAGAGAAGCCAGTCTCTTCTCATCCATTAAACTGAGCTGATTCAATCTATCTTTCACCCATTCTGCCTCATCAAGTTGGACATCGCGCAAAACTCTCAGAGAAGGAATCTCAACCTCCAATGGTAGGACAACCTCCATACCATATACCAATGAAAAAGGAGTCGCCCCGGTTGATGTGTGTACCGTCGTACGATAACCGTGCAAAGCAAAAGGCAACATCTCATGCCAGTCCTTGTAGGTCACAACCACCTTCTGAACGATCTTCTTTATGTTTTTATTGGCCGCTTCAACAACGCCATTCATCTTGGGCCGATAAGGAGAAGAGTTGTGATGTTCAATCTTGAAATTCTGACACAATTCCTTCATCGTCTTGTTATTCAAATTCGAACCGTTGTCAGTGATAATCTGCTCCGGGATTCCATATCTGCAGATAATATCCTTCTTGATAAATATGGCTCCCACCTGCTTGGTAACATTAGCATACGACGCTGCTTCAACCCATTTGGTGAAGTAATCAATAGCTACCAAGATAAAACGATGTCTGTTGGATGTCGTGGGCTCAATTTTTCCAATCACATCAATTCCCCACATGGAAAAAGGCCAAGGTGATGACATAACGTTCAGAGGGCTCGGAGGCACATGAATCTTGTCCGCATAAATCTGGCATTTATGACACCTCTTTGCAAACTTGAAACAATCTGTTTCCATCGTCAGCCAGTAGTACCATACTCTTAATAACTTTCTCATAATTGCATGTCCGCCGGCATGCGTACCAAATGTATCCTCGTGGATCTCTTCCATGAGCAACTTAGCCTCTTTCTCGTCCACACACCGCAACAACACCAAGTCGTGGTTTCTCTTGTATAAAACACCATCCGGATTCAAATAGAAATTACCAGCCAATCTCCTAAGAGTCTTCTGATCACGACTGGATGCCCCAGCCAGATACTCTTGGTTCTTCAGGAAATTCTGGATATCATAATACCACGGTTTACCATCGGAAGCTTCCTCAATGGCGAATATGAAGGTGGTCCTATCAAGGCGAGAGATAACTATCCTGGGAGCCTCATTCCAGAAGTTAACTTTATACATTGAAGACAAGGTCGCGAGAGCGTCTGCCATCTGATTTTATGCTCGTGGTACATGGTGCAATTCCACCTTGTCAAAGAAAGGTAACAACCTCCTTGCATAATTCATATAAGGTATCAGATTGGGCTGACGAGTCTCCCATTCTCCCTTGATCTGGTTCACAACTAGAGAAGAGTCTCCGTACACATCAAGATTTTTAATTCTCAAATCAATAGCTTCTTCGAGCCCCATAATGCACGCTTCATATTCGGCCTCATTGTTGGTAACTGGAAAGGTCAATCTAGCAGTGAATGGGATGTGCGACCCATGGGGGGTAGTAATCATTGCACCTATTCCACTTTCGTATGAATTAACGGCACCGTCAAATATCAATTGCCATTTGGAACCCAGCTCTGGACCTTCATCCGGCAACGGCTCTTCACAGTCCTTCATTTTTAAGTACATGATATCCTCGTCAGGAAAATCAAACCTCATCGGCTGGTAATCATCAATTGGTTGCTCAGCTAGGTACTCTGACAGAACACTACCTTTAATAGCCTTTTGAGAAACATACTGAATATCATATTCTGTCAATACCATCTGCCATCGGGCAATCCTTCCGGAAAGTGCTTGCTTTTCAAATACATATTTGATCGGATCCATCTTTGAAATTAACATGGTTGTATGATTTAGCATGTATTGCCTCAAACGTTTGGAAGCCTAGGCTAGCGCACAACACGTCTTTTCGAGCATTGAGTAACGGGACTCACAATCTGTGAACTTTTTACTCAGGTAGTAAATCGCATGCTCTTTACGTCCAGTCTCGTCATGTTGACCAAGAACACAACCCATACTTTTCTCAAGAACCGTCAAATACATAATCAATGGTCTCCCGGCTACTGGGGGTATCAATATTGGAGGTTCCTGCAAATATTCTTTTATTTTTTCAAACGCCCTTTGACAATCTTCATTCCAGGTCACAGCCTGATCTTTTTTCAATAACTTGAATAATGGCTCGCACGTGGCCGTTAGATGAGATATGAACCGAGCTATGTAATTCAATCTCCTTAAAAAGCCACGAACTTCTTTTTCTGTTTTCGGCGTAGGCATTTCTTGTATTGCTTTTATCTTAGCAGGATCAACCTCAATTCCTTTTTCGCTCACAATAAACCCCAATAGCTTACCAGATCTCACCCCGAAGGTGCACTTGTTAGGATTCAGCCTCAGCCTGAATTTCCTAAGCCTCTTGAACAATTTCAGAAGATTGACCAGATGCTCTTCCTCCGTCTGGGATTTGGCAATCATATCGTCAACATAGACTTCAATCTCTTTATGCATCATGTCATGAAAGAGTGTTGTCATAGCTCGCTGATATGTTGCACCGGCGTTCTTCAAACCAAAGGGCATCACTTTGTAGCAGAACGTTCCCCACGGGGTAATAAAAGTTGTTTTCTCCATATCCTCTGGCGCCATCTTTATCTGATTATAGCCCGAAAAGCCGTCCATGAAGGAAAACACGGAGAATTGAGCGGTGTTGTCGACCAGCACATCAATATGAGGAAGCGGAAAGTCATCTTTTGGGCTCGCCCTATTCAAATCTCGATAGTCCACGCACATCCACACCTTACTATCTTTCTTTGGTACATGTACTATATTGGCGACCCATGAGGGATAAGTTGTGACATCCAGAAAACCAGCGTCCCACTGTTTCTGAACTTCCTCTTTAATTTTCACAGCCATATTTGGTCGAGTTCTTCTGAGTTTTTGCTTAACCGGCGGACATTCCTCACGCAATGGCAAACGGTGAACCACCATATCAGTATCCAACCCAGGCATGTCTTCGTAAGACCAAGCAAAAATATCACTATACTCTCGAAGCATCTCGATAAGCCTTTGCTTGATATTACTCTGCAGTGCAGCCCCTATCCGGATATTCCTGACAACCTCTTCGGACCCCACGTTGATAATTTCAATTTCCTCCTGATGAGGCAGAATGATTCTCTCTTCTTGTTTCAAAAGTCGAGTCAGCTCTTCTGATAAGTCATTATCCTCAACAATCTCTTCTTCTGCTTGAAATATCGGGTGCTCGAAGTCGAAGCGAGTCATAGGAAGTTCGTGATTGGTGTCGTCTGTGTTGCACCCTAAAATTTGCTCAACCTTATTCAATTGGTTTATGTTTCATCATCATTAGCATTTGCATGTAGACTCATGTACATAGACTAACCATCTGCATAGCATAAGCATAGCAAGTCATTCAACAGGGGACCAATCATTATTTTCCTCTCTAGAGGCCTAGCAAGAGGTTATTATCCTAATTCCATCCTACTCAAGTCATCAGGAAAGAATTTGAAAGCAAAGAGTTCAGCAGATCAAGCCTTGAGTCTATCTCCTAGCTGAGGGTATCTGAGGGTCAACAAGAGGGTTATGAGCTGTGAAATGAAAGCATGGAGAGCATCTAGACATCTTGAGAGACTTAGAAAGTCATTTGGAGAAGAAAACAAGTCATTGATGAAGGCACAAGAGCTACAGTTGAAGACAGTCAACTAGGGTTTCATCTGGGTCAACCCTAGGTCAACCCTAGGTCAATTGACTGACTTAAGAGGGCATTCAAGTCTATTGGAGAGATGTGGGGTTCAACATTTGACATATGAGGAAGGATATGGAGATATGACAAGAAGAATTCAAGAAAAATCAAGGAGAAGAGGAGTTACTAAATTAGGGTTTCTCTGTAAAATCCCCTAGTTTAGGTCAAACTTCCAAGCAAGATAAGTCAAAATGCTAGCTTCAAATGGCTTCTTGGCCAACATGAAACTTGTAGAGGATCTCAAGACCTTTAATTTGAGTGGTGGAAGACCTCAAGGAGATTTATAGAATTCAAGTTATGGTCCTTGCAAGTTATAGGTCGTTTGGGGTGTCTGAATTTTTGTCTGTGAAAGTGACTTGACTTCCAAGCTAGTTTTGCCCCTCAAGGAGATTTCAAATGAATTCTTGGTCAACATAAGAATTGTTCCTCATTGTCTTAGCTTTCTAGAATGGTATGGTATGCCTTCATATGATGTGTGGAACTCAACTTATGGTCTTGACAAGCAAAGGGTATTTTGGGCATTTGTGAATTACAGGTCATTATAACCTATACCCAAAACTCATACAAGGAGGCCTCAAATGGAAAAACTTACAACATCAAACTTGCTCCAAATGGGATTTTAAGTCTAGAAAGAAGGTCACAAGTTATTGGAGAAGCTCATAGCATGGAATTACACAATTGGTCAAAATATGAACTAAAAAGGCTTATAAAGTGAATAATTTCAAGTTGGAGAATGGTTTGGGAGATTTACAAGTCCAAATGGAGACTTCCAATATATGATTTTGAATGGAAAAACAATTCTAAGAACAATGGTTCACACACTTTTTTGAGTTTAGAAGGAAAAAATGAAGTTATCCATGGTTGCTTATCATTTAAGAAACATAATCAAAATGGATCAAAATTTGAAAACAAGGGAATGTGCAAGATGGATCTAGAATGTTCATTTGGGGTCTATATATTCATGAAATGTGCATTGATCAAGGGTTGGCCTCATTTGCACCAAGAATTTCACAAAATCTATCACACCTTTTTCATTGGAGTTTCATCACAATTCTCTCAAAACCTTCATCAATCTTCATCATAATCAACTCAATTCCATTCCATCATCATCACAGATCATAATTGAAGCAAGTTCTTGGTGTGAATCATTCATATTCGAGTGCTTTTCTCAAGAATCTCAAAACTACAAGTTCAAGTGGATTGCATGATTCAAGCAAGGAAACTCCAAGTTTGTGCATACAGAATCACATACATCAAGGATTGATCAAGATTCAACACTTAAAAGCCTCAGATCTTCCCTCTCCATAGCTGTTTCTCAAGATTTCTTACAAGGTAAGTTTTCTATCACACTGCTTGATCCAGTTAGGTAGGCATGTTTTTGTTAGTGTAGAATTGATCTAGGTGGTTAGGAGATTAAGTTAGATGAATTTGGAGAGGTTTGGTGATGGTTAGTGACAGGTGCCATAATCTGTTGGTGTTGATATCTCTTAGATTAGGGTGTTATAATCGTGGCTTGATAGCATAGGTTAACCTCCATTAGATGTAGTTTAAGTTAGGCTAGGTTTGAGGAAGTTTGGTGATGATGCATACCAGTGTATTTCAATGGAGGCCGAATGTTGATTCCATCGAATTTGTTGATGTGGTGAATTTCAAAGGGAATTGAGATCATAGGATTGTAGAGTGAAAGATTTGGAGCAGATTCCATGTTTACATCATGAGGATTCATCGCGTGTGGAGTGAGAACAGGGAGGTGGAACCTTGCTCGTGCATGGTGGCCATGGAAGCTCAAACCCTAGGTTGCAGGTTCAATTGAAGAAGATACAATCTGAGCCCTTCATTTCGTGGTAGACTCTTGACTATCAGGGCAATCCAATGGCCTATGTTTAATCTGAGCTTTGGAGGGAAAGAATGAAGCTGGCCAAAACGCACCGTTTCATTAATTGAAACGGGCGGGCCTGAGTGGATGATGCTATCCCCACCCCCAGAGTTAGGCCCAAACCAATATTGAACGTGTTTCTGATGCTATTTCTACCCCCCAGCGTTTATTTGTTTTTTTAATTCTGAATGTGTATTGGGCTTAAGCCAGAAGCGCTAACTGCACCCCTACCCTGTGAGGCCCATCCAATTTTGAACTGAGCGAAGTTCCTATTCACACCCCCCTGGCTCATTTAATTCATTTTATTTTTTTTCTTATTTCATTTTAATTTTCATCAATTTTCATAAAATCATAATAAATCCATAAAAAATGCTTTTTAATCCATTCTTTTTACCATGTTTTCATTAAAATGTCTAGAATATTATAGAAAAATAAAATTTCATTTTTAGTTGTATTTCATATTTTTTACATATTTTCTAAATAAATGTCATAATAAATAGTCACATTTCATGCATCTTTTTTATGATTTTTGTTCTCTCAGTTGCTTTAATATTTTTGATCATTCTTTTCATATTGTTTAGATGAGATATTAGGCTTATAGAAATATTTTAGTTCCCATTTTTAGGAGTTAATTTTAGGTGATTAATAAATGCTTGAATATCATGAACAAAACTAGGGTTTTTAGGTAACAACTTAGGAAGTTCAATTTTCTCCCTTAGGACTTAGGGTTTGAATAGGTTAGTTATGGGACTATAGGGACTATGGGTAGCTATTAGATCCCTTAGAGAAAAGTTAGGATTCCCCTACTGATATTATTACTGTCTGTATATCTGCTGTTTGGTGTGGTGTGCCCTCTGGGGATTGTTGATTGTTTGATTGGGTATTGGGTTTGTCTGGGGCCCTGGGGAAGCTGAAGATTTGTGGAGATGAAGCCATTGGAGATTCAAATGCTGAAGATCAACTGTCAGAGTTGAGGATGAGTTTCTTGCTATCAGTTGCTGAGGAGACTAGGGTTTAGGAGCTAGGCAGAGCTCTAGATTAGAATGATTGTTTCTCAAACATGGATTGCCTTGTCTGCATCCATTCTTCTCTGTGATTCAGAGTCTCTCTAAGACACTCACCCCCTTCCTTTGGAAGGCTTGGTGATAGTGTCTAAGAGATAGAACTCTTGAGAGAAAATGTCTCTTGTGTTAGAAGCAGTCTGTTCACCACCCTTGGTAGTCAGCTGATTGCTTAACACCCAATTCACTCTTGTGACTGATCCCTCATCCTGGAGGTTTGAGCATGAAGAAAAGCCATTGCAGATAGAAGACTGATGATCAAAGCCCTTGTCTGAAGGCCATGAAGATGGAGATTGATGCTCGTTGAAGCCTGTAACTGATTGGAGATTGCTTGAAGCCAGTTGTTGAGCCAGAGCTGCTGAAGCTGTTTATTCTTTTGCTGTATTTCATTTGCTGATGTATTGTTTGGTTTTCTGAACTGTATTGTTTGCTGTCTACCCTGTTGGGTTGAAAGGGAAGCCTGTTCACTTTCGCCTATTGTTTTCTAGGTTCGAGGTTGAGCGGGACTCCCTTGCTTCGCTTGTACTGTTGCATCCATGCATTTTACTGTTTTGCTGTATATATCTGATATTGTTTCTGTTTCTGCCTATCCCGTAGGATCTCTGTTTCTCTCTGTGCAAGAGAGGAGCATGATAGACACTAGGTCTTAACCCATGCATGATAACAGTAGGTTAGTTTGATTCCCTTCGCAACCGTAGGTTAGAGTTCTGTCTCTTCTTTCTCAAAACAAACAGAAAAAACACATAAAGATTTCAAACACAATAAAAGACACTTCTTCCGTAAAAGAATGTGAACTCATCAAGACGTCATTTTTGTCCTCTTGGACTGTTAATCAGAAAACCCTTTTTCAGAAGGTATAAAAACAATCAAGACAGACTTGTGTCGTACGTGGCCCGAACTACGTTTGCTCTGATCTTTCATGCTGTATGAAAGTACGTAGGCATAGGATGCGATATCCTAGCGAGCAACCTTCCCCTCCTTTCCCGTAGGTAGGCGAACTACGTTGACTCTGATTTCTCGTTCCAGACGAGAATACGTAGGCATAAAGTGCGATACTTTGCCGAGTCATTTTATTTTCATTCTCTTTTCTTTTTAACCCCTGACCTTTAGAGTAGATAGAATAACAATCCATACCCGAAAACAAGCGTGGATCCCGTCGAGTACGACGGACGTGAGGGGTGCTAATACCTTCCCCTTGCGTAACCGACTCCCGAATCCAGGTTTTGGTTGCGACGACCATGCCTTTCCCGTGTTGTGCGAGGTTTACTCTGAGCGTTTCCTTTCCCTCCCGTGGGATAAATAACGCACGGTGGCGACTCTTCTGTTCAGCCGGCGCCGATTTTCGCAGTAGCGACAGCTGGCGACTCTGCTGGGGATCCAACGTCCCCTGGCTGCTAAGGACTGCGACGGTCCTTATGCATTTGGGATCCAACGTCCCTTGAGAGAGTCAATCCTAACGCTTGTTTTCCCGTCGAGGATTTTGTATGGAGTTATTGTATATTTCTAACCTTGTATTTTCAGCTTTATATATTGTTTATTATTGCTGTATTGGGGTGTGACGGGTGTTCTGATATTGAGAGATAAGCCGGACCTGGGCTTGAGTGCACCTAGAATTAGAGTAGAAATTAGTGGGCGCCCGCTTGCTTTGCTTGCTTTGGTGTCCCATGAAATCTACACTCAGACGAGGTTCCTCTGGTTGGCCTCCTGCCCCTTCCTTTGGTTGGCGTGGGTTGCTGGTTAGTTGGATTGTCGACTCTGGGGACCGATCATTTGGAAGTTGGCTGAGTGAGGCCTCTTCAGGAATTGATGATGCCACTCCTTCTGGGAATCGTATCATCAACCCTGAAAGTCTGTGACGCCGACGACCGCATAGGATGCCGTACCTTGCGCCAGTTATAGGGCCACCCACCTGTGAGGGGATTCAGGGTTATGCAGGTAACTAGACCTCCAGACTACCGGCTATTTCTTGATCAGAGATCTTGGTTATTTATGGAGATGTATTATGAGGTCTGTCAGAGACCATGTGGAGATTTATTCTGAGGTCTGTCAGAGACCAGTTGGGGGGATGTATTATGAGGTCTGTCAGAGACCATTTGGAGATGTATTCTGAGGTCTGTCAGAGACCAGTTATAGATGGGATTTGAGGTCTATCAGAGACCAGTGAGTTATGATTATGGGGTCTATCAGAGACCAGTGTTGGAGTTTTATTTTAGGTCTATCTGAGACCAAGGTTGATGACTTCTGGATGGTCTATCTGAGACCTTTCTTGATTGGGTTTAGGCTATTCAGCTGCAGCTTTGGTCCCTGTTGAATGTTACTTGCATTGCATCCTTGCATATACATTATCATTTGCATTTCACTAACGTGTGTCTGTGCTGCAGGTGCATTTGCATTTCCCTAGTTCTAGTGCCCAGACTTCTGAGTGTTTGATCATGACTAGCCTACGGAGAACGGTTGCTTACAAATTGCCTACGCCTGATATTGTTCCTTTGCTGGGATTGATTTCTCTTGCTGATGAGGGTGTTCGTAGGAGTTTTCGGATGAGCTATGGTAGATTACTGAGATTGGTGTGCAAACCTACAGAGGTAGAGTTAGATGGGCTGTATGCTTTGATGCAATTCTACGACCCGGCTTTGAGGTGCTTCACGTTCTCTGACTTTATTATGGGACCAACTCTGGAGGAATACGCTGAGTATGTTGAGCTGCCCGTGCAGAATCAGGTTCCATTCATCCATTATGATGCCAAACCCAAGCCGGAGGAATTGGCAAAAGCCTTACATGTTGATGCTTCTGAACTTGTGACTACTGTCTCCCGTGGAGTTCCAGGCTTCTCATTTCAGTTCTTAGTTGGTAAAGCCCAAGAGTACGCCAAGAATGGGTGCTGGGTTGCTTTCAATGCTGTGTTGGCCTTGTGCATTTATGGCATAGTACTGTTCCCCAATATACCAGATTTTGTGGATTTCGATGCTTTCTACTTGTTCGCCGCTGGTAATCCTGTACCTACCTTACTCGGAGACCTCTATCACTCACTGCATTACAAGAATGAGAAGGGAAGAGGGAAGAACGTTCATCTGTGTGTACCCTTGTTGAGTATGTGGTTTGAGAGTCATCTTCCTAAGAAAGGATCTGCTGCCGAGACTACAGTTCCAGTTGGTTGGCCGGAGCGTTTGATGAGGCTATCGTCGGAAGATATGGAGTGGTTTGATAGAGACCTGTTGGGATCTGAGCTCATCTTTAGCTGTGCTGGTTACCCTAATGTGCCATTGATAGGAAGAAAAGGGTGTATCAATTACAACCCTTCTCTATTCATTCGCCAGTTCGGATATGCGCTGAAGAATCCACCTCAAGAGGAAGAAGTACAGGAATCTCTGTACTTCACCGGTGACGCGAAGGGGGAGTTATTAGCCAAGTTGCGACATGCTTGGGCGCGTATTAATCGCAAAGGGAAGCCGTTGTTAGGAAAGAATGACTGTCAGGCCTATGCACCTTATAGAGCTTGGATTCAAGAAAGGGCTAGTCAATTGAAGATGCCGTTTCCAGAGGCACCAATTCTTGATCCTATTCCGGTAGAAGAGCCGACCACTGTTTCTAGAGAAGCATATGAACAGGTTGTGAAGGAGAAAGAAGCCCTGGTGAAGATTAACGAAGGGTTAGAGCAAGAGTTAGCCCAGGCACGCAGCGAGAAGAACAAAGCCGTATATGCTTTCCAACAGCAGATTGAGCTGGTGAACAGGTTAGGATCTGAGTTGACCGAGGAAAAGAAAAAGCGCGAACGTCTGGGGCAAGAGTTCAGAAGTTCCCATGACATGCTGGAAGCCAAAAAGAAGGCGCTCGACGCAGCACACCGAGAGATATCTTCTTGCAATAAGACTTGGAATGCTACTCTCACCAACAACAAGCAGAGGGAAGATAAGCTGAAGCAGCAAATTTCCGACCTCGAGGAGAAGTTGAAGTCTAGCATCAAGAAGTGCGAGGAAGAAGTGATGAACCGGTATAGTGTTCAGCATGCACTAAACAAGGCAATCAAATCCAGAGATGAAGCAGTGTCCCAGAAGCGAAAGTTAGAAGATTGCTTCGGAGAAGCAGCATGGGAAGAAACTGCTGAAGACGTGCGCCGTGTCCTTAAGAAGAGAAACCAGCTTGTTGAAGGGCTGCTTGATCGACCAAGCCATCCGGAGACCAAGAAGTTGATAGGGGAGTACCAGACTTTTGGGAGGATTTGATCATCCCATTATTTGTATGCTTTATTTGCATAGTGCTGACCATCACCAGGATTGTTGGTTGAGGTCATGCCTTCTTTGTACTCTCAGTGATATTGTACCCTGGGCTTATTGACTCTCTCTGCTATATATGAGGCTTTCTATGATTCAGCTCTGGTATTCTTATTGTCAGCACCGTCACTGCACCGGCACCCTCGCACTAGAACTGGGGGAATGAACTTCCCTAATGCACAGACACATTGCATTGCATTCATATTCATCTTGCATAACAGGTAATCTTTGAATGGTGTCTTATCTCCTGTTTTGATTCAGGTACTTAACAGGATTCCAGATCAACATCCGCACCGCTATTCTACACGATCTAACTGTCGGAAAGTCATGGACCAGATTCAGAATGAGATGCAGGATGTACGTGAGAAGCTCGCCCTCTTCATGCAGACCATGGAGGCTATAGCAAAAGGGCAAGAGAACTTGCAGGCCATGGTCCAGCCTCTGTTGGCTCGCAACGCTGGTCATGGTAACGAAGATCATCAGTCTGTCCGGGTTGATACTGCTCATGGAGATGGCACTCCAACGCCGGTGGCCCCGCCTGTCGTCAATGTGAATGCTGCTAATGTCAACAACGCTACCACTGCTGTGAATGGTAACGTCGGAGTTGGAAATGAAACTGCTGTCCACAACGCTGGGCTGGGTGATGTCAATGTGGGAGATAATCTCGGAGGCAATGGCTTTGTCAACGCTGGGTTCGGATTTAACGATCAGGGATTCGACAACACTGGCAAGTATGGCTTTAATGCTCAAGGCTTTGGGCAAGATGGTTATGGTATGGTCAATCAGGGCTACGGAGGTTTTGGAAACGGAAACGGTGCTGGTTTTATGGCTGGTGGTCCTGCTGGAGGTGTTCAAGGGTACGGCAACAGAGGCCGAGTTCCGGGAATGAATCAGGTCAGAGCTGGACGTAATAATGCGTATGATGGATACGGGGCTGGAAACGGTATGTGGCAGGAGGATCAACAGGAGGACGCCTTCTCTGGAGGGGGCTTTGAAGGGCCGATGGATGATTCTCAAAAGATTAGAATGCTGGAAGAGCAAATGAAAGGAGTTCTAAACCAGAGTGCTGTGGGTCTGGACATGGCAACAATGGGCTTGGTACCTGGGCTGAGGGTGCCGATCAAGTTCAAAGCGCCTGCGTTCGATAAGTACAAAGGAGATACATGTCCGAAAGTGCATGTACGAGCTTATTACAGAAAGATGTCTGCATACTCCACTGACGAAAGAATGCTCATGCATTTCTTTCAGGATAGCCTGTCGGGTCCTTCCTTAGAGTGGTACATGGGATTGGAGCCCACTGATATTAAGACTTGGAAGCAATTAGCGGAGGCGTTTGTAGCCCATTACAAATATAACAGTGACCTGGCACCCAATCGGGTCCAGTTGGCCGGGCTTTCGCAGAAGAAGGGGGAGAGTTTTAAAGAATACGCGCAAAGGTGGCGCGATATGGCTGCCAGGGTCCGTCCTCCTGTGGAAGATAAAGAAATGAACGATATGTTTGTTGGCACATTCACCGGGCTGTTTCATGATATGTTGTTTCATACTTCTCTGGCTAGTTTTTCAGATCTGATTTTGATGGGTGAAAAGATTGAGCGGAACATTAAGCAAGGGAAGTTCCAAGTTGACGAGTCAGCTGCATCTGGCAGTAATAGGAAAGCTTATGGTGGGCGCCGTCAGGGCGAAGCTAGTGCTGTATTTGGAGGCCGAGGCCGAGGCCGAGGCAGGGGAAGAAATCAATATCGTCAGCAGCAGCAAGTGTCGAGTGTGACTATTCCTTATCAACAGCAGCCAATCCAGCAAAAACAACAGGTTCAGCAGCAACCAATGCCACAGCAGCAGCAGCCTCAGCAGGGGGCACAGCAAGCTCAACGAAGATTTCAGGGTAATAAGCCGAGAAGAGTGTTCGAGAAGCCTCCCTCTAACTATGCTGATTTATTGCAGACCTTGTTGGGATTGAATCTGGTGGAGAAAAGAACCTTGGCACCGATAACGGGAACTCCCCCGTTCGGCTATGATGCAAATAGGCGCTGCGAGTTTCATTCTGGGGCCCCGGGCCATGATATAGAAGGTTGTCATGCTTTTAAGCATGTTGTGCAGGATCTCTTGGACAACAAGTCTATCAACTTCGGAACGACCGGTGCGAATATAGTCCAGAAACCCATGCCTAATCATGGGGCGAATGCCGTGCTGACTGAAGAAGGTCTGAATCTGATTATGAATGTTGAGGATTTAAAGACGCCGCTGAGCGAAATCAAAAGCCGACTGTTGCAGGGAGGTGTTTACCCGGGTTGTAATGAATACTGTTTAGATTGTTGGGCCCTGTCTGGGGGGTGTGAGGATCTGAAGAAAGGCATTCAGGCCTTGATTGATGATGGTATATTGCAGTTTGATAGAACAGCAACTGATGAGCCGGCAGGGGCAGTAGTGGATAATCGGAGTGACGTTGCCACAGTGACAATTCCTAGGAAGACGATCACTATTTCAGCACCAGCTCAGCGGCCACCGATTACTATAACTAAAGCCGGGCCAATCCCGTATGAGAGCACGAAAGCGGTCCCATGGTCATATGGGCTAGAGGTGTATTGTGACGGGATTAAAATCGATGTTAACAAGCAGTCAGCGGAGATTGTGGATAATGTTGTGGGCTCAGGAGGCATGACGAGGAGCGGCAGGATCTTTATATCTCCTGAAGTGGAAGCTGAAAGGCTGGCGAAAGGAAAGGGGAAAGCGGTGGAAAATGTTCCGGCTCAAGCAAATGAAAAAGAAGCAGCATCTAAGGATGTCGAAGAATTCATGCGCTTAATTCGGAAGAGCGACTATAAAATCGTGGAGCATCTGCAGCAAACGCCATCCAAAATATCTATTCTGTCATTGCTGTTATGTTCGGAGGCTCACCGAAATGCTTTGCTGAAAGTCCTGGACACTTCTTTTGTACCACAGGATGTCTCCGTGAACCAGCTAGAAGGGGTATTGGCACATGTAAATGCGGGCCACAGTCTGGGCTTTACTGATTTCGACTTGACTCCGAAAGGAAGGGATCATAATATGGCATTACATGTATCTGTTGAGTGCAGAGGGTCGACAATGTCGCACGTATTGGTTGACACCGGGTCGTCTTTGAATGTGCTGCCTAAGAAGGCTATGATGAAGCTGGATGTTCGAGGAATTTTGTGCACACCAAGTGATTTGGTAGTCAGAGCGTTTGACGGCACGCGGAGAACAGTCTTCGGATCAATTACCTTGCCTCTGCAAGTGGGGCCGGAAGTGTTTGCAACGGAGTTTTATATCATGGATATACAGCCTGCGTACAGCTGCTTGCTGGGAAGACCTTGGATTCACGGGGCAGGGGCTGTTACGTCTACCCTGCATCAGAAGTTAAAGTATATGGTCGGAGACAGTGTAGTCACCGTGTGCGGAGAAGAAGACATCCTGGTCAGTCATTTATCTTCGTTTAAATATGTGGAAGTCGACGGGGAGATCCACGAGACGCCATGCCAGGCGTTCGAAGGTTTGCGCATAAAGGACAAGAGTCCCGGGCCAAGCAAAGTGCCAGAGATAGCTGTCTCATCGTACAAAGAAGCTCGAGCTCTAGTGGAAGCCGGAGAAGCCAAAGGCTGGGGCAAAGTATTGGACATTCCTGTGAAAATGGACCGGTTCGGACTGGGGTACCGACCGTCGTCATCAACTCCTTCCGTGGGGGCCCCTCATTTCAGAAAGTCAATCACCATCTCTGCCAGTGGAGTATGCCATGAATCTGTCAATGCTGCTTCAGAGTCCGATGAAGGGGACAGCGACTGTGATATGGATGCCTGGATTCAGCCAAGCACGCCAGGACAAGGACTGTGCAACTGGTCCATTCAGGAGCTTGTTCCTGTGACCTTTAAACAGTAATGCTTTGCTTTATTAATTGTTGAATAATCTGATGTCTTGCCCGGGGCATCAGGATTTGCTTAGGGCTGTGTTGTTATAAACATTGCTTCGTTAATCATTAAATAAATGGCGTTTTTTTCATGTGTAAATACTGTAATCCCTGTCTTTCTTGTTTTATATTTTTCAATAAAATGGCAACGTGGTTATCCGCTTTATACGCATTTTGAAGCACTTAACCCTTTCTTTTGCAGGATACCATTTTCAGATGACATCCTTGAGCCACCTATGACTCGTCCCGACTTCGAGCACCCGGTATTCCAGACTGAAGAAGAGGTTGTCGAAGATAGCGACGTTCCTGAAGAACTGTCTTGGTTGGTGAAGCAAGAGGAAAGAGCCATTCTGCCTCACGACGAGGTTATCGAAATTATCAATTTGGGGTCGGAAGGGGTTGAGAAAAATATTCGTATCGGAGCCGCACTACAGAGTGATATCAAGCGAAAACTGGTTGAAATGCTCCGAGAGTATAATGATGTATTCGCTTGGTCGTATCAAGATATGCCGGGGCTCGATACTGATATGGTTGTGCATCGCCTGCCACTGAAAGAAGACTGCCCGCCTGTCAAACAAAAACTTCGCAGAACTCGCCCAGATATGGCAATGAAGATCAAGGAGGAGGTTCAGAAACAGTGGGACGCTGGGTTCCTGGCTGTGACGAAGTATCCCTCGTGGGTTGCTAACATCGTACCAGTGCCAAAGAAAGATGGCAAGGTTCGAATGTGCGTGGATTATAGAGATTTGAATAAAGCAAGCCCAAAAGACGATTTTCCACTTCCTCATATTGACGTGTTAGTTGATAATACTGCTCAATACTCTGTATTCTCCTTCATGGATGGCTTTTCAGGCTATAATCAAATTAAAATGGCGCCAGAGGATATGGAGAAGACTACTTTCATAACGCCGTGGGGAACATTTTGCTACAAGGTGATGCCCTTTGGTTTGAAAAATGCTGGGGCAACATATCAGCGTGCGATGACGACTCTTTTTCATGACATGATGCATAAAGAGATTGAAGTTTATGTTGACGATATGATTGCCAAATCCCAGACGGAGGAAGAGCATCTGGTGAATCTGTTGAAGTTGTTTAAAAGACTTAGGAAGTTCAGGCTGAGGCTGAACCCTAATAAATGCACCTTCGGGGTGAGATCGGGTAAGCTCCTGGGGTTCATAGTAAGTGAAAGAGGAATAGAGGTCGATCCTGCTAAAATAAAAGCGATCCAAGAAATGCCGACGCCTAAAACAGAGAAAGAGGTGCGCGGGTTTTTAGGGAGATTGAACTACATTGCCCGGTTCATATCTCACCTAACGGCCACGTGTGAACCATTATTCAAACTCTTGAAGAAAGATCAAGCTGTAACGTGGAACGATAATTGTCAAAAGGCGTTCGACAAAATAAAGAAGTATCTGCAGGAGCCTCCTATTTTGATACCCCCAGTGGCAGGGAGACCCTTGATAATGTATCTGACGGTTCTTGAAGGAAGCATGGGTTGCGTTCTCGGTCAACACGACGAGACGGGGAGAAAAGAGCATGCAATCTATTATTTGAGTAAGAAATTTACAGACTGTGAATCTCGATACTCAATGCTGGAGAAAACTTGTTGCGCGCTAGCCTGGGCCGCCAAGCGTTTGAGGCAGTACATGCTGAATCATACAACCATGCTCATCTCGAAGATGGATCCGATCAAATATATATTCGAAAAGCAGGCGCTGTCAGGTAGGATTGCCAGGTGGCAGATGATCTTGACTGAATATGATATTCAATACGTATCGCAAAAGGCGATAAAGGGGAGTGTGTTGTCTGAGTATCTGGCGGAGCAGCCTATTGAAGAGTATCAATCGATGAGATTTGACTTTCCTGACGAGGATATCATGTATCTCAAGATGAAGGATTGTGAAGAGCCGTTACCATACGAAGGACCAGAGCCGGGGTCCAAATGGCAGATGATATTTGACGGAGCTGTGAATGCTTACGGTAGCGGGATAGGGGCAATTATCACTACGCCACACGGGTCGCACATCCCGTTTACTGCCCGATTGACTTTTGCCGTTACCAACAATGAGGCCGAATACGAAGCTTGTATAATGGGGCTTGAAGAAGCCATTGATTTGCGAATCAAGCATTTAGACGTATACAGAGACTCAGCTCTGGTAGTGAATCAGATCAAAGGGGAATGGGAGACACGGCAGCCCAATTTGATACATTACATGAATTATGCAAGGAGATTGTTGCCTTTCTTCGACAAAGTTGAATTGCATCACGTGCCACGGGCAGAAAATCAAATGGCTGACGCCCTTGCCACCTTGTCGTCCATGTACAAGGTCAATTTCTGGAATGAAGCTCCCCAAATCACTATCTCTCGGTTGGACAGGCCAGCTTATGTATTTGCTATTGATGAAGCATCTGCTGACAAACCGTGGTATTTTGATATCCTTAATTTCCTGAAGAATAAAGAGTATCCGGCTGGGGCATCCAGTCAAGATCAGAAGACTCTCAGGAGATTAGCGGGTAATTTCTATTTGAACCCGGATGGCGTCTTATACAGAAGAAACCACGATTTGGTGTTGTTGCGTTGTGTAGACGAGAAAGAGGCAAAGCTTCTCATGGAGGAAATTCACGAAGGTGCATTCGGGACGCATGCGGGCGGACATGCTATGACAAGAAAATTGCTGCGGGCGGGTTACTTTTGGCTGACGATGGAAACTGATTGTTTCAAATTTGCAAGAAAGTGCCACAAGTGCCAAATTTATGCTGACAAAATACATGTGCCTCCGAGTCCTCTAAATGTGATGTCATCTCCATGGCCATTCTCGATGTGGGGAATCGATATGATCGGAAAGATTGAGCCGACGGCTTCTAACGGGCATCGGTTCATTCTTGTAGCAATCGATTATTTCACCAAGTGGGTGGAAGCAGCGTCTTACGCAAATGTAACGAAGCAAGTGGTGGCTAGATTCATCAAAAGGGATATCATTTGCCGATATGGAATTCCCGAGCGGATAATCACGGATAATGGTTCTAATCTGAACAACAAAATGATGAAGGAGCTCTGTCAGAATTTCAAGATCGAACATCACAACTCCTCCCCTTACCGACCCAAGATGAATGGCGCTGTCGAAGCGGCCAATAAGAATATCAAGAAGATAGTCCAGAAAATGGTGGTGACATACAAGGATTGGCATGAAATGCTACCTTTCGCTTTGCACGGTTATCGTACGACGGTACGCACATCAACCGGGGCAACTCCGTTCTCGTTGGTATACGGAATGGAGGCGGTATTACCATTGGAGGTTGAGATCCCTTCTCTGAGGGTATTGCGAGACGTTCAGCTGGACGAGGCAGAATGGGTAACGAATAGACTGAACCAACTGAGTTTGATGGATGAGAAGAGGCTAGCTTCTCTGGCATACGGCCGTTTGTACCAAAGACGAATGAAGAAAGCGTACGACAAGAAGATACTTCCGCGAAGCTTTCAGACGGGCGACCTTGTGCTGAAAAGGATTCTCCCGCCGCAAGCAGATCACAGGGGCAAGTGGACCCCCAATTACGAAGGGCCATATGTTGTCAGTAAGGTCTTTTCAGGAGGAGCTTTATTGTTGTCCACCATGGACGGGGAAGACTTTGCATCACCTGTGAATTCGGACGCAGTTAAAAAATACTTTGCGTAAAATAGACCCGCTGGACAGAAAAAAGAGAGTCCAGGCAAAAATAGGGCATCCTGGCGAACCAAAAACAGAATGAAAGGTTCGGGCAAAAGTTAGGGATAAAATTGAAAAAATGTACACCCGCGAAGTTGAAAACCTACACTGGGCGGCTTCGGCAAAAAGGGGTATCCCGGTGAATTGAAAACCCGTAAAGGGCGGTTCACGCAAAAGTTAGGGATGAGAAAAGCAAATGACTGCGGTCCGAATTTGGTATTCAATGAGCATCAGTGCGGGAGAATATGGTTGAGGAGTCAGTTATCGGATACAACCTCTTCAGAAGACGGATACCGGGAAAGCATTAGAGTCGGACGAGTCATGGGAGGATCAGTTCGTGATGTTCATCTGCATCCAGTTGCCGACATGTGTACAAAATTTAATTTGTCAATATTTATGCTTCTCGTGAATACTTGCACACTTGTATATTTGCTTTGTGTAGCTTCCTCTTTTCAGGAGTTACATCCCGTGTACAAAAACTCCGCCCATTCAGGGGCCCAATCAATGAAAATGTGTTATTCAGTACTTGATGCCTGTTCTTTACTGTTTTGCGCATGATAAAACGCCTAAGTTTATTGAAGCTAGCATGAGTATAACATCACTGGCCCTTGCCAGCAATCGTTAAAGCTTTGAATTAACTGAGTGTAACAGTCACTAACCTGAATCGATTTGGATTGCATAGGCTTGTCGTGCTTTGCTTGTGTTGTTGCAGGTTTCATAACTGTACGAGGAAGGTGATCAAAAGATTGCAATAGTGAAGGGCTTGATCCCCACGCAGGTCATGCATGTTCTTCCTGAAGAAGGATAGAATTCTCCAGCTAGCCGTAGCTTATCCAAAGGACGTGCTCCAGAGAAGTTACTCGTCCTCAGCAGAGTTTGGTGATTCCGGGATCGTAAGGCTGTATTCCGACAGGTTCATTTCCCCCCGCAGGGTCATGCACTCTCCCCCAGCGGAGTCAGTTAATTTTCCCCGGGAGAATCCAGCCATCCCCAGAGGAGGTCTCTTTTCAGCAGGTGTTCTTTCCTTCCAGTGGAATTCGAAGGTCAAGACTCTCCCCAGCAGAGTTGATGGTGGGTCCTGTCATTTATTTTGTCAGAGATACCGGTGATATCAGTTCACGTTCCAGCAGAAAGATCAATCATATCAGGCACGTCTGCTATTCCCCAGCAGAGTTATATTCCCCAGCAGGGGGTTACTTCAACAAGACGTGTGGTTTGAGTTCCCAACTTCCCAGCAGGGTCGACTTCACTCTCCCGGCATTTATTTTGCTGGAATAATTTTGTAGCATCAGGCTATTCCCGGCGAGTCGACGTTATCCTCCCAGCATTTATTTTGCTGAAGCAGTTTCTGTACTCTAGTAGTTCAGGTGGAGAGAGCTCTTGCTCAAATAAATCACCAAACATTCAAGATCTCGGCAGGAGATATTCAATAATAATGTCAGTTTCGGCGGTATTCCCCACAGAGTTGTCATGATAAAACTCTCTTTGTCTCCAGCAAAGTCATTTATGCAGATGCATCTTATCTTCCCCAGCCAGAGTGGCCAGGATAAGTGTCTTCATATCCCCAAGCAGAGTTCGTTTGTCATCAACGAGTCGCATGAATCAGAATTTCGAAGCAGGTGTCCGATAGTGGGTTTTCAGACATCCCCAGTAGAGTCCGCCTCAAAGTCGCTGTCACGTCAGTGCTAAGAAGTTTGTGGGTGAGGATCATCGAAGAACTAAGTCCTGACGTGGACCATTTATTCCTAGAATGACGGGATTCCTTCAGAAGTGGGCGTCCTAACGTGGACAGGTTTGTTTTACCGGATTGGTAAGGTGTGTTAATCCTGACGTGGATAGATTCGGTCTTTTGAAATTTGGAGAAAGGGAGGTCATGACGTTGACAAAAGATTGGTTACTCTTCGTGTTGGTGTCCTGACGTGGATCATTTGTTTCCAGCAGATATCTTTATTTGTAATGGTGAAATGTGCGTCCTGACGTGGACAAGTTTGTAGTTCTTTGTGATGACAAGATACAAGAATCCTGACGTGGACAAATTCATCCTTCTTCGTGTTGTTGGCAAAGGGTAAGTCCTGACGCGGATATTTCCCCAGCAAGTCGAAGGTGTGAGTCCTTACGTGGACAAGTCTTATTTCCTCAGTGAGTCGAAGACGCCTGAGTCCTAACGTGGACAAATCAAGGCGAGATCAGTGTCCTAACGCGGACAGAGCAAAGAGATTATTATTCATAACGTGGAAAGATGTAGTCCATACACGGACGTATCAGAAGTGGTTCCTAACGTGGAAATAACAGTATTCCTAACGTGGAAAAAAGAGAGTCCTTACGTGGACAGGTTAAGATGGCATTCCTTACGTGGAAAAATGAGTCCTGACGTGGACAAATTCAGAAATAGTTGGTATTCCTTACGTGGAAAGATCAGAGTCCTTACGCGGACATATCAAGGTGAATTCATTACGTGGAAAGAAATGGATTATTCCTGACGTGGAAAGAGAGTTTAGTCCTGACGCGGACAGATCATATCAAGATATTCCTAACGTGGAAGAAGAAGTTTATTCCTTACGCGGAGAAATTGGGGTCCTGACGTGGACAGATTCGAGAAGTTGAGTCCTGACGTGGACAGATTTAGAACCAAAGGTGAATTCATTACGTGGAAAGATCGGAGTCCTGACGCGGACATGTCAAGTGGTATGGGAGTCCTTACGTGGACAGATTGATGCAGTTCTCCTTACGCGGAAAGAAGATTGCTTCCTAACGTGAAAGATAAAAGCGTTACTCCTAACGTGAACGATGTGATTCCTAACGTGGACAGGTGTTATTCCTAACGTGGAAGAGTTTTTCCTAACGTGGACGATTCAGTTTATTGAAATGCAGGTGAATTATCCCCAGCGGAGTTGCCGAGATTTTCCTGGGTTGACAGTAAGGGGAGTCCTAACGTGGACAAGTTTTAGTTGAGATTTCTTCGTATCGACGACAGACAGAGTCCTAACGTGGACAAGCAAGCAGTCTGGTATGACAAAATCCTCTTCAGAACGATGAAGACAATCCCCAGCACGGTCGCGCGAGATCAGTGGGTTACTCTAACAGTCAGATTCAGCTAATGAATGTCATTCCTCAAGCAGGAGCGCAGTTTATTTCTGCGGTTGGCAAATTTCTGGTTTCACTAGTATTCAACCGTCTCGTACCGCGAATGTATGAAGGCTCTGGGCTCTTCACCCAATCGGGTCCAAGTCGCTTGAATAGGGGCAGCTGTTGCACCCTAAAATTTGCTCAACCTTATTCAATTGGTTTATGTTTCATCATCATTAGCATTTGCATGTAGACTCATGTACATAGACTAACCATCTGCATAGCATAAGCATAGCAAGTCATTCAACAGGGGACCAATCATTATTTTCCTCTCTAGAGGCCTAGCAAGAGGTTATTATCCTAATTCCATCCTACTCAAGTCATCAGGAAAGAATTTGAAAGCAAAGAGTTCAGCAGATCAAGCCTTGAGTCTATCTCCTAGCTGAGGGTATCTGAGGGTCAACAAGAGGGTTATGAGCTGTGAAATGAAAGCATGGAGAGCATCTAGACATCTTGAGAGACTTAGAAAGTCATTTGGAGAAGAAAACAAGTCATTGATGAAGGCACAAGAGCTACAGTTGAAGACAGTCAACTAGGGTTTCATCTGGGTCAACCCTAGGTCAACCCTAGGTCAATTGACTGACTTAAGAGGGCATTCAAGTCTATTGGAGAGATGTGGGGTTCAACATTTGACATATGAGGAAGGATATGGATATATGACAAGAAGAATTCAAGAAAAATCAAGGAGAAGAGGAGTTACTAAATTAGGGTTTCTCTGTAAAATCCCCTAGTTTAGGTCAAACTTCCAAGCAAGATAAGTCAAAATGCTAGCTTCAAATGGCTTCTTGGCCAACATGAAACTTGTAGAGGATCTCAAGACCTTTAATTTGAGTGGTGGAAGACCTCAAGGAGATTTATAGAATTCAAGTTATGGTCCTTGCAAGTTATAGGTCGTTTGGGGTGTCTGAATTTTTGTCTGTGAAAGTGACTTGACTTCCAAGCTAGTTTTGCCCCTCAAGGAGATTTCAAATGAATTCTTGGTCAACATAAGAATTGTTCCTCATTGTCTTAGCTTTCTAGAATGGTATGGTATGCCTTCATATGATGTGTGGAACTCAACTTATGGTCTTGACAAGCAAAGGGTATTTTGGGCATTTGTGAATTACAGGTCATTATAACCTATACCCAAAACTCATACAAGGAGGCCTCAAATGGAAAAACTTACAACATCAAACTTGCTCCAAATGGGATTTTAAGTCTAGAAAGAAGGTCACAAGTTATTGGAGAAGCTCATAGCATGGAATTACACAATTGGTCAAAATATGAACTAAAAAGGCTTATAAAGTGAATAATTTCAAGTTGGAGAATGGTTTGGGAGATTTACAAGTCCAAATGGAGACTTCCAATATATGATTTTGAATGGAAAAACAATTCTAAGAACAATGGTTCACACACTTTTTTGAGTTTAGAAGGAAAAAATGAAGTTATCCATGGTTGCTTATCATTTAAGAAACATAATCAAAATGGATCAAAATTTGAAAACAAGGGAATGTGCAAGATGGATCTAGAATGTTCATTTGGGGTCTATATATTCATGAAATGTGCATTGATCAAGGGTTGGCCTCATTTGCACCAAGAATTTCACAAAATCTATCACACCTTTTTCATTGGAGTTTCATCACAATTCTCTCAAAACCTTCATCAATCTTCATCATAATCAACTCAATTCCATTCCATCATCATCACAGATCATAATTGAAGCAAGTTCTTGGTGTGAATCATTCATATTCGAGTGCTTTTCTCAAGAATCTCAAAACTACAAGTTCAAGTGGATTGCATGATTCAAGCAAGGAAACTCCAAGTTTGTGCATACAGAATCACATACATCAAGGATTGATCAAGATTCAACACTTAAAAGCCTCAGATCTTCCCTCTCCATAGCTGTTTCTCAAGATTTCTTACAAGGTAAGTTTTCTATCACACTGCTTGATCCAGTTAGGTAGGCATGTTTTTGTTAGTGTAGAATTGATCTAGGTGGTTAGGAGATTAAGTTAGATGAATTTGGAGAGGTTTGGTGATGGTTAGTGACAGGTGCCATAATCTGTTGGTGTTGATATCTCTTAGATTAGGGTGTTATAATCGTGGCTTGATAGCATAGGTTAACCTCCATTAGATGTAGTTTAAGTTAGGCTAGGTTTGAGGAAGTTTGGTGATGATGCATACCAGTGTATTTCAATGGAGGCCGAATGTTGATTCCATCGAATTTGTTGATGTGGTGAATTTCAAAGGGAATTGAGATCATAGGATTGTAGAGTGAAAGATTTGGAGCAGATTCCATGTTTACATCATGAGGATTCATCGCGTGTGGAGTGAGAACAGGGAGGTGGAACCTTGCTCGTGCATGGTGGCCATGGAAGCTCAAACCCTAGGTTGCAGGTTCAATTGAAGAAGATACAATCTGAGCCCTTCATTTCGTGGTAGACTCTTGACTATCAGGGCAATCCAATGGCCTATGTTTAATCTGAGCTTTGGAGGGAAAGAATGAAGCTGGCCAAAACGCACCGTTTCATTAATTGAAACGGGCGGGCCTGAGTGGATGATGCTATCCCCACCCCCAGAGTTAGGCCCAAACCAATATTGAACGTGTTTCTGATGCTATTTCTACCCCCCAGCGTTTATTTGTTTTTTTAATTCTGAATGTGTATTGGGCTTAAGCCAGAAGCGCTAACTGCACCCCTACCCTGTGAGGCCCATCCAATTTTGAACTGAGCGAAGTTCCTATTCACACCCCCCTGGCTCATTTAATTCATTTTATTTTTTTTCTTATTTCATTTTAATTTTCATCAATTTTCATAAAATCATAATAAATCCATAAAAAATGCTTTTTAATCCATTCTTTTTACCATGTTTTCATTAAAATGTCTAGAATATTATAGAAAAATAAAATTTCATTTTTAGTTGTATTTCATATTTTTTACATATTTTCTAAATAAATGTCATAATAAATAGTCACATTTCATGCATCTTTTTTATGATTTTTGTTCTCTCAGTTGCTTTAATATTTTTGATCATTCTTTTCATATTGTTTAGATGAGATATTAGGCTTATAGAAATATTTTAGTTCCCATTTTTAGGAGTTAATTTTAGGTGATTAATAAATGCTTGAATATCATGAACAAAACTAGGGTTTTTAGGTAACAACTTAGGAAGTTCAATTTTCTCCCTTAGGACTTAGGGTTTGAATAGGTTAGTTATGGGACTATAGGGACTATGGGTAGCTATTAGATCCCTTAGAGAAAAGTTAGGATTCCCCTACTGATATTATTACTGTCTGTATATCTGCTGTTTGGTGTGGTGTGCCCTCTGGGGATTGTTGATTGTTTGATTGGGTATTGGGTTTGTCTGGGGCCCTGGGGAAGCTGAAGATTTGTGGAGATGAAGCCATTGGAGATTCAAATGCTGAAGATCAACTGTCAGAGTTGAGGATGAGTTTCTTGCTATCAGTTGCTGAGGAGACTAGGGTTTAGGAGCTAGGCAGAGCTCTAGATTAGAATGATTGTTTCTCAAACATGGATTGCCTTGTCTGCATCCATTCTTCTCTGTGATTCAGAGTCTCTCTAAGACACTCACCCCCTTCCTTTGGAAGGCTTGGTGATAGTGTCTAAGAGATAGAACTCTTGAGAGAAAATGTCTCTTGTGT
Organism: Lathyrus sativus; assembly: GCA_963859935.3. Taxonomy (NCBI): domain Eukaryota; kingdom Viridiplantae; phylum Streptophyta; class Magnoliopsida; order Fabales; family Fabaceae; genus Lathyrus; species Lathyrus sativus. Next base: position 513,801,625 of record OZ012735.1, read on the forward strand.
TAGAAGCAGTCTGTTCACCACCCTTGGTAGTCAGCTGATTGCTTAACACCCAATTCACTCTTGTGACTGATCCCTCATCCTGGAGGTTTGAGCATGAAGAAAAGCCATTGCAGATAGAAGACTGATGATCAAAGCCCTTGTCTGAAGGCCATGAAGATGGAGATTGATGCTCGTTGAAGCCTGTAACTGATTGGAGATTGCTTGAAGCCAGTTGTTGAGCCAGAGCTGCTGAAGCTGTTTATTCTTTTGCTGTATTTCATTTGCTGATGTATTGTTTGGTTTTCTGAACTGTATTGTTTGCTGTCTACCCTGTTGGGTTGAAAGGGAAGCCTGTTCACTTTCGCCTATTGTTTTCTAGGTTCGAGGTTGAGCGGGACTCCCTTGCTTCGCTTGTACTGTTGCATCCATGCATTTTACTGTTTTGCTGTATATATCTGATATTGTTTCTGTTTCTGCCTATCCCGTAGGATCTCTGTTTCTCTCTGTGCAAGAGAGGAGCATGATAGACACTAGGTCTTAACCCATGCATGATAACAGTAGGTTAGTTTGATTCCCTTCGCAACCGTAGGTTAGAGTTCTGTCTCTTCTTTCTCAAAACAAACAGAAAAAACACATAAAGATTTCAAACACAATAAAAGACACTTCTTCCGTAAAAGAATGTGAACTCATCAAGACGTCATTTTTGTCCTCTTGGACTGTTAATCAGAAAACCCTTTTTCAGAAGGTATAAAAACAATCAAGACAGACTTGTGTCGTACGTGGCCCGAACTACGTTTGCTCTGATCTTTCATGCTGTATGAAAGTACGTAGGCATAGGATGCGATATCCTAGCGAGCAACCTTCCCCTCCTTTCCCGTAGGTAGGCGAACTACGTTGACTCTGATTTCTCGTTCCAGACGAGAATACGTAGGCATAAAGTGCGATACTTTGCCGAGTCATTTTATTTTCATTCTCTTTTCTTTTTAACCCCTGACCTTTAGAGTAGATAGAATAACAATCCATACCCGAAAACAAGCGTGGATCCCGTCGAGTACGACGGACGTGAGGGGTGCTAATACCTTCCCCTTGCGTAACCGACTCCCGAATCCAGGTTTTGGTTGCGACGACCATGCCTTTCCCGTGTTGTGCGAGGTTTACTCTGAGCGTTTCCTTTCCCTCCCGTGGGATAAATAACGCACGGTGGCGACTCTTCTGTTCAGCCGGCGCCGATTTTCGCAGTAGCGACAGTCTGAAATATGGATCCTGCAATGAGAATGGTTAAATGTTTCAAATAATGCAAACAAAGCACATAACCACGTTGCCATTTTATTGTTAAAGCAAAAACAGGAAAAACAAGGATCACAAAATTTGCATGAGAAAAATGCCTTTATTAATGATTAAACAAAGCACACACATAAGCAGGTAGCCCTAAAAACAGAATCACCATGCCCCGGGTAGGACACAGGATTATACAATAATCGAGAAAACAAATCATTACTGTTTTGTAGTCACTTGGACAAGTTCCTGGATAGACCAGTTGCACAGACTCTGTCCTGGCACGCCGGGTTTTATCCAAGAGTCCATATCGCAGTCACTATCTTCGTCTTCAGCATCTGAAACAGCATTAATCGTGTCATACCAGACTCCACCTGAAGTGATCACCACTGGTCCTTTTAACTTTGGCACGCCTGATGCGGAAGGTGACGACGTCGGGTGATACCCCAACCCAAACTTGTCCATCTTGACAGGAATTTCTAAGACTTGGCCCCATCTTTTGGTTTCTCCAGCCTGAACCACTGCCTGAGCATCTTTGTACGAAGACATGGCCACCTCTGGCCCTTTGCTGGTAACATGAGACTTGTCCTTGATCTGCAACCCCTCGAAGGCTTGGCATGGCGTCTCATGGATTTCCCCATCCACTTCGACGTACTTGAATGACGAAAGATGACTAACCAGAATGTCCACCTCTCCACAAATAGTAACAACACTGTCAACGACCATGTATTTAAGCTTCTGATGTAGCGTGGACGTCACAGCCCCTGCGGAATGTATCCATGGTTGCCCAAGTAAACAACTATAAGCTGGATGTATGTCCATGATGTAGAACACAGTGTCAAACATTTCCGGCCCGACCTAGAGTGGCAACGTTATGGACCCAGACACCGACCTTCTGGTCCCATCAAAAGCCCTCACGACCAAATCACTTGGCGTGCATATGATTCCTCGGACATCTAGCTTCATCATAGCCTTCTTCGGCAACACATTCAAAGATGATTCGGTGTCTACAAGAACGTGCGATATAACAGTGCCTCGGCATTCCACTGAAATGTGCAAAGCCATATTATGGTCCCGACCTCTAGGCGTCAAATCAAAATCAGTAAATCCCAGGCTGTGGCCGGCATTCACATGCGCCAGTACCCCCTCAAGTTGATTAATAGTTACTTCCTGAGGTACAAAAGATGTGTCGAAGATTTTCAACAAGGCATTCCAATGAGCCTCGGAACAAAGCAACAAAGATAGTATGGAAATTTTATAGGGCGTCTGCTGCAAGTGCTCCACAATCTTATAGTCACTTTTGCGAATCAACCTCATAAACTCTTCTGCATCTTTGATCGACGTTTCTTTCTCTTTTGACTGGGAAGGTCCTCCTTCATTCACTTTGGCTTTGCCTCTAGCAATCCTTTCAGCCTCGATTTTAGGTGAAGTGAAAATTCTGCCACTGCGGGTCATGCCTCCCGCTCCAACAAGATTGTCCACTGCCCCTGCCGACTGGCTATCCACATTAATCTTTTCCCCATTGCAAAAAGCTTCCAACCCATAATTCCATGGAATGGCTTTCGTACTTTCATAAGGAACGGGCCCTGCTTTCATTATAGTGATAGTTGGCCGCTTGGCGGGCGCTGATATCGTAATAGTCTTTCGTGGAATTGTAATTGTCGCGACCTCACCCTGCTTTTCAAGTATTGCCTTAACAGGCTCCTCAACAGCAATACGGTCAAACTGTAAAGTTCCCTCATCAATCATGGCCTGAATACCTCTCTGCAAATCAATACAGCCCTCTGGTCGGGTCCAACAATCCAAACAATACTCATCACATCCGGGGAAGACCCCTCCTTTTAACAGTCTACTTTTAACATAGCTTAAAGGTGTCTTCAGATCATTTACGTCCATAACCAAATCCAAATCTTCTTCTGTCAAAATAGCATTCGCTCCATGATTCGGCATTGGTTTTTGTACAATGTTGGGACCATCCTGACTGAAGTTAATGACTTTACTATCAATCAAATCTTGGACTTTGTGTTTAAAAGCATGACAACTCTCGATATCATGTCCGGGTGCCCCATAATGAAATTCACACTGCTTACTAGTATCATACCCGTAAGGAAGCGCCCCTGTGGGCGGGTCCAACATTCTCTTCTTAACCAGATTCAAACTCAACAGCGTCTGAAGCAGTTCTGCATACGTTGACGGAGGTGTATCAAATACCCTCTTTGGCTTCCCATTCCGTATCCTTCTCTGAGCAGGATTATACCTTTGTTGTTGTTGCTGCTATTGTTGTGGTTGTTGTCATTGTTGTGGTATAGGGATCGTCACACTAGCAACCTGTTGTTGAATATACTGATTCCTACCTCTACCTCGTCCTCGACCACCATACACTGCGCTAGCATCTCCTTGTCTTTTACCACCAAAGACCTTTTTTGCACCTCCAGCTGAAGTCGATTCACCGGCTTGAATCTTACCAATTTTGATGCCATTTTCAATCTGTTCTCCCATGAGTATCATGTCAGAGAAACTACCCATCGAGCAATTGAGCAATTTATCATAATACATCCCAGAGAATATTCCAACAAAAATATCAATCAATTCCCTTTCAACCATAGGTGGTTGGACCCTTGCCGCAAGATCACGCCAACACTGGGCATACTCCTTGAAAGTCTCCCCATTCTTCTGTGAAAGACTCTGAAGCTGGACTCTATTTGGCGCGAGGTCACTGTTGTATTGGTAATGTCTAACGAAAGCATCAGCCAATTCTTTCCAACTTCCGATCTGTGCAGGCTCTAGTCCCATGTACCATTCCAGCGATGGTCCCGACAAACTATCTTGGAAAAATGCATAAGCATCTTCTCATCATCAGAGTAAGTAGACATCCTCCGGTAATATGAACGCACATGAACCCGTGGGCATGTATCCCCTTTATATTTATCGAAAGTGGGAGCTTTGAACTTCAATGGCACCCTCAGCCCAGGAACCAGCCCCATGGTAGCCATGTCCAAACCTGCAGAATTTTGATTGGCTATACCTCTTATCTGTTCTTCCAGCATTTTAATCCTCCGATCATTATCAATGGGACCCTCAAAACCCATGCCTTGCCCAGAAAAGGCATCTTCCTGACGATCTCTATTCCAGTACGGACCCTCATTACCATATCCGTCATAAGCAGCATTACGACCATGACCATGACCACTTTGGAAAAACCTGGGGTCATACCTCAGATTGCCAAGCTCTTGGTTAGCAGCCGCTGTCCCAAAGCCAGTATTGAAAGGACCCATCCCAGCACCATTGGTATTCACATTGCCAAACCCAGCATTGCCGTAGCCATTATTGCCATAACCTTGATTTTTATCACCAAACCCTTTGTTGCCGAAGCCCTGATTATTGAAGCCATCATTTCCATCCCGATTGCCAAAGCCAAGACCCTGATTGTTGTCACCAAAACCAGTATTGATACCAACATTCTTGTTGGTTTCCACAATCCTATTACCATTATCAGCATTTCTGTTACCAGCGTTGCCATTGTCGTTGCCGGTACCATTCTCATCATCATTTGGTATCACTTCTTCCCTGCGAGGGGTCTCAACACGAGCAGAGTTATATTCAGTATTACCAGCCGCTCGCGCCAGCAGCGGTTGCACCAGAGTTTGAAGATGTTCCTGGCCTTTGGCCACAACCTCCATTGTCTGCATGAATTGGGCCAACCTATCCCGGATCTCCTGCATCTCAGACTGTACCGGATCCATGATCTTCTTACTGTTGCTTCTTGTAGCGTACCGGTGAGTTCTCTGTTCGTCAATCTTGAAACAACCTGTAAGACGCGGGAGATAAGATTCGAGCTCAAAAAGGTACCTTCCATGCAATATGAAGATGCAAATGCACACATGTAAATATGCAACAGGTTAATTCCCCCCCCCCCCCCCCCCGATTCTAGTTCCGGAGAATAAGCCATAACGACAATGGAGTCCCAAGTAGGCAAACGCAGAATTAGAAACCTCATACATAAACAAATGCCAAGAGGAAGAGTACAAAGCTACAACTGAATACAACTGAAATGACCTCTGCCAACAAGCCTGGAGATGGTCAAAATACAATCACGAATAACAAACTATAAGAGAAAAGCAAAGATAAATCAGGACGGATGGCGCGCCCGGACATCTCCCAATAGCCTCGACGTATCCAGATGACCTGGTCTTGAGATCAGTTCTTGTATCAGTAATGCATGTCGCCTAACAGTGGATCTCAGCTTTTTGGCGTCCTCTACACAAGCTCCCTTGCCAAAACACTCATCAAGCCTGCATCTCTTAAAGCCACCCTTCAGTTCACAACCCCTCATTTCTTTGACCATGTTGCTCACTCTAAACTCAGCGTCACGTCTAAGAGATGCCTCTTCAGCAATCTTCGCATCCTTAGCGCTGAGCTGCTCCTCTAACTGGGAAATCTGAAGCTTCAACTCATCTTTACGCTCCTTCCGACTAGTAAGCGTGGCATTCCACAAAAATTCCCATTTGGAAAGTCGAGAATAAGCCTTATTCAAAAGATCTTTCTTAGTATCAAGCACACTACTAACACCATTCAGGGCTACTCCCACCTTCTCTCTCCTGCTGGTTTCTTCAGTCAAATCTGAACCCAACCTATTAATCATCTCAGTCTGCTTCTTCAAGGTGAAGGTTGCCTCACTCTTCTCATGCCGAAGCTGGAAAATCTCTTTCTCTAACTCTTCATTTGCTCTTTGCAATTCTTCCTTTTCAGCCAGCAGCTTGTTATACTTCTCAATCTCCGTTGAAGTAGGTTCCTTAATCATCGGAGGACACAAAGGCTCTACAGCAGGATATGGCATCAAAGAAGTCCTAACTCTATCATGGATCCAGAGCCGATAAGGATTATAAGCTCGATTGTCACTCTTGCCAAGCAATGTCTTTCCTCTTCTGTGAATATTACCCCAAGCATGTCTCAATCTGACCAAAACATCTCCGTCTACTAAGTCCGTGAGATACAGAGATTCCTGTATCTCGTCTTCAACCGGAGAGTTCCTCAAAGCATAGCCAAACTGTCTCACAAGCAGAGAAGGGTTATAGTTAATACAACCTTTCCGTCCAATCAAAGGAACGTTCGGAAAGCCACTGCAACTATATATAATATTCACTCCGAGCAGGTTCCGATCAAACCAAACAATGTTCTCAGCACACAATCCCATCAATCTGGAAGACCAATCTAAAGTACCAGCAGCATCAACGAAAGGTCCCGTCTTAGGAAGATGTCCCTGAAACCACCTGTATAGAAGAGGTACACAGCAAGAAACATTCTTTCCCCGACGCTTTTCATTCTTATAGTGAATAGAATGATAAACGTCACCCAAGAGAGTAGGCACCGGATTCTTCGAGGCAAGAATAAAGAAAGCATTTGAGTCAACAAAATCAGGCAAGTTTGGGAACAATACAATCCCATAAATGCAAACAGCTAGAATAGCATTGAAGATAATCCAACATCCATCCTTCGCACACTGCGTAGCCTTCTCAACCAAGCAAGAAAGATGAAAACCATAAGCTCCATTCAACTTGACCAAACCTCCGAGGAACTCAGAAGCGTCTAAACTGACAATCTCAGCAAGCTTAGCCAACTCAGGCTCAGTATCCTCGTGAATAAAATGCATCTGATCTAACACAGGCACTCCTAGCATATCAGAATATTCCTCCAAAGTAGGGGCCAAAATATAATCAGGGAACAAGAAGCATCTCAACTAAGGCTCGTAAAATTGCATCAAGGTATACAATCCAGTCATCTCAAACACATAAGGTCTGCACACCAAACTGAGCAGTTTCCCATAAGACTCTCTAAACTTAGCCCTCACTCTCTGATCTGCTAGAGCAACCAGCCGCAATAAGGAACTGATATCTGGAGAAGGCAACCTGTAAGCAACTGTTCTCTTCATGGACTCCATGTCTGGCAAGAAGAACACTAGAATCTGAGGGGGAAAACACACCTGCAACATAAATACACGTTAATGAAATGCAAACATGAAAATGCAGATGCATATGCGACAGGGGATCAAGTGCAATGATGAAGAACTGTGATGTGCTGTACTGCCACTTTAGAACCATCAGATCTTCTCCTCAAACCAAACCAACCACAAAAGAACCCTCACAACCAATTCTCACTGACAGAGACAAACCAGGTGTTCTGAGGCCAGAGTTTTCCTGCAAAAAGACCCACCTACCCCTCACAGGTATGTACTTAACTTGCACACGAGGTACGGCATCCTATGCGGTCATCAGCGTCACAGACTTTCAAGAGCGATGATACGATACCCAGAAGGTGTGGCATCATCATCCCTTGAAGAGGCCTCACTTAGCTGAATCCCAAATGATAGGTTCCCAGAGTCGACAACCCTTAAATCCAACAACCTATCGAGCCCAAAGGGCCAGGCAAGATGCCATCAAAGAGAATCTCGTTTGAGTGTAAATTTCATAGCTAGCTGGTGCGAGCAAAGCAAGCAGGCTAACCACTACTCTCTACTTCTAGGTCTATGTGCACTCAAGCCCAGGTCCGGCTTATCTCTCAAACTAACCCTCTACCCACAGCACAATAACAAATATATACAGTACTGAAAGTAAACACAGAAAGATAAATACATACAAAACCCCAGACGGGAAAACAAGCGCTAGGATTGACTCGCATAGGGAACCGTTGGAGTCCCCAGCAGAGTCGCCAGCTGTCGCTACTACAAAAATCGGCGTCGGCTATGACAGAAGAGTCGCCACCGTGCGTTATTATCCCACAAGAGGGAAAGGAAACGCTCAGAGTAAACCTAACGCAAAGAGGGAAAGGAATGGTCATCGCAACCAAATCCTGGATTCGGGAGTCGGTTACGCAAGGGGAAGGTATTAGCACCCCTCACGTCCGTCGTACTCGACGGGATCCACGCTTGTTTTCTGTCTAAGGGTGTGTTTATCTATCTACTTTAAAGGTCTGGTCTAAAAATAAAATAAAATGACTCGGCAAAGTATCGCACTTTATGCCTACGTATTCCCGTCTGGAATGAGAAATCAGAGTCAACGTAGTTCGCCTAACTACGGGTTAAGGGGGAAGGTTGCTCGCCGAGATATCGCATCTCGTGCCTACGTACTTTCATACGGCATGAAAGATCAGAGCAAACGTAGTTCGGGCTACGGAAGACACAAATTTGTCTGACAGTTTTTTACCTCCTTAAGAAAGGGTTTTCCTGATTAAGGGTCCAATAGGACAAAAACAGAGTTTGATTGTTTGTTTGAGTCTTTTACGAAAGAACTGTTTTTTAGGATGTTCGCAATCTCCATCGCACTAGAGACTATGACCCAGTAGTGAACGCTTCGTATGTCACCCAAAGGGTACCACACTAACATCCAGATTACTGGAGAGAGACCCTCCACCAACCTTTTCCCAGATAGCTTAAGGCTCGTAACGCACGACTTCAATTAACCTTATTACTGTGTTTTTGAATTGTTTTGAGATGAGAAGAGAAAGAATACAAACTAAGACTATGGTTGAAAGGGAATCTACCTATAGTTATCATGCATGGGTCAAAACCTAATGTCTGTCATAATTCCTTCTTGCACAGAGGAAATCAGAGATCCTAGGGGAAAACAGCAAAAGAAAGCAAGCAATAAATAGTAAACAGTAAAATGCATGTTATGCAACAGTACAAGCGAGGCAAGGGAGTCCGGCTCAACCTCAAACCTAAGAGAACAACAGGAAAGGGGAGTCAAGCTCCACCTCAAACCTAAAGGAAAGCAACACAAGCCAATCGACAAAACAGCAAAAGAAAAGCAAAGGAAGCAGCCCAAGCAACAGCAACAGTCTTTAGCAACTTCAATACTCAACAGCAGCTCTAAACAGCAAAGCCTCTTGACAGCAAAGTTGACAGCAAAAAGGCTTCATCTTCAAGCTTCTCCTATCTTCAAGCTTCTTCAATTCTTCATCTTCAAGCTCGAGCAAGCTCCACAAGAAGAGAAATCACCATTGAGATCAAGTTACAAGGCTAGAAAACCTGATGAAAACCAAAGGAATTCATCAGGAACCAACATGAAAGAAATTGCATCCTCAAAAGTTCTACTCATTAAGGCATGCCACTCATCCCTCCAAAGGAGAGATGGAGCTTCCTTAAGAGGACTTTGCATCATAGGATAGGATAGAAGCAATCAATGCATTCTATGTTTGATGAAAGAAGAAGAACTAGTTCTAATGGCTCTTCCTAAAACCCTAATCTTAACAAGCTTCTAAAAAAAAGCTCCTAAAAGAGAAGAAAGCTTCAACTCCAAGCTCCACAAGCCAAGCTACAGCAAATACACCAAGTCCAGAAGCTCCTCCAAAAAAGAAATCAAGCAAATCCAGCTCCAAAGTCACCAACAAGACCAAACAAGCAAAGGCACCAAAGATGGAACACCACAAACACAATCAACTTGCAAAATACATGAAAAATATGAAAATGCACCTAAAAATGCCAAATAAAATCTCAAAGGACCCCCAAGGTATCAGGGACCAGAGGTCAAAAGGGGAGATTGAAAATCAAAAGGGAAGTGCCCCAACAGAGGGCAAACACCAAGAGTGTCCCAAACAAAGGCAACAATGGAGAGGGAACAAAAGGCAATTCAAATCACAGGGAAACAACACTTAAAAAATATGAAGAAAAAAATATCCAAAGGTCAAATAACATGTTAACTCAATGCTCAAAAAAAGTCATGTAAAAATAAGAAGTTTAAACATGGAAATAAAATCAAGAAAGAACAAAACTGCACTTTAAATCAAATAAAACAGCTCCAATATTTAATTTGTTTTAAAATAGAAACTGAAACGAAAAAAATAAAATAAAATATCCAGAAAAAACTAGACATCTTAAGGTTTTTGAAAATTATTTTTATGTATTTTTATGATTATTGGAACTATTTTAAATGATTTAAAATGGAACAGCACCAAAACAGAAATTAAAAACAAAAGAAATTAAAATGAAAAACAGCTGGTGCAAACAGCAAACAAACACAGTGTAACACGAATGGGCCTCCAGGAGAGGGGTGTGAACAGCAATTCATTAAGCCCACGAAAATATTCAGCAAACATCAATTAAAATGAAAATAAAACAATGCAAAAACTCAAAAAAATGTCCACCGCAGGGATCGAACCCGCGCGCATGATCATGATGCCTAACGATCGGACAGTGTACAATTCGTCTTCAACCTTGCACTCGCCGGAACAGCTCCGGACGGCCCCTCCTCCACCATGGTTCGCCGGACCTCCAACAACAAGAACAACATCCACAAAACTCAACCATTTCGCATGAAATTTACGTCGAAATTCAACTACTTCTCGCGAGGATTCCAAATCCATCAACAAAAATCATTAATAATGCAATATCAAAGAGAATCGAAGCAAACAAAGTTTGACACCAAAAACTCAAGTTCGTCAAAACCTCTCCAAATTAATTCTAAACTCATTCTTATGTCATGGAGGTTATAGATTAAGCAAAAATTAAGCAAAATCATGCAAAAACAGTTCATACAAAATCTCTCAAGTTTGGAGCTCCAAATTTCGAACATCATGAACATCAATAATCATTATCCAGAAATGATCTACATGCTTTAATGATTATAAAGAAACAAAAATGGCAAAGAATCATCAAGTATTGAGAGAGATATGTTGAAATTCAAGTACGTAGTGGAGAACTTCCACTGAGCCTTCAAACCTTGATGAAGCTTCGCAAAAATCTCCAGAATCACTCCATGATCATCATAGAAGCTTTTGCAATCTTTAATTTGGCTTGAAACGATCTAAATCTGAGAATTCACTTTTTGAATTTTCTTCACTTTTTCAAACTTGTTCTTGATCAATTTTGCTCTAATTTCGAAAACTGATGATTTGTGAAGGTTGGAAATGTTATATACAATGGATATTGATCAAGAGAAAGCTCAATCCTTGCCTCTAAGCCAAAAATGAATTTTCAAAATTTCAATACTTTTTGCACATGAATGTACACGAAAATGGCATTGTTTTGGCTCCAAAATGGTTTAATTCAACTACTAGCAGCATGTGGAGTGTGAATGGCTGGGATTCCACCCTTGGTTTCATCTCAATGGTTGCTTTTGATTATGTAACTTCATGGTGAAGTAACCTTGGGAAATGCTTGTGCAAATGACCTCAAATCAAAATTCTGGAAATGCCAATGTTCTTAAAACATGTTTTCCACTCAAAATATGTATTCACATGACATGTTTTGGTCATCTAACTCAAAAAGTCAATTTTCCCTCCTTAATCCATTTGAAAATTTCCCTTTTTAGGCCATTTTAAGTGACTTTTTGCTATGAGACAAACCAATTCCACATGACCACTTGGTTGCACTTAAAATCATGTTTTGAGCAAGTTCCATGTTTAAAAAATCTCCATTTGAAGAGTGCAAATTGGAGATATGGACCTATAATCCAAAATGACCTATAATCTCACTTTCCCAAAATACCCCTGACTTGTAAACCCCATAACTTGAGTTCTACAAATCAGATGGAAGATTTCTAATACAATTTAGAAATCTAAGATCATGAGGAACAACTTTCATGTTGGTCAAAAGTTCAGGTGAAACCTCCTTCTAGGTTAAAAATAGCTTGGAAGTCAGATGATTTTCACAGACAAATTTCACATTCATCTGGTGACCTGTAACTCGTCTGGACCATAACTTGAGTTCTATAAATCCACTTGAGGACTTCTAGTACTAAAATTAAAGGTATTGATATGATCTACAAGTTCCATGTTGGCCAAAGATCCATTTGAAACTTTTTTCTTGACTTATGTAGTCTTGAAGTTAGGCACTAAATAGGGGATTTTACACTGAAACTCTAATTTAGCAACTTCCCACACTCTTGAGTTTTCTTGACTTGATCTTGGCACAACACCACAAATGTCTCATCATATCATTTCATGAACTCCATGACCTAAAAGTAGGCTTTGATACTCTTCAATTGCATAGTTGACCTAGGATTGGCTCAGATGAAACCCTAATTGCTTGCACCTCAACTGTGACTCTTGCATTTGACACAATGACTTGATTGAACTCTCCCATGGCCCTCTAGGCATTATATGAGATTCATACACATCCCCTTCTCATATTCAGCACTTCACATCCCCCTGATGGTCTTCAATTGATCCTCAAGTTAGGAACAAATCCACATGCAAGAATCTAAACTCTTAGGCACTCAAACCACCTTCTGATGACTTTGATAACTTCTCAATTCTAAATAAAACCTCTTGCTAGGCTTCTCTTGATAAGAATCACACTTGATCACCTTCTATATGAATGAGATCATGATATGCAAATGATATAACTATGCAAATGTTAATGCAATGAAACATAAACCAGGTTAGAAAAGGTTGAGCAAATTTTGGGGTGCAACAATAACCCCACAACTTCATTTTTTAGAGATAGTAACATTGGCTTGGGAGGAAAAAAACCCTAAGATAATCATTTCTTCATCAAGAAGTGATATTTTACAAGTAGAAGATGAATTCAATCCTAGATTGATTCTTCATCTTGGATGCTCATTCATCTTCTTTATTTTCTTGTGAATCAAACTACCATGACTATGGGTAGCTAAATATTTTGTATCAAAAGTAGAGGTAGTATATATTAGCTTGTATGTATTTCTTTTGATCTCTTTGTATATGAACAAGTGGATGATTAATACATGTTGAATGTTTTTGTTCTTAAAGATCCATTTATGATTTGTATCACTCTAGACATTGATTTTACAAACCTTGACCTAAAATATTCAACTATCAACAAATAAACTCTAGACTTAGATTTTTGAGTTGATATTTGCTTTGTGTTGATCTTAAAGATTATTGTATTTGTTGCTAGCATGAGACATCATCTAATGACAGATACAATAATACTTACGACGCCATTCTAGACATAGATGGTATTAAGAGGATACGTGATTGTATTAATCAAAAACGAATTCACATGCTTGATTAATCGAATATATAAAAGTTAGGTTGATGAAATCTATCTTTGATATGTCTTGTTAAATAAATATCTTTTAGAATTTAATCTTTGCTACAAAAATCGTGACAAACTTATTATCTAAAACAAACAAACTTTGAAAACCCTACTTAAAACATCATAAACTGTAGAATGACAAGCGACATCACTACAATCCATGTGAAGACGATTTTCAAAACCCCCATTTACCTACTTCAAATCAACAAAATGGTGTCGTTGTCAGGGATTGGTATTTTGATATTGAATCGCATTGCAATAGTTTCTATATTTGTGAGCTTTGTACAATTGTTTATATTGTATATATACTTGTTTCCTTTCACGTTTGTTGAAGTGTTGGTTAGGGATATATGTTGATGAGAACTTCTAGATTCGTTGCTATTTTTCTAAAAAGTATCCAATGAAGATTCTAATAATATTGGATGGTGATGATAGGATTTTTAATGTGACGAACGTATGCAAGGTACATGGTTACCACTTTCTATAATTCTAGAATGATTAAGAATTTTGTGCTTTATACAAATTTATATTTTTGTTTCATTCTACAACTTATTTGAATGCTTGAGTCACTTAGGTCCAAAAGCCACAAATTGTGAGAAACCTCCATTGTTTACTAAATGCTTGGATAACTGATAACTTTGTTTAATTTGTTCGATTCATGCTTAATATTTTTATTATTGTGATTTTGTGGAAGCATTAAAAAGGACCAAGGAATTTGTTTATATTGAGCACAACCATATCAAAAAGTAACTTATCTGTGAGTAGTGAGAATTCGTTAGCCCCTTTGAGCCTAATATATTAGATCCCATTTTAATGATGAACTTGATATTTGTACATAATTTGAAATCTTAGTTCATCATTGAATTTTATGGGATTCTAAAAAAAATTCTTGAAACCTTTGAACTTTGTTCTAAATTGATTTCCTTACCATAAAAAGCAAGGAGCATTCACTAGAGGTTTAATGGTATTCAAGTTTGGGAGAATGAAAGAAAAGTGGTAGGTTGCTCAAAATTTTGAAAATTTTCAAAGAAGTAAAGAAAAGAAAAAAATGTGAATATGAATGTGAAAAAGAAAAGAAAAGGAATGCTTATTTGAAAGAAAAAAATAAAGAATGCAAGTAACTGTACAAAAGGAAGTTTGAGAAGGTGAGCAATTGAGAAAAGGGATTAGTGAATAAAGTTGTAATGTATAAATGACTTGTTTAGTAAATGTATCTTTTGCATTGGCAATTTCAATTCAATGGCCTTTAGAAATGACCATTTGTTGTGAACCTGACCAAGCTACAACCCTAAAAGCACTTAATAATTTTTTGCTTCCATAATTTTTTATTTGATTGATTGATGAATCTATGAATTGGATTGTGTTAGAATTTTTGTTCAGTTGAGTGTAACTGTCCTGCGGTTGCAAACGCGCAATTTCCTTCATCTATTAATTTAAGAGGAGTGTTAGAGTGATTCAAGTGTGAGAATTTAGTTGTTTTGTGAAACGTTGCATGATATTTGTTTAAGAACTAAACTGTTTATCATTATTGATTCTAGGAAGTTGTGATCATTGCTTATATGCATTCTTATGTTGAATTTGAACTATAAATCTTTTCTTAGTTGAATCTATGCTTGAGCAAATCCTCTTGTTTTCATGAAGGGCATACTTTGCTTGAGGACAAGCAAAAATCTAGTTAGGGAGATTTTTTTAAATGCTAAATAAGTCTTATTTTGAATCATCATTCTTGGAATTTTTCAACTCATTTCTCAAGTTTCAATTGATTTATTCCATGTTCTTAGGTGATTCTTCAGTGAAATTGATTATACCTTTTGATGACTTGATATGTGTAATATTATGTAGGAATTAGGTTGGATTATCAAAGAACAAGGCACAAATGAATGGATAAGGAAGCCAAATAAATGAAGAAGAATCTAACAAGTTCGTAGTGCGAGCCAGAAGTGAAGCCAAGGCGAGCTCGCAATGCGATCTCAAAGTAAGGCCAAAGCGAGATGGACAATTTGGATGGCGGTGGCAAAATGCTTCATTGAATACAGTGCGAGGCTTGGGTGAGGAAGGCTACAGTGCGAGCTTAGATATTTTCTCAAGGGCGGTTTAACTGTTCAGAGGCACTTCATGTGCCTAAAAGTAGACTTCACATTGCAAAGAGGGAGTTCGCAGTGCAAACGAGACAAATTTTGTAATTCTATTTATGTACTTTTCTTGCTTTTTAGAAAAATATTTTTAGATTTTCAGAGATAGAACTTTATCTCTCTTCATTCCAAATATATTTTAGAGAGAGAAACATAAAACCTTGAGAGGGAGAAGTTCAAATACAAGTAAATCGGAGCTTGATCTTTGAGTAAGTACTTCGATCTCTTATTGGGGTTGGATGTAATCAACTAATACCTTATGTATTTCTTCTAACCTATGTATTCGCGAACTATTTTTGACTCAATATTGATGTTATCTTTGATTTTATATTATTGGGTTTGAGATATTCATCTATCAATGAGCAAACTCTAGACATAGATTCATGAGTTGATATTCACTACTATCAAGATTTTATTATGTTGATTGTTAGCATGAGACATCATCTAGTGATTGATATGGTAAAGCCCATGATAACGCTTTATATTTAAATGATATTATGAGGATGCATGATAATAGAGATGAAGAACTATGTTCGCATACATAAATTAGTTGAATACATGTTAAAAAGGGTTAATCGTATGTATGTATTTTGATCATGGCATTTTATATGAATTAATCATTTATCTGATATGGATGTTATCCTTATTTACACATTGATTTGAATCGCTATAGACATATACTCTTCAGATCTGGATCTAGGATGAATACATGTTAGGTTCTAAACTATAGACATAGATTTAAATTTAACATTCGCGTGAGTATCAGTTCTTAATGCTCTGTGTTGTTGAGTTACGTGAGATATTACCAATGAGACAATACAGTTGTTCTATCGACTTTGCGTTAGACATAACCTATATTTTGGGTGATACGTGAGGATATTAGACAAATGATTGATTTATGTTTAACTGGTCAGAAGAATGCATGTGTTATTGATTGATAAAATTCCAATCCCCACAAGGCTCTGTTTATTTTAAGTCTTTACTTTATATTTTCTGTCTTAATATTTTCCACTTTTATCTATTATACCTTGAATCTTTCAACCAAAATTTTCACAAAAAGCTTAGAAACATAGAGACCGTTGAACGACGCTTTTTCCCTTGCACTGATTATTATGGAGACAACAAATCCGGGTACTTAATAATTTTTGCTTGCCACTTTAACGCATCAACAGGGACGAAGTGATTGTCCCTCTAAATCCCATCAACCTTCCGAATTCCAAGACTTCGAGAATCCCTTGTTAAACACAGGAGACGAACTTTCGCATTCATTCACAAGAATGGCCTCGACGAAAAATTTGAAGCAAATTTACGAGCAGCATGATAACTCACGAGCAGAACCAAATGCTCAACGCGAGCGCAAGTTAAACTCTCAATTGTAGTCCCTGCATGATGCGTATTTCTCGTAAGCGAAACCCAAAGAGTTGCGAACAAAACATCATCCTCGTAGGCATAAATTCACGAGCACCGTCCACGGCAACAGAGCTTACAATTATAAGCCCGAATGAATGCTCTCACTATGTAGAGGCCCTTGCTGTAACGCCCTGATTCTGAATTTCCTTTATTTTGAGTCCTTTCTGATTTAATTGATTGAATTATTATTTTAAATGTGGAATTGTGTGTTAATATGTTATTTGTGCATATTGTGCTATTTTTGCCTACTTTGAGAGTTTCGGGTAAAAATAGACCGGAAGGTATTTTGGGCATTAGTAATTATGTTAAGTGGATATTTTATGAGAATTGATTAATTAGTGTATGGAAAGAATTTGAGAGGAAAGAAAAGAGAATATGAGTATATGAGAGAAAAAGAGAAAATTGGTAAGATAGAGAGAAAAACAAAGGAAAGAAAGGAAGAGAAGAGAAAGAGGAGAGAAAGAAGAGGAAAAACCTAGAACTTCAAGAAATCATTACCAAAGCTTTCGATTGATCGGGTAAGGGTGTGAAACTTTATTATTCTATCAATGTGTATAATCATGTATGTTTTTGTTGGATTGTTTTGGATTGTTGGTAGTTTTTCTACACTTTCCATTTTAGGTTGAATTTGGTTTAATCGATAGAAATCGTTGTCTAACGGTTAGAATCATGATTAGATGGCGTAGATTAGTCGGTATATGTTAGACTAAGGCTACTGGATATGAGTTGGAGTTTATCGGGTGATTTTATCGGTGGTTTTGGATTCTGAACAGCGGAGAGAAGTGGAAAAATCGCAGACGCTCGCTAGCAGTTCGCTAGGCGAGCAGGTCGCGAATGGTCGCTGGTAGTTCGCTAGGCGAGTGCGCAGCGAACGGTCCCATACTTGGGACATAATGGTTTTAATGTCCCTCGCTGGCAGCGAAGGGAGTAGCGAGGAGCTCGCTGGAGGTTCGCTGTGGCAAACGGTGTAGCGAACGAGGTCTGTAGCCTCTGTGCTGGCTCGCTAGGCGGGGAGGTAGCGAACGCTCGCTAGCAGCTCGCTAGGCGAGCGTGTAGCGAACGTAGCAGGATGGATTTCCCTGTTGTTGGGTGCTGTCGTGGCTTGGGGTTTCGGTTGCGATCGACCCTTCTTTGATTTAGTAGTTTATATGCTGGGTTGTGTTGTGCTGTGGGTAGCCGTATGGCGTGAATCCTAGATTATGAATTGTGGCCGCTTGGGCAATTATGTGCATTGTTTAGCCTGATTAAAAATCTATGATGTTTGTATGAATGTGTAGAATGCATGAGTATGTTTGTAAACATGTGTGCATTTCAAGAGTGTCATGAGTCATGTTGCATGTGAAGCATCATGGTATGCATTCTTGTGTCGATTGATTCCTCGGTGAATCTGCAGAACCTCGTGTGCCCTTGTGGGGTGTGAGCGATGGTTAATTATTGATTCCTCGGTGAATCTGCAGAACCTCGTGTGCCCTTGTGGGGTGTGAGTGATGGTTAATTATTGATCCCTCGGTGGATTTGCAGAACCTCGTATATTACGATGGTTATTTTGATTCCGCGTAGAATCTGTAGAACCTCGTGTGCCCATGTGGGGTGTGAGCGATGGTTATTTGGTTCTTCAATTGAACCTGCTGAAATGAGTCGGTACCGCATTTGCATCTGCATAGAGTCGTGTGTCGGTCTCTATGAGTTGCATGTTGACATCCTGCATGGTGTATGGTGAATGAACATAATTGTAAATGTTTATATGAATTGTTGATGATTGGCATGATTGGTATGCTTGAAGACACATGTATGTGTGAATATATGAATATGTATGTTTTGTGTGTTCATGAACCGATATAAACATTGTTGACGCATATTGTATATGCATGATGTTCTATTTGTAAATAGATAATGTGAATACATTGCGATGTACGGTATGACGAGGTGAGATGCGGTGAGAATGCGAAAGACGTATATTGGGTATTATGTATATATATATGTTTCTATGCATTGTTATTATGATATCGTTTCTCACCCTTCTGTTGTTTCTTTTAATGCTCTATGAGGCATTGCAGACTAGATTGCTGGAGGTATTTTGTGAAGCGTGGCTTCTTCCCTTTTTGGTCGGTCGGCTCTGATATGTAGCACCGGGTAGATAGGATTTATTTTGATTATTTTGTGAAACATCGGAGTATGTATCTGCTGTTGATATGTTTTGTAAAACATGATGAATGATAACTGTATATGTGATACATGTTTGGTGAATTATGAAATATTTGGATATTTCCGCCTTTGTTCTAAATATTTCTTGTGGGTGTTATCCCGTTGTTGCACATTTGTTGAGCAGGTGCTGTATGTGTTGGAATTTTTATGATAATGTGATATTTCCCTTTTATGCCATGTTGCAAATGTACTCTGATGAAATTTTAAATTTATGCCTAAATGATTAATTGTATTATTTGGGGGCATAGAAAGGGGGTGTTACATTAAGTGGTATCAGAGCCCAATGTTGAGTCAATTGTATCTGTCTCGCTGTTTTGTTGGTTGAACGGTTGTTTGACCCTGTTGTTATTTTTGGGAATAATCAGAATATGGCTGGTCGTAATGACAACGCGATGGCTGCGGCATTGGAAGCTATGGCTCGAGCGGTGCAGGGTGCGCCGAATATGAATGCTAACGATGAGTTTAGAAAGAATCAACCGCCGGTGTTCAAAGGAAGGTTTGATCCGGACGGTGCTCAGATTTGGTTGAAAGAGGTCGAGAGGATCTTCAGAGTTATGAATTGCGCTGAGAGGAACAAGGTGAGACTTGGGTCTCACATGCTGAGAGAAGAAGCCGATGACTGGTGGGTCGGCATAAGACAAATTCTTGGAGTTGATGATGAGGAAATAACTTGGGATTTGTTCCGCACTGAATTTTTGAGGAAGTATTATCCGGAGAGTGTGAAGGGAAAGAAGGAGATGGAGTTTCTAGAATTGAAACAAGGGAACATGTCCGTGGTCGACTACACGGCTAAGTTTACGGAGTTGGTGAAATTCCATCCTCACTATGATGCGGTGGCGGCGGAATTTTCCAAGTGTATTAAGTACTAGAACGGCTTGCGCCCGGAGATCAAGCAAGCTGTGGGATATCAGAGGATTCGAAGATTTTCGGACTTAACCGAATGCTGTAGAATTTTCGAAGAGGATAGTAGGGCTCGTTCTACTCACTATAAGAGTTTGAATGAGAGGCGAGGGAAGCAACCAGTAAGGAGTGGGCCTTATGTGACGCCTGCTGATAAAGGGAAGCATATGGAACACTTTGTCAAGAAATCCGGAGGAGGGAGTTCTTGTCCCGTTAAGTGCTATAGGTGCGGCGAAGAGGGGCACAAATCTTTTGAGTGTAAGAAGGCTGGGGAAAAGTATGCTAACTGTGGTGGTCTCGGTCATGCTACAACTAAATGTAGAAGGAATGTGATTAAGTGTTTTAACTGTGGGGAGGTTGGTCATATTAGTACGAAGTGTACTAAGGCAAAGCAAGCCCCGTCAAGCGGGAAGGTATTTGCATTAGCGGGTGCAGACACTACTAATGCGGATCGGTTGATTAAAGGTACATGCTTTATTAATAATATGCCCTTAGTTGCTATTATCGATACCGGAGCGACTCATTCGTTTATTTCTTTCGAGTGCGCTAAGCGTTTGGATTTGTGTTTTTCTTCTTGTGGTGGTGATATGGTTATTGAGACGCCCGCTTCGGGGTTGGTAACTACGTCTTCGGTATGTTTGAGTTGTCCCTTGACCATGTATGATAAGGACTTTATTATGGACTTGGTGTGTTTGCCATTAGAAGGATTAGATGTGATTTTGGGTATAAATTGGTTGCAGTATAATAGAGTTCATATTGATTGTTATCACAAGTTGGTGAGGTTTCCATCTTCGGGAGATGAGGAGGAAGAGAGTTTTCTATCCACTAAAGAGTTGAAGAAACTTTTGGCGGATGAAGCTCAAGTGTTCTGTTTGTTTGCGTCGTTGTCGGTAGAGAATAAGGTTGAATTGGATTTGGTTCCAGTGGTATGTGACTTTCCAGAAGTATTTCCGGAGGACATTACGGATGTACCGCCAGAAAGGGAAGTCGAGTTTTCGATTGATCTAGTTCCCGATACTAGACCGATTTTGATGGCACCGTATCGTATGTCGGCATCGGAGTTGGTAGAATTGAAGAGACAATTGAATGATTTATTGGAAAAGAGATTTGTTAGGCCGAGTGTTTCTCCTTGGGGTGCGCCGGTATTGTTGGTAAAGAAGAAAGATGGGAGCATGCGGTTGTGTATTGATTATCGGCAGTTGAACAAGGTGACTATCAAGAATAAGTATCCGCTTCCTAGAATTGATGATTTGATGGACCAATTGGTTGGTGCACGTGTTTTTAGTAAGATTGATTTGAGGTCAGGTTATCACCAGATTCGTGTTAAAGGAGAAGATATTCAAAAGACGGCTTTTAGGACACGGTATGGTCATTATGAATTTTCTGTGATGCCATTCGGAGTTTCTAATGCGCCGGGTGTGTTTATGGAATATATGAATCGTATCTTTCATGAGCGGTTGGATCGTTTCGTAGTTGTGTTTATTGATGATGTTTTGATTTACTCTAAGTCCCAAGAAGAGCATGAAGAGCATTTGCGGGTTGTGTTGCAAGTATTGAAGGAGAAGCAATTGTATGCTAAGTTATCCAAGTGCGAGTTTTGGTTATCGGAAGTGAATTTTCTTGGGCATGTTATTTCTGGTAAAGGTATTTGTGTTGATCCGTCCAAGATTGATGCGGTGATGCAATGAGAGGCTCCTAAGTCGGTTACGGAGATCCAAAGCTTTTTGGGCTTGGCCAGTTATTATCGGAGGTTTATTGAGGGATTTTCGAAGTTGGCACTTCCGTTGACTCAGTTGACTTGTAAGGGAAATACTTTTGTTTGGGACATTAATTGTGAGAAGAGTTTTGTTGAACTTAAGAGACGGTTTACAACGGCGCCGGTTCTGATTTTGCCAAATCTGACGGAAGCGTTCGTGGTTTATTGTGATGCTTCTTTGTCCGGTTTGGGTGGTGTTTTGATGCAAGACGGTAAAGTTGTGGCTTATGCTTCAAGGCAATTGAGAGTGCATGAGAAGAATTATCCCACGCACGATTTGGAATTGGCGGTCATGGTCTTTGTTTTGAAAATTTGGAGACATTATCTCTATGGTGCGAGATTCGAAGTTTTTAGCGACCACAAGAGTTTGAAGTATTTATTTGAGCAAAAGGAATTGAATATGAGGCAAAGGATATGGTTAGAGTTTTTGAAGGATTATGATTTTGGTTTGAATTACCATCCGGGTAAAGCAAATGTTGTAGCCGATGCTTTGAGCCGGAAGTTAGTGCATATGTCTACATTGATGGTAAGAGAATGGGAACTTTTGGAGAGTTTTAGAGATTTGAGTTTGGTTTGTGAAATGACGCCAAGAAGTGTGAAACTTGGTATGTTGTATGTTACGAATGATTTTCTAGCTACCGTTCGTGAAAAGCAAAAGTTGGATTTGAAATTTGTGGATTTGATGATGAATGAGAGTGAGGACTTTAAGGTTGATAATTTTGGAGTTTTGAAATTCCGTGGTCGTATTTGTATTCCCGACGATGTGGATTTGAGAAAGACGATATTGGAGGAAGGACACCGGAGTAAATTGAGTATTCACCCGGGTGCGAATAAGATGTATCAAGATTTGAAGAAAATCTTTTGGTGGTCCGGATTAAAGAGGGATGTAGCTCGGTTTATGCATTCCTGTTTGACCTGCCAGAAGTCTAAAGTGGAACATCAGAAGCCTAGTGGTTTGATGCAACCGTTGGATATTCCAGAATGGAAATGGGATAGTATATCAATGGATTTTGTTACGGGTTTACCAAATACGCAAAGAGGTCACAATGCTATTTGGGTGATTGTTGATAGGCTTACTAAATCTGCTCACTTTATTCCGATTGATATTAGTTATCCTTTGGAAAAGTTAGCCGAGATTTATGTTCGGGTGATTGTGAAGTTGCATGGAGTTCCCAAGAGTATCGTGTCGGATAGAGATCCTAGATTTACTTCGAGATTTTGGGAAGGTTTGCAAAAGGCTTTAGGTTCTAAGTTGAGATTGAGTTCGGCGTATCATCCGCAGATGGATGGCCAAACTGAGAGGACGATTCAATCGTTAGAGGACTTGTTGCGTGCTTGTGTGCTCGAGCAAGGTGGTATTTGGGATAGCTTTTTGGCATTGATTGAATTCACTTACAACAACAGTTTTCATGCAAGTATTGGTATGGCACCATGTTGCACCCTAAAATTTGCTCAACCTATTTCACTTGGTTTATATTTCAATTGCATTAGCATTTGCATATAGAGTCATGTACATAGTCTAATCATTTGCATAACATAGCATAGCAAGTCATCCAACCAGGGACCAAGTACTATTCTCATCTTTATGAGCCTATCAAGAGGTTATTGTTCAAATTCAAGCACATACAAGTCATCAGAAAAGAAATTGAAACCTAAGAAGTCAGGGGATCAAGCAGTGAATCTATCTCCTATCTTGAGGGTATTTGAAGATCATCAAAGAGGTTGTGAGCTGTGAATTGAGCATGGAGGATATATATACATCATAGAGGACCTAGAGAGTCATTTTGAAAGGGAGACAAGTCATTGATGTGATCACAAGAGTTGCAGTTGAAGACAGTCAACTAGGGTTTCATCTAGGTCAACCCTAGGTCAACCCTAGGTCAAATGATTGATTGAAAGGTATCAAGGTCTATCTGAGAGATGTAGGGTTCATCGTTTGACATGTATATAAGGATGTGGTGTTGTGCCAAGGAGAAATCAAGAGAAATCAAGAAGAAGAGAAGTTTCTAAATTAGGGTTTCTGTGTAAAATCCCCTGATTTAAGGCACACTTCCAAGCAAGATAAGTCAAAATTCAAGCTTCAAATGGATCCTTGGCCAACATGAAACTTGTAGAGGATCTCAAGACCTTTAATTTGAGTGGTGGAAGACATCAAGGAGATTTATAGAACTCAAGTTATGGTCCTTGCAAGTTACAGGTCATCTGGGGTATCTGAAATTTTGTCTGTGAAAGTTACTTGACTTCCAAGCAATGTTTACCCCGCAAGGAGATTTCAAATGGATTTCTGGTCAACATAAGAGTTGTTCCTCATTGTCTTAGATTTCTAGAATGGTATGGAATGCCTTCATATGATTTGTGGAACTCTACTTATGGTCTTGGCAAGCAAAGGGTATTTTGGTCATTTGAGAATTACAGGTCATTTCAAGCCTATGCCCAAAACTCATACAAGGAAGCTTCAAATGGAAAACTTTACAACATCGAACTTGCTCCAAATGACATTTTGAGTCTAGAAAAGTGATCATGAAATATTGGAAAGGCTCATAGCTCAAGGTTTCAAATTTGGTGAATTTAATGAATAAAAAGTGACCTAAAATTGAGATTTTTCATAACTTGGCCAAATGGGATGAAATTATAGGTCATTTTGATTGGAAAAAATGTTTTAAGAACATTGGAAAAAGTGTATTTTTGAGTATGGTTCAAAGTTTGGAAGTTATGCTTGGTTACTTACAAAAGAAGTTACATAATCCAAAATTCAAGGAAAGTGTGCATGGGAAGTTTCTACAAAGTTCTAGAGGTTTCTAATGTCATCTATATATTGAATTGAGAGGCTTCATGCATTGGTTGGTGAATCATTTTGTTCATAATACCAAGTTACACTTCATTCTTCCACTTTGCAAAATCACTTCAAACTCCATCAAATCTTCACCAATTTCCAAATTTCTTGATCCATTTATCATCTAAATCATTCAAGGATCAAGTTTCCATCAGAATTTGTTTGAATTGAGCAAGAATTCGTGCTATCCATCTTCATCATTCAAGGTGCAAGAAGAAGTGGTTACAAGGATCTAAGGCATTGGAGCAAGAACTTTTGCATACAGAACAAAGAATTGAGTGTGTGGATCAAATCCAGATCATTGCAAGCTTTGGATCTCAAGAGTTCTCTATCTGTTTTCATCATCAAACCAGGTTGGTGTTTCCCTTCGAATTGCTTGAATTAGTTAGCATGTTAGAGAATTATTAGGTTAGAATTGTTAGGTTAGGTTAGATGATTAATCCTGGTGAGTTTGAGAAGGTTTCATGGAGGTTACCAATGGTGCACCAAATCTGTTAGGGTTTATAACATCTAAGATATGGCAAGATAATCTTGGATGTATAGCTCAGGTTGATCAGCATGAAGTGTAGATCATGTTAGGGTAATATTTAGGAGGAATCCTCATGGTTGATAGCAGGTGAAAATGGTGGAATCAGAATCTTCTACCTATCGGGTTTGAAGTTTGAGTGAGTTTTAGAAGAGGATAATTCCATGGCTGTGTAGAGGGGAAGAAGTAGAGCAATTTTGCTCTTTGCATCGTGTGATTTCATTAAGGTTTGAGGGAGAACAGAGGTGATGAAATTCGTGCATGGGAGAGGTGATTTTCTGAAACCCTAGGGTTCCAAGGTTGAAGACGAACCCTGGACCACACGATTAGTCATTTGACCTTGACTCAGAGTACGATCTGACGGCCTTAATTCAATTGGAAAACGCAGGGAAATTTGAAAGCAGAACGCTGTGTTTCATTAATTCGTTCTGATGGGCTCACTGATCCGTTGCTATTCGCACCCTCTCAACCAAGGCCCAAACCATAATGAACTGATTTAATTGCTATGTGCACCGTTTTTCCTTTTTTTTTATTTTTTGTTAAGTTTTCTGACTAACTGGGCCTAGGCACGCGTGCTTTTCACACCCCCCAGTCTGGGCCCATCCTATTATTTTAACTGCTTTTAATTACTTGCTGCACCCCATAACCAATTTAATCCATCTTAATTTCTTTCATTTTTTTAATTCTTTGAAAAATCACAATAAATTGAAAATTGCTTATTTTTAATTGGTTGTTTTTGCATATTTCTCATATTTTGGTTAAGAAAATTATCATACAAAAAAATTAGCATTTCATTTTATTTTTATATTTTTAGTATATTTTTCTTTTAAATAGGTTTAAATAATGTTTAGTTTAATGCATGATATTGATGATTTTGGTTTGGTTAGATGCTTTAATATTTTTGACCCATTCTTTTTAGGTTGATTAGCTTAGACCTTTAGCTTGTATATAAAATTTAATTCATGATTTTAGGCTTAATTTTAGATGATTTGTTTAGGTGTGATTAGTGTGATCAAAACTAGGGTTTAGGAGATAACATAAGTGTGGTAAATCAATTCTTTTAGGATTTGTAGTTTGAATCTTTGGGGTATGGGAATATAGGGGTTAGGGGTAGCTAATAGATCCCTTAGAAATTACTAGGTTCCCCTATTCTACTATTACTATCAGTATATTGCTTGCATTTGCTTGACTGTGTGGTGTGCCCTCTCTAGGGTTATTTCATTTGATTGTGTGGGGTATTGGGCTTGTTTGGGGCTTGGGGGGGTTTGAGCTGAAGACTTGTGAAGATGAAAGCCATTGGAGATTAAGGAGATTGAAGACCAACTTCCAGAGTTGATGAGGAGAGCATCTTGCTAGCAGCTGTTGAAGGCTATAGGGTTTAGGAGCTAGGCAGAGCTCTAGAGTAGAAAACTTGATTCTCAAACATCGAAGGTCTTGTCTGCCTCCATTCTTTCTCTATGATTCAAAGTCTCTTTTAAATATCCACCTCCTTCCTTTGGAAGGATTAGTGAATGTATTTAAAAGATAGAACTTTTGAGAGAAAATTGTCTGTATAATGTTAACAGTTAATGAGCCACCCTTGGTAGGCAATTGACTGTTTAACATTCAGTTCATCTTGTTGACTGATATTCATCCTGGAGATTGAGACTTGAAGAAAAGCCATTGCATATTGAAGATTGAAGACAAAGACCTTGCTTGAAAGTTTGATGATGGAGATTGATGCTTGCTTGAAGCTTGTAGCTGTTTGGAGATGACTTGAAGACAGATGTTGATGAAGACTGCTTTTGCTACTTTTGCTGTTTATTTTTTAGCTGTTTAATTTTTGATGTATTGATTGGTTTTCCCTGACTGTATTGTTTGTTGTTTAACCTGTTAGGTTGAAAGTGAATTCTGTTCACTTTTGCCTGTTGTTTTCTAGGTTCGAGGTTGAGTGGGACTCCCTTGCCTCGCTTGTATTGCTGCATCCATGAATTTTACTGCTTTATTATATATCTGTTATTGTTTCTGTTTCCGTCTATTCCCTTAGGATCTCTGTTTCTCTCTGCGCAAGAGAGGAGCATGATAGACATTAGGTCTTAACCCATGCATGATAACATTAGGTTAGTGTGATTCCCTTGCAACCATAGGATAGAGTGTTGTCTCTTCTTTCTCAAAAACAAACAGAAAAACACAATAAATATTTCAAACACAATAAAAGACACTTCTTCCGTAAAAGAATGTGAACTCATCAAAACGTCATTTTTGTCCGCTTGGACTGTTAATCAGAAAAACTCTTTTTCAGAAGGAATAAAAACAATCAAAACAGACTTGTGTCGTACGTGTCCGAACTACGTTTGCTCTGATCTTTCATGCTGTATGAAAGTACATAGGCATAGGATGCGATATCCTAGCGAGCAACCTTCCCCTCCTTTCCCGTAGGTAGGCGAACTACGTTGACTCTGATTTCTCGTTCCAGACGGGAATACGTAGGCATAAAGTGCGATACTTTGCCGAGTCGTTTTCTTTTCTTTTTAACCCTGACCTTTAGTTTAGATAGAAATAACAATCCGTACCAGAAAACAAGCGTGGATCCCGTCGAGTACGACGGACGTGAGGGGTGTTAATACCTTCCCCTTGCGTAACCGACTCCCGAATCCAGGATTTGGTTGCGATGACCATTCCTTTCCTGTTTTACGTTAGGTTTACTCTGAGCGTTCCCTTTCCCTCCGTTGGGATAAATAACGCATGGTGGCGACTCTTCTGTTCAGCCGGCGCCGATTTTCGCAGTAGCGACAGCTGGCGACTCTGCTGGGGATCCAACGTCCCCTGGCTGCTAAGGACTGCGATAGTTCCTTATGCATTTGGGATCTAACGTCCCTTAAGCGAGTCAATCCTAGCGCTTGTTTTCCCGTCGAGGATTTTGTATGGATTTATATTTCTGACCTTTATTTTCGGCATTATATATATGATTATTATTGCTGTATTGGGGTTGTGACGGGTGATCCTATGATTGAGAGATAAGTCGGACCTGGGCTTGAGTGCACCTAGAATTAGAGTAGAAATTAGTGGGCGTGTGCCGGCTTTGCTTGCATTAGTGTCCCACGAAATCTACACTCGGACGAGGTTCTTCTGGTTGACTTCTTTTTCTACCCTTTGGGTCGAAGGGGTTGTTGGTTAGATGAATTGTCGACTCCGGGAACCGATCATTTGGAAGTTGGCTAAGTGAGGCCTCTTCAGGATTTGATGACGCCACTCCTTCTGGGAACCGTATCATCAACCCTGAAAGTCTGTGACGCCAACGACCGCATAGGATGCCATACCTTTGTCAGTTACTAGGACACCTACCTGTGAGAGGGTTTGGGATTATGCAGGTAACTAGACCTTCAGATACCGGTTATTTCTTGATCTGAGATCCTGGGTATTTATGGAAAGTTATGAGGTCTATCAGAGACCAGTCAGAGTTATGTTATGGGGTCTATCAAAGACCAGTGTTGGAGCTTTGTTTTGGGTCTATCTGGGACCAGGGTTTGAGGAGTTCTAGAGGGTCTATCTGAGACTTTTGATATGGCTCAGGCTTTTCAGCTATGGAATTTGGTCCCTGTTGCATGTACTTGCATTGCATTGTTTGCATAACCATTATCATTGCATCCCATTAACGTGTGTCTGTGCTGCAGGTGCATTTGCATATTCCCTGGTTCTAGTGCCCGGACTTCTGCTTATTGATCATGGCTGGTTTGAGGAAAACAGTTGCGTACAAGTTACCTTCACCTGACATTACTCCCTTACTTGGTCTGATGTCCCTTGCTGATGAGGAGGTTAGGAGAAGTTTCAGGATGAGCCATGGAAGATTGTTGAGACTGGTCTGCAAGCCAACAACTGTTGAGATGAATGGGCTGTACACCTTGATGCAATTCTATGACCCTGCATTGAGATGTTTCACGTTTGCTGACTTTATTTTGGGGCCTACCATTGAAGAGTATGTGGAGTTTACTGAGCTACCAGTACAGAACAAGGTTCCCTTTATTCACTCTGCCGCTGAGCCCAAGCTGGAGGACTTAGCTAAGGCCTTGCACATGAACGCTGTTGAACTATTAGTGACTTCTTGGCTTGGGGTTCCAGGTTTCTCCCTTGATTTTCTGGTTGGCAAAGCTCAAGAGTATGCCAAGAACGGGTGTTGGATAGTCTTTAATGCTATCTTGGCTCTATGCATCTACGGAATAATGCTGTTTCCCAACTTACCCAATTTTGTGGACTTGGACGCTTTCCATCTGTTTGCTGCTGGCAACCCGGTGCCCACTTTGATTGGAGATCTCTATCATTCATTGCACTACAAAATTGAAAATAGAAGGGGAAAGACTATTTACTGTTGTACGCCGCTGTTGAACATGTGGTTTAAGAGTCATCTTCCCCTGAAGGGACCTTTTGTGGACAGTGCAACCACGGCTAACTGGCCAGAACGCCTGATGAGGCTATCTTCTGAAGACATTGAGTGGTTTGACCGAGACTTGTTGGGGTCTGAGCTTATTTTCAGTTGTTCTGGGTACCCTAATGTTTCGTTGATAGGAAGAAAAAGGTGTATCAATTACAACCCATCTCTGTTCGTCCGCCAGTTTGGATACGCGTTGAAGAACCCACCAAAGGAAGAAGAAGTACAGGAATCTCTGTACTTCACCAGTAATCTGAATGGAGAGTTACTAGCCAAGCTGCAGCACGCATGGATGCGTATTAACAGAAGAGGGAAGCCACTGTTAGGGAAGAATGATTGTCAGGCTTATGCACCCTACAAAGTGTGGATCCAAGAGAGAGCAAGACAGTTGCGGATTCCATTTCCAGATGCACCAGTCCCTGTTCATATTCCGGTGGAAGAACCAACCACTGTTACGAGGGAGGCCTACGAGCAAGTTGTTAAAGAAAAAGAAGCCTTGATGAAGATCAATGAAGGGTTAGAACAAGAATTGGCTCAGATGCGCAGCGAGAAAAACAAGGTTGTGCATGCTTTCCAGCAGCAGATCGAACTAGTAAACAGGCTAGGTGCTGAGTTGACTGAGGAGAAAAAGAAGCGCGAACGGCTGGGTCTAGAGTTCAGAAGCTCTCATGACATGCTGGAGTCCAAAAAGAAAGCACTCGACGCCGCCCACCGGAAAATCTCTTCTTGTAACAAGACCTGGAATGCTACGCTAACCAACAATAAAAAGAGGGAAGATAAATTGAAGCAGCAAATTTCTGACCTCGAAGAGCAGTTGAAGGCTAGCATTAAGAAGTATGAAGAAGAGGTGATGACCAGATACAGTCTCCAGAATGCATTGAACAAGGCCATCGAAGGCAGGAACGAAGCTGTGTCTCAGAAGCGGAAGCTAGAGGATCGCTTCGAAGAAGGGGCATGGGAGGAAACCGCTGGTGACGTGCGACGTGTTCTCAAGAGAAGAAACCAGCTTGTTGAGGGTCTGCTTACCCGACCGGGTCATCCAGAGACCAAGAAATTACTAGAGGAGTATCAGGCTTATGAGTGTACTTGATCATTTCATGTATTGATGCTTTATTTGCATAGCGCTGACCATCACCAGGATTGTTGGTTGAGGTCATGCCTTCTTATTGTACACTCAGTGATATTGTATTCTTGGTTTAATGGATTTCTCTGCAATATATGAGGCTTTCTATGATTCGGCTCCGATCACCGTATTGCTAGCACTGTCACTGCACTGGCACATTCGCACTAGAATCGGGGAATGATCTTCCCTAATGCACAGACACATATTGCATTGCATTCATATTCATATTGCATTGCAGGTGATTATTGCACGATATCTTATTGCTTGCACTGTACCAGGTCTTTTCAGGATTGAAGATCAGCGCCCACACCGATACTCCACTCGCACCAACTGCCGAAGAATCATGGATCAAATGCAGAATGAGATGCAAGATATGCGTGAGAAGCTGGCGCTTTTCATGCAGACCATGGAGACTATTGCAAAAGGCCAGGAGAATTTGCAAGCCTTGGTGCAGCCCCTGTTGGTCAGAAATGCTGGGCATGGAAATGAGGATCATCAGTCTGTGCGAGTCGACACTATTTATGGGGATGGTACTCCCACACCAGTGGCTCCACCTGTAGTCAACATACCTGCTGTTAATGTCAACAACGGTAATGCTGCTGGGAACGGTAACGTTGGAATTGGGAACGAGACTATCGTTAACAATGTTGGGCTTGGAGATGTTAACCTGGGTGATAATATGGGAGGCAATGGCTTCGGTAATGCTGGATTCGGGTTCAATGATCAGGGATTCGATAATACTGGGAAATACGGGTTCAATACTCAAGGCTTCGGGCAGGACGGGTTTGGTATGACTAATCAGGGTTACGGTGGATTCGGAAATGGAAATGGCGCTGGGTTAATGGCTTTTGGACCTGCTGGAGTTGCTCCGAGATACGGTAACAGGGGGCGAGGCCCGGTGATGAATCAGACCAGAGCTGGCTGTAACAATGGATACGATGGGTATGGAGGCTGGAATGGTATGTGGCAAGAGGATCAGCAGGAGGACGCTTTCTCCGGTGGAGGTTTCGAAGGGCCGATGGACGACTCTCAGAGAATCAGAATGCTAGAAGAGCAGATGAGGGGGGTCGTAAATTAAAGTGTTGTCGGCTTGGATATGTCAACAATGGGCCTGGTGCCTGGCTTGAGGGTGCCAATCAAATTCAAAGCTCCTACGTTTGACAAGTATAAGGGGGACACCTGTCCGAAGGTGCACGTGCGGTCATATTACAGAAGGATGTCTGCGTATTCTAATGATGAGAGGATGCTAATGCATTTCTTTCAAGATAGCTTGTCGGGCCCTTCCCTCGAGTGGTATATGGGACTGGAACCAACTCATATAAAGACATGGAAGCAGCTGGCAGAAGCATTTGTAGCTCATTATAAGTATAACAGCGACTTGGCACCCAATCGGGTCCAACTGCAGGGGTTGTCCCAGAAGAAGGGCGAGAGCTTCAAAGAGTATGTGTAGAGATGGCGCGACATGGCTGCTAGGGTCCATCCTCCTCTGGAGGACAAGGAAATGAATGACATGTTCATAGGAACATTCACCGACATGTTTTATGACAAGTTGTTTCACACATCTTTGGGCAGTTTCTCAGACTTAATTCTGATGGGAGAAAAGATTGAAAGCAACATTAAACAGGGAAGATTCCAAGCTGAGGAATCCACTTCGACAGGCAATAACAGAAAGGCTTTTAGTGGTCGTCGTCAGGGCGATGCAAGCGCAGTGTTTGGGGGCCGAGGCCGAGGCCGGGGCAGAGGTCGAAACCAATACAATCAGCCGCAGCAGGTGGCAAGCGTTACTATTCCGTTTCAGCAATAACCATTTCAACAACAACAACAACCGCAACAGCAGCCACAGCAGGGGGCACAGCCTGCCCAGCGCAGATTCTAGGGGGGCAAACCAAGGAGAGTGTTTGAAAAGCCTCCTTCAACGTATGCAGATTTGTTACAGACGTTATTGGGTTTGAGCTTGGTGGAGAAGAGAACTCTGGCACCAATAACAGGCACTCCTCCGTATGGGTATGATGCAAGCAGGCACTGTGAATTCCACTCTGGGGCTCCGGGCCACGATGTAGAGGGTTGCCATGCATTCAAGCATGTAGTGCAGGACCTATTGGATAGTAAGGCTATCAATTTTGGAACGGCGGGTCCGAATATAGTGCAGAAGCCCATGCCCAACCATGGGGAAAACGCCATTTTAGCCGAGGAGGGTTTGAATTTGATTATGAATGTCGACGATCTAAAGACACCGTTGTGCGAGATAAAGAGCAGACTATTGCAAGGTGGTGTGTATCTTGGGTGCGACGAGTACTGCTTAGAGTGCTGGACCCTAGCTGGGGGGTGTGATGACTTAAAGAAGGGTATTCAGGCTTTAATAGATGGCGGCACACTGCAATTTGACCGAGCAACAATTGAAGAACCTGTAGGGGCATTAGCAGACAAGCAAAGTGATGTGGCCACTGTAACGATTCCTCGAAAGACAATCACTATAACAGCACCGGCCAAGCGACCGCCGATCACCATAACCAAGGCAGGACCAATCCCGTACGAGAGCACTAAGGCAGTCCCATGGTCCTATGGGTTGGAAGTGTATTGTGATGGGATAAAGATTGATGTTAATAAGCAGCCAGCTGAGACTGTAGACAACGTTGTCGGTACCGGAGGTATGACAAGAAGTGGGAGGATCTTCATATCGCCTGAGGTAGAGGCTGAGCGACTGGCAAAGGGAAAGGGAAAGATGAACGAGACTGTCCCTGTGCAGGCAAGCGGAAAAGAAACGGCATCGAAGGATGTGGAAGAGTTTATGCGCTTGATTCGTAAAAGTGATTATAAAATTGTTGAGCATCTGCAACAGACGCCGTCAAAGATATCTATACTGTCGTTGCTATTATGTTCTGAAGCTCACAGAAATGCATTGTTGAAAGTCCTGGATACTTCCTTCGTACCCCAAGATGTTTCCGTAAATCAGCTGGAAGGGGTGTTGGCACATGTGAATGCAGGCCACAGCTTGGGCTTTACGGACTTCGATTTAACCCCGAAGGGGAGAGAGCATAATATGGCGCTGCACATCTCTGTGGAGTGTAGAGGATCAGTCATGTCTCACGTACTGGTAGACATCGGATCGTCTTTGAATGTGCTGCCCAAGAAAGCGATGATGAAGCTAGATGTCAGAGGAATCCTGTGCACGCCCAGTGACTTGGTGGTCAGGGCATTTGATGGTACGCGAATGACAGTTTTTGGATCGATAACATTACCTCTACTGGTGGGGCCGGAGGTTTTCGCGACTGAGTTTTATATCATGGACATCCAGCCTGCATACAGCTGCTTGCTCGGAAGACCCTGGATTTATGGTGCTGGGGCAGTCACGTCTACCTTGCATCAGAAGCTGAAATATATGGTGGGGGACAGCGTGGTCACTGTATGTGGAGAAGAAGATATACTGGTCAGCCATCTGTCATCATTTAAGTATGTAGAGGTCGACGGTGAGATTCACGAAACACCCTGCCAGGCATTTGAAGGGTTGCGCATCAAAGACAAAGGTCTCGGGCCGAGTAAAGCGTCGGAGGTAGCCGTCTCGTCATATAAGGAAGCTCAAGCTCTAGTAGAGACTGGTGAGACAAAGGGCTGGGGCAAAGTGCTGGATATTCCTGTGAAGATGGACCGGTTTGGGTTGGGATATCAACCGTCGTCATCAACACCTGCTGTAGGGGCACCCCGTTTCAGAGGACCAATAACCATCACTGCTGGTGGAGTATGTCACGAGACCATCAACGCTGCTTCAGAGTCTGACGAAGGAGACAGTGATTGCGATATGGACGCCTGGATTCAGCCGAGCGTGCCAGGACAGGGATTGTGCAATTGGTCTATTCAGGAGATTGTTCCTGTGACTCTTAAACAGTAATGCTTTGTTTTTAACTGTTGAACAATCTGGTGTTTCGCCCGGGGCATCATGATTTGCTTAGGGCTGTGTTGTTATGAACATTGCGTGTTTATCATTAAATAAAAGGCGTTTTTTCATGTGCAAATATTGCGATCTCTGTTTTCCTGTTTTGTATTTTACAATAAAATGGCAACGTGGTTATTCGCTTTATATGCATTTTGAAGCATTTAACCATTCCTTTTGCAGGATAACATTTTCAGATGACATCATTGAACCACCTATGACTCGTCTCGACTTTGAGCACCCGGTACTTCAGGCCGAAGAAGAGATTGTTGAAGATGGTGGCGTTCCCGAAGAATTGTCTTGGCTGGTGAAGCAAGAAGAGCGAGTCATTCTGCCTCATAAGGAGGTCATCGAAATTATTAACCTGGGGTCGGAAGGGGTTGAAAAGAACATCCGTATAGGAGCCGCGCTGCAGAGCGACGTCAAGCGAAGACTGGTTGAAATGCTCAGAGAGTATAGTGATGTGTTCGCTTGGTCGTATGAAGACATGCCGGGGCTCGATACAGATATGGTTGTGCACCGTCTGCCGTTAAAAGAAGAATGCCCGCCGGTCAAGCAGAAACTTCGCAGAACTAGACCCGATATGGCAGTGAAGATTAAAGAGGAGGTTCAAAAGCAGTGGGATGCTGGTTTCCTAGCTGTTACAAAATATCCCTCATGGGTCGCTAACATCGTACCAGTGCCAAAGAAAGATGGTAAAGTGAGAATGTGCGTAGATTACCGTGATTTGAACAAAGCGAGCCCGAAAGATGATTTTCCGCTTCCTCACATCGATGTGCTAGTTGACAACACTGCTCAATTCTCTGTATTCTCCTTCATGGATGGCTTCTCGGGCTATAATCAGATTAAAATGGCGCCAGAGGACATGGAGAAGACTACTTTCATAACACCTTGGGGAACATTTTGTTATAAAGTGATGCCCTTCAGATTGAAGAATGCTGGGGCAACGTATCAGCGTGCAATGACGACTTTTTTTCATGATATGATGCATAAGGAGATCGAAGTTTATGTTGACGATATGATTGCCAAATCCCAGACGGAGGAAGAGCATTTGGTGAATCTACTGAAGCTATTCAAAAGGCTTAGGAAGTTCAGGCTGAGACTGAACCCTAACAAGTGCACCTTCGGGGTGAGATCGGGTAAACTGCTGGGGTTTATTGTGAGCGAAAAAGGAATAGAGGTCGATCCTGCAAAAATAAAAGCAATACAAGAGATGCCGATGCCTAGAACAGAGAAAGAGGTACGCGGGTTTTTAGGGAGGTTGAACTACATCGCTCGGTTCATAGCTCACCTAACTGCTACGTGTGAACCATTATTCAAGCTGTTGAAGAAAGACCAGGCGGTTACGTGGAACGAAAATTGTCAAAAGGCGTTCGATAAAATAAAGCAGTATTTGCAGGAGCCTCCTATTTTGATACCCCCAGTGGCAAGGCGACCCTTGATTATGTATTTGACAGTTATAGAGGGAAGTATGGGTTGTGTTCTCGGTCAACACGATGAGACAGGAAGAAAAGAGCATGTGATATATTACTTGAGTAAGAAATTTACTGAATGTGAATCTCGATATTCAATGCTCGAGAAAACTTGTTGCGCGCTAGCCTGGGCCGCCAAGTGTTTGAGGCAATACATGCTGAATCATACAACCATGCTCATCTCGAAGATGGATCCTATCAAATATGTGTTCGCAAAGCAGGCATTATCAGGGAGAATTGCCCGGTGGCAGATGGTCTTGACTGAATATGACATCCAGTATGTCTCGCAGAAGGCTATAAAGGGGATTGTACTGTCTGAGTACTTGGCAGAGCAGCCTATTGAGGATTACCAATCGATGAGGTTTGATTTTCCTGACGAGGATATCATGTACCTAAAGATGAAAGATTGCGAAGAGTCGTTGCCAGACGAAGGACCAGAATTGGGTTCCAAATGGAAGTTGATTTTTGACGGAGCTGTAAACGCTTACGGTAGCGGAATAGGGGCAATCATCACTACTCCACACGGGTCGCACATCCCGTTCACTGCTCGATTGACCTTTTCAGTTACCAATAATGAAGCCGAATACGAAGCTTGCATAATGGGGCTTGAAGAAGCCATTGATTTGCGAATCAAAAATCTGGATGTATACGGAGACTCAGCTCTGGTGGTGAATCAGATAAAAGGGGAATGGGAGACACGTCAGCCCAACTTGATACGTTATATGAATTATGCGAGGAGATTGTTGCCTTTCTTTGACAAGGTTGAATTGCATCATGTACCGCGAGCGGAGAATCAGATGGCTGACGCCCTGGCCACTTTGTCTTCCATGT
The DNA here is from genome assembly GCA_963859935.3 of Lathyrus sativus. Taxonomy (NCBI): domain Eukaryota; kingdom Viridiplantae; phylum Streptophyta; class Magnoliopsida; order Fabales; family Fabaceae; genus Lathyrus; species Lathyrus sativus. The sequence goes on from OZ012735.1 coordinate 513,838,413, forward strand.
ACAAAGTCAACTTTTGGAACGAGGCTCCCAGAATCATTATCTCTCGGCTTGACAGACCTGCCTTCGTATTTGCCATTGACGAAGCTTCTGACGACAAACCATGGTATTTCGACATCCTCAACTTCCTGAAGAACAAAGAGTATCCGGCTGGGGCATCCAGTCAAGATCAGAAGACTCTCAGGAGATTGGCGGGTAATTTCTACTTGAATCCGGATGGTGTCTTATACAGAAGAAATCACGACTTGGTGCTGTTACGTTGCGTAGACGAAAAAGAGGCAAAGCTGCTCATGGAAGAAATACATGAAGGTACATTTGGTACTCATGCTGGTGGGCATGCCATGACGAGGAAGTTGCTGCGGGCAGGTTATTTTTGGCTAACTATGGAAACTGATTGCTTCAAGTTTGCGAGGAAGTGCCACAAGTGCCAAATCTATGCTGATAAGATCCATGTGCCTCCGAGTCCTCTGAATGTGATGTCATCTCCATGGCCATTCTCGATGTGGGGAATCGATATGATTGGAAAGATCGAGCCGACGGCTTCTAATGGGCACCGGTTCATTCTAGTAGCAATCGATTACTTCACCAAGTGGGTGGAAGCGGCGTCGTACGCAAATGTAACTAAGCAGGTGGTAGCCAGGTTCATCAAGAGAGATATCATTTGCAGATATGGGATCCCCGAGCGGATAATCACAGACAACGGTTCAAACCTGAACAACAAAATGATGAAGGAGCTCTGTCAGAATTTCAAGATCGAACATCACAACTCCTCCCCTTACCGACCCAAGATGAATGGCGCTGTGGAAGCGGCCAACAAGAATATAAATAAGATCGTTCAGAAGATGGTGGTGACCTATAAGGATTGGCACGAGATGCTACCTTTCGCTTTGCACGGTTATCGTACGACGATACGCACATCAACTGGGGCAACCCCGTTCTCGCTGGTATACGGAATGGAAGCAGTACTACCATTGGAAGTTGAGATTCCTTCTCTGAGAGTACTACGCGACGTCCAACTAGACGAGGCAGAATGGGTGAAAGACAGGTTGAACCAGCTGAGTTTAATGGATGAGAAGAGGCTAGCTTCTCTAGCATACGGTCGTTTGTACCAGAGCCGAATGAAGAAAGCATATGATAAGAAGATACATCCGCGGAGCTTTCAGACGGGCGACCTTGTGCTGAAAAGGATTCTCCCGCCGCAGGCAGATCACAGGGGCAAGTGGACCCCTAACTACGAAGGGCCATACGTTGTCAGAAAAGTCTTTTCAGGAGGAGCTTTGTTGTTGTCCACCATGGACGGTGAAGACTTCACGTCGCCTGTGAATTCGGACGCAGTTAAAAAATACTTTGCTTAAAATTGACCCGCTGGACAGAAAAAGAGAGTCCAGGCAAAAATGGGGCATCCTGGCGAACCAAAAACAGAATGAGAGGTTCGGGAAAAAATTAGGGATAAAATTGAAAAAATGTACACCCACGAAGTTGAAAACCTACACTGGGCGGCTTCGGCAAAAAAGGATATCCCGGTGAACTGAAAACCCGTAAAGGGCGGTTCATGCAAAAGTTAGGGATTTAAAAAGCAAATGACTGCGGTCCGGATTGGATACTGCATTGAGCTTTGGTGCGGGAGAATATATGAGGGGTCGATTATCAGATGCAATCTCTGTGGAAGTGTGAATACCGGGAAAGCATTAGGGTCGGGCGAGTCATAGGAGGATCAGTTCGTGATGTTCGTCTGCATCCCGTTGCTGACATGTGTACAAATTTTGATTTGTCAATATATTTATGCTTCTTGTGCATACTTGTATATTTGTTGTGCGTAGCTTCCTCTTTTCAGGAGTTACATCCCGTGTACAAAACTCCGCCCATTCAGGGGCCCAATCAATAAAACGTGTTATTCAGTATCTGATGCTGGTTCTTTACTGTTTTGTGCATGATAAACGCCTAGGTTTAATAAAACTAGCATGTGTATAACGTCACTGGCCCTTGCCAATGATTGCTAAAACTTTGAATTAACTGAAAATGATGTCACTAACGCTAACCTGAATAGATTTGGTTGCGTAGACTTGTCTTGTCTTGTTTGTGTTGTTGCAGGGTTCGTAACTGTACGAAGTGGATGATCAAAAGATTGCAGTATGGATCAGAAGCTCGTAACGAAAGACTCGATCCCCACACAGGTCGTGCATGTTCCTTACTGAAGAAGGATCGAATTCCCCAGCTAGTCGTAGCTTATGCCGAAGGGCATGCTCCAGCAAAGTCATTTATCCTCAGCGGAGCTTGGCGATTCCAAGATTGTAGACTGTATTCAGACGGTGTGGTATCCCCCAGAAGGATTCCCATATCTCAAGAAAAGCGGTTTAGCCTCAGAAGATTAATATTTCCAACTTGTGAGCTGTGCTCAGGCAGTTTACCCTTCCCAGTAGGGTCGTTTACTCTCCCCCAGCGGAGTCAGTTGATTTTCCCCAAGAGAATCGTTCCGTCCCCAGCGGAGTTCTCTTTTCAGCAAGTGTTCTCGTTCCTCCCAGTGGAATTCGAAGATTAAGACTCTCCCCGGCAGAGTTGGTTGTGTATCCTGGCATTTATTTTGTCAGAACGCTGTGTGATATCCGTTCATTCCCCAGCAGAAGTCCAATCGTACCAGGCTCATCTGCTATTCCCCAGCAGAGTTATATTCCCCAGCAGGGTTGACTTCACTCTTCCATCATTTATTTTTCCGGAATAATTCTGTAGTACCTGGCTATCTCCAGCGGAGTCGGCAGTATCTTCAGCATTTATTTTGCTTAAAGAGGTTTCTGTATCCCAGCAGTTCGAGTCTGCATTTGCATCAGCATATAGTGTCATGTTTGCATCTACCAAATAAAGACGCGTAGCATTTCCATGTCGAATGGAGCATTACGCCATTTTCAAACATACGCATTTTGAAACATGAACCAGGTTGGCTAACCGTTTGTTTCAAGTATTGCTCTCTTACATGGGGAAAGAGCTCTTGCTCAAATTAATTACCGAGATCTCGGCATGAGACATTCAACGAAAATGTCAGTTTGGCATTAGTCCCCACGGAGTTAGTAGGCAAAATCTCTCCTTGTCCCCAAGCAGAGTTATTTGTCATCAAAGGGTTTCATGGATCAGAATTTCAGAGGCTGCCGCCGGTTATCAGAACAGGCGTCCGGTAGTTTGGTTTCCAAATATCCCCAGTAGAGTCCGCCTCGAAGTCACTGTCACGTCAGTGCTAAGAAGTTTGTGGGTCGGGACCAATGGAGAAAGGAGTCCTGACGTGGACAATCTATTCCTATGTTGACGGGTTTTCTTCGTGCTAGAGAAGTGGGGGTCCTAACGTGGACAGTTTTATTTCCCCGGGTTGATAAGAGGTGCTAGTCCTAACGTGGACAGGTTTGATTTCTCAGAATTGATGGAATGTGAAGTCCTGACGTGGACAGATTCGATTTCTTGGTATTGGTGGAATGTGAAGTCATAACGTTGACAAAATTGATTATTCTTCGTGTTGGTGTCCTGATGTGGACTACTTACTTCCAGCAGATGTCTTCCTTCGTAATGGTGAAATGTGCGTCCTGACGTGGACAAGTTTATAGTTCTCCATGTTGACAAGATACGAGAGTCCTGACGTGGACAGCTTTATCTTGCTTCGTGTTGGTGAAACGAGAGTCCTGACGTGGACAGCTTTATCTTGCTTCGTGTTGGTAAAACGAGAGTCCTGACGTGGACAGCTTTATCTTGCTTCGTGTTGGTGAAACGGGAGTCCTGACATGGACAAGTTTTATTTCTTCAGCGGGTCGAGGTGCGAGTCCTTACGTGGACAAATCAAGACGAGATTGGAGTCCTTACGTGGACAAATCAAGACGAGATTGGAGTCCTTACGTGGACAAATCAAGACGAGATTGGAGTCCTTACGTGGACAAATCAAGACAAAAAGTGTTTCCTTACGTGGAAAGATGGTTTCCTTACATGGAAAGATGTGTTTCCTTACGTGGAAAGATTGTGATTCCTTACATGGAAAGATGTGTTTCCTTACGTGGAAAGATTGTGATTCCTTACGTGGAAAGATTGTGATTCCTTACGTGGAAAGATTGTGATTCCTTACGTGGAAAGATGTGATTCCTTACGTGGAAAGATTGGTTTCCTTACGTGGAAAGATGGTTTCCTTACGTGGAAAGATTGGAGTCCTTACGTGGACAAATCAAGATGAGTTGTATTCCTTACGTGGAAAGACGTATTCCTTACGTGGAAAGAAGACGTATTCCTTACGTGGAAAGAAGACGTATTCCTTACGTGGAAAGAAGATGTATTCCTTACGTGGAAAGAGATTATTCCTGACGTGGAAGAGTTTAGTCCTGACGTGGACAGATCCAGACGAAGTTTATTCCTGACGTGGACAAGTTTATTCCTTACGTGGAAAGAAGGTTATTCCTAACGTGGAAAGATGTATCCCTTACATGGACGAAGGTTATTCATAACGTGGACAGATTATTCCTAACGTGGAAGAGTGTATTCCTAACGTGGAAGAGATTTATTCCTGACGAGATGTGCTAGCCCTAAAGTGGACAATTCATTCCTATTTGGATAGAATCCCCTCGTGCTGATGAAATGCAGACGAGTCCTCCCCAGCGAAGTCGCCGAGATTTTTTCCGTGATTGACGACGGGCGGAGTCCTAACGTGGACAAGTTTTAGTTGAGATTTCTTTGTGTTGACGAAACAGGCGTCTTAACATGGGCAAAGTTCTATCCTTGCGATGATATAATCTTTTTCAGGCTGATGAAAATAATCCCCAGCACGGTCGCTAATGGATCAGTTGGTTGCCGTAACAGCTAGATTCAGTTGATGAATGTCGTTCCCCAAGCAGTGGTGCAGTTTATTTTTGCGGTTGGCAAATTTCTGGGTTCTTAGTATCCAACCATCTCGTACCTCGAATGTTTGAAGGCCGTTCACGCTTCACCCAATCGGGTCCAAGTCGCTTGAATAGGGGCAGCTGTTGCACCCTAAAATTTGCTCAACCTATTTCACTTGGTTTATGTTTCAATTGCATTAGCATTTGCATATAGAGTCATGTACATAGTCTAATCATTTGCATAGCATAGCATAGCAAGTCATCCAACCAGGGACCAAGTACTATTCTCATATTTATGAGCCTATCAAGAGGTTATTGTTCAAATTCAAGCACATACAAGTCATCAGAAAAGAAATTGAAACCTAAGAAGTCAGGGGATCAAGCAGTGAATATATCTCCTATCTTGAGGGTATTTGAAGATCATCAAAGAGGTTGTGATATGTGAATTGAGCATGGAGGATATATAGACATCATAGAGGACCTAGAGAGTCATTTTGAAAGGGATACAAGTCATTGATGAGATCACAAGAGTTGCAGTTGAAGACAATCAACTAGGGTTTCATCTGGGTCAACCCTAGGTCAACCCTAAGTCAAATGATTGATTGAAAGGTATCAAGGTCTATCTGAGAGATGTGGGGTTCATCGTTTGACATGTAGATAAGGATGTGGTGTTGTGCCAAGGAGAAATCAAGAGAAATCAAGAAGAAGAGAAGTTTCTAAATTAGGGTTTCTGTGTAAAATCCCCTGATTTAGGGCAAACTTCCAAGCAAGATAAGTCAAAATGCAAGCTTCAAATGGATCCTTGGCCAACATGAAACTTGTAGAGGATCCCAATACCTTTAATTTTAGTGGTGGAAGACATCAAGGAGATTTATAAAACTCAAGTTATGGTCCTTGCAAGTTACAGGTCATCTGGGGTATCTGAAATTTTGTCTGTGAAAGTTACTTGACTTCCAAGCAATTTTTACCCCTCAAGGAGATTTCAAATGAATTTCTGGTCAACATAATGCCTTCATATGATTTGTGGAACTCTACTTATGGTCTTGGCAAGAAAAGGGTATTTTGGTCATTTGAGAATTACAGGTCATTTCAAGCCTATGCCCAAAACTCATACAAGGAAGCTTCAAATGGAAAACTTCACAACATAAAACTTGCTCCAAATGACATTTTGAGTCTAGAAAAGTGATCATGAAAGATTGGAAAGGCTCATAGCTCAAGGTTTCAAATTTGGTGAATTTAATGAATAAAAAGTGACCTAAAATTGAGATTTTTCATAACTTGGCCAAATGGGATGAAATTATAGGTCATTTTGATTGGAAAAAATGTTTTAAGAACATTGGAAAAAGTGTATTTTTGAGTATGGTTCAAAGTTTGGAAGTTATGCTTGGTTACTTACAAAAGAAGTTACATAATCCAAAATTCAAGGAAAGTGTGCATGGGAAGTTTCTACAAAGTTCTAGAGGTTTCTAATGTCATCTATATATTGCATTGAGAGGCTTCATGCATTGGTTGGTGAATCATTTTGTTCATAATACCAAGTTACACTTTAGTCTTCCACTTTGCAAAATCACTTCAAACTCCATCAAATCTTCACCAATTTCCAAATTTCTTGATCCATTCATCATCTAAATCATTCAAGGATCAAGTTTCCATCAGAATTTGTTTGAATTGAGCAAGAATTCGTGCTATCCATCTTCATCATTCAAGGTGCAAGAAGAAGTGGTTACAAGGATCTAAGGCATTGGAGCAAGAACTTTTGCATACAGAACAAAGAATTGAGTGTGTGGATCAAATCCAGATCATTGCAAGCTTTGGATCTCAAGAGTTCTCTATCTGTTTTCATCATCAAACCAGGTTGGTGTTTCCCTTCGAATTGCTTGAATTAGTTAGCATGTTAGAGAATTATTAGGTTAGAATTGTTAGGTTAGGTTAGATGATTAATCCTGGTGAATTTGAGAAGGTTTCATGGAGGTTACCAATGGTGCACCAAATCTGTTAGGGTTTATAACATCTAAGATATGGCAAGATAATCTTGGATATATAGCTCAGGTTGATCAGCATGAAGTGTAGATCATGTTAGGGTAATATTTAGGAGGAATCCTCATGGTTGATAGCAGGTGAAAATGGTGGAATCAGAATCTTCTACCTATCGGGTTTGAAGTTTGAGTGAGTTTTAGAAGAGGATAATTCCATGGCTGTGTAGAGGGGAAGAAGTAGAGCAATTTTGCTCTTTGCATCGTGTGATTTCATTGAGGTTTGAGGGAGAACAGAGGTGATGAAATTTGTGCATGGGAGAGGTGATTTTCTGAAACCCTAGGGTTCCAAGGTTGAAGACGAACCCTGGACCACACGATTAGCCATTTGACCTTGACTCAGAGTACGATCTGACGGCCTTAATTCAATTGGAAAACGGAGGGAAATTTGAAAGCAGAACGCTGCGTTTCATTAATTCGTTCTGATGGGCTCACTGATCCGTTGCTATTCGCACCCTCTCAACCAAGGCCCAAACCATAATGAACTGATTTAATTGCTATGTGCACCGTTTTTCCTTTTTTTTTTATTTTTTGTTAAGTTTTCTGACTAACTAGGCCTAGGCACGTGTGCTTTTCACACCCCCCAGTCTGGACCCATCCTATTATTTTAACTGCTTTTAATTACTTGCTGCACCCCATAACCAATTTAATCCATCTTAATTTCTTTCATTTTTTTAATTCTTTGAAAAATCACAATAAATTGAAAATTGCTTATTTTTAATTGGTTGTTTTTGCATATTTCTCATATTTTGGTTAAGAAAATTATCATACAAAAAAATTAGCATTTCATTTTATTTTTATATTTTTAGTATATTTTTCTTTTAAATAGGTTTAAATAATGCTTAGTTTAATGCATGATATTGATGATTTTGGTTTGGTTAGATGCTTTAATATTTTTGACCCATTCTTTTTAGGTTGATTAGCTTAGACCTTTAGCTTGTATATAAAATTTAATTCATGATTTTAGGCTTAATTTTAGATGATTTGTTTAGGTGTGATTAGTGTGATCAAAACTAGGGTTTAGGAGATAACATAAGTGTGGTAAATCAATTCTTTTAGGATTTGTAGTTTGAATCTTTGGGGTATGGGAATATAGGGGTTAGGGGTAGCTAATAGATCCCTTAGAAATTACTAGGTTCCTATATTCTACTATTACTATCAGTATATTGCTTGCATTTGCTTGACTGTGCGGTGTGCCCTCTCTAGGGTTATTTCATTTGACTGTGTGGGGTATTGGGCTTGTTTGGGGCTTGGGGGTGGGGGGGGGGGGGGGGTTGAGCTGAAGACTTGTGAAGATGAAAGCCATTGGAGATTAAGGATATTGAAGACCAACTTCCAGAGTTGATGAGGAGAGCATCTTGCTAGCAGCTGTTGAAGGCTATAGGGTTTAGGAGCTAGGCAGAGCTCTAGAGTAGAAAACTTGATTCTCAAACATGGAAGGTCTTGTCTGCCTCCATTCTTTCTCTATGATTCAAAGTCTCTTTTAAATATCCACCTCCTTCCTTTGGAAGGATTAGTGAATGTATTTAAAAGATAGAACTTTTGAGAGAAAATTGTCTGTATAATGTTAACAGTTAATGAGCCACCCTTGGTAGGCAATTGACTGTTTAACATTCAGTTCATCTTGTTGACTGATATTCATCCTGGAGATTGAGACTTGAAGAAAAGCCATTGCAGATTGAAGATTGAAGACAAAGACCTTGCTTGAAAGTTTGATGATGGAGATTGATGCTTGCTTGAAGCTTGTAGCTGTTTGGAGATGACTTGAAGACAGATGTTGATGAAGACTGCTTTTGCTGCTTTTGCTGTTTATTTTTTAGCTGTTTAATTTTTGATGTATTGATTGGTTTTCCCTGATTGTATTGTTTGTTGTTTAACCTGCTAGGTTCGAGGTTGAGTGGGACTCCCTTGCCTCGCTTGTATTGCTGCATCCATGCATTTTACTGCTTTATTATATATCTGCTATTGTTTCTGTTTCCGTCTATTCCCTTAGGATCTCTGTTTCTCTCTGCGCAAGAGAGGAGCATGATAGACATTAGGTCTTAACCCATGCATGATAACATTAGGTTAGTGTGATTCCCTTGCAACCATAGGATAGAGTGCTGTCTCTTCTTTCTCAAAAACAAACAGAAAAACACAATAAATATTTCAAACACAATAAAAGACACTTCTTCCGTAAAAGAATGTGAACTCATCAAAACGTCATTTTTGTCCGCTTGGACTGTTAATCAGAAAAACTCTTTTTCAGAAGGAATAAAAACAATCAAAACAGACATGTGTCATACGTGTCCGAACTACGTTTGCTCTGATCTTTCATGCTGTATGAAAGTACGTAGGCATAGGATGCGATATCCTAGCGAGCAACCTTCCCCTCCTTTCCCGTAGGTAGGCGAACTACGTTGACTCTGATTTCTCGTTCCAGACGGGAATACGTAGGCATAAAGTGCGATACTTTGCCGAGTCGTTTTCTTTTCTTTTTAACTCTGACCTTTAGTTTAGATAGAAATAACAATCCGTACCAGAAAACAAGCGTGGATCCCGTCGAGTACGACGGACGTGAGGGGTGCTAATACCTTCCCCTTGCGTAACCGACTCCCGAATCCAGGATTTGGTTGCGATGACCATTCCTTTCCCGTTTTGCGTTAGGTTTACTCTGAGCGTTCCCTTTCCCTCCGTTGGGATAAATAACGCACGGTGGCGACTCTTCTGTTCAGCCGGCGCCGGTTTTCGCAGTAGCGACACACCATTTGAGGCTTTGTATGGTCGGAGATGTCGAACACCTTTGTGTTGGCATGAAACCGGAGAGAGATCGGTAGTTGGACCGGAAATGGTACAACAAACGACGGAGAAGGTGAAGTTTATTCGGGAGAAGATGAAAGCTTCCCAGAATAGGCAAAAGAGTTATCATGACAAGAGAAGGAAGGACCTTGAATTTCAAGAAGGTGACCATGTGTTTTTGAGAGTTACATCGGTTATGGGTGTGGGTCGTGCCTTGAAGTCGAAGAAGTTGACTTCTCGTTTTATTGGTCCGTATCAAATTATTGCACGAGTTGGTGCGGTGGCTTATCGTGTGGCGTTGCCTCCGAGTCTTTCGAATTTGCATGATGTGTTCCATGTTTCGCAACTTCGGAAGTATGTTCCGGATCCGTCACATATGATTCCTATGGATGAGGTGGAGGTAAGAGATAATTTTACGGTTGAGGTTTTACCGGTTATGATTTTGGACCGCGAAGTTAAGAACCTAAGAGGCAAGGATATTTCGCTTGTAAAAGTAGCATGGGGAGGTGCTGCGGAAGGCAATATGACTTGGGAATTGGAGAGTAAGATGCGTGAGTCGCATCCTGAGTTGTTCGAATCAGGTAATATTTTCGAGGACGAAAATTCCTAAGTGGGGGAGAGTTGTAACGCCCCAATTCTGAATTTCCTTTATTTTGAGTCCTTTCTGATTTAATTGATTGAATTATTATTTTAAATGTGGAATTGTGTGTTAATATGTTATTTGTGCATATTGTGCTATTTTTGCCTACTTTGAGAGTTTCGGGTAAAAATAGACCGGAAGGTATTTTGGGCATTAGTAATTATGTTAAGTGGATATTTTATGAGAATTGATTAATTAGTGTGTGGAAAGAATTTGAGAGGAAAGAAAAGAGAATATGAGTATATGAGAGAAAAAGAGAAAATTGGTAAGATAGAGAGAAAAACAAAGGAAAGAAAGGAAGAGAAGAGAAAGAGGAGAGAAAGAAGAGGAAAAACCTAGAACTTCAAGAAATCATTACCAAAGCTTTCGATTGATCGGGTAAGGGTGTGAAACTTTATTATTCTATCAATGTGTATAATCATGTATGTTTTTGTTGGATTGTTTTGGATTGTTGGTAGTTTTTCTACACTTTCCATTTTAGGTTGAATTTGGTTTAATCGATAGAAATCGTTGTCTAACGGTTAGAATCGTGATTAGATGGCGTAGATTAGTCGGTATATGTTAGACTAAGGCTACTGGATATGAGTTGGAGTTCATCGGGTGATTTTATCGGTGGTTTTGGATTTTGAACAGCGGAGAGAAGTGGAAAAATCGCAGACGCTCGCTAGCAGTTCGCTAGGCGAGCAGGTCGCGAATGGTCGCTGGTAGTTCGCTAGGCGAGTGCGCAGCGAACGGTCCCAGACTTGGGACATAATGGTTTTAATGTCCCTCGCTGGCAGCGAAGGGAGTAGCGAGGAGCTCGCTGGAGGTTCGTTGTGGCGAACGGTGTAGCGAACGAGGTCTGTAGCCTCTGTGCTGGCTCGCTAGCAGTTCGCTAGGCGGGGAGGTAGTGAACGCTCGCTAGCAGCTCGCTAGGCGAGCGTGTAGCAAACGTAGCAGGATGGATTTCCCTGTTGCTGGGTGCTGTCGTGGCTTGGGGTTTCGGTTGCGATCGACCCTTCTTTGATTTAGTAGTTTATATGATGGGTTGTGTTGTGCTGTGGGTAGCCGTATGGCGTGAATCCTAGATTATGAATTGTGGCCGCTTGGGCAATTATGTGCATTGTTTAGCCTGATTAAAAATCTATGATGTTTGTATGAATGTGTAGAATGCATGAGTATGTTTGTAAACATGTGTGCATTTCAAGAGTGTCATGAGTCATGTTGCATGTGAAGCATCATGGTATGCATTCTTGTGTCGATTGATTCCTCGGTGAATCTGGAGAACCTCGTGTGCCCTTGTGGGGTGTGAGCGATGGTTAATTATTGATTCCTCGGTGAATCTGCAGAACCTCGTGTGCCCTTGTGGGGTGTGAGCGATGGTTAATTATTGATCCCTCGGTGGATTTGCAGAGCCTCTTATATTACGATGGTTATTTTGATTCCGCGTAGAATCTGCAGAACCTCGTGTGCCCATGTGGGGTGTGAGCGATGGTTATTTGGTTCTTCAATTGAACCTGCTGAAATGAGTCGGTACCGCATTTGCATCTGCATAGAGTCGTGTGTCGGTCTCTATGAGTTGCATGTTGACATCCTGCATGGTGTATGGTGAATGAACATAATTGTAAATGTTTATATGAATTGTTGATGATTGGCATGATTGGTATGCTTGAAGACACATGTATGTGTGAATATATGAATATGTATGTTTTGTGTGTTCATGAACCGATATAAACATTGTTGACGCATATTGTATATGCATGATGTTCTATTTGTAAATAGATAATGTGAATACATTGCGATGTACGGTATGACGAGGTGAGATGCGGTGAGAATGCGAAAGACGTATATTGGGTATTATGTATATATATATATATATATATATATATATATATATATATATATATATATATATATATATATATATATATATATATATATATATATATATATATATATATATATATATATATATATATATATATATATATATATATATATATATATATATATATATATATATATATATATATATATATATATATATATATATATATGTTTCTATGCATTGTTATTATGATATCGTTTCTCACCCTTCTGTTGTTTCTTTTAATGCTCTATGAGGCATTGCAGACTAGATTGCTGGAGGTATTTTGTGAAGCGTGGCTTCTTCCCTTTTTGGTCGGTCGGCTCTGATATGTAGCACCGGGTAGATAGGATTTATTTTGATTCTGTTGTGAAACATCGGAGTATGTATATGTTGTTGATATGTTTTGTAAAACATGATGAATGATAACTGTATATGTGATACATGTTTGGTGAATTATGAAATATTTGGATATTTCCGCCTTTGTTCTAAATATTTCTTGTGAGTGTTATCCCGTTGTTGCATATCTGTTGAGCAGGTGCTGTATGTGTTGGAATTTTTATGATAATGTGATATTTCCCTTTTATGCCATGTTGCAAATATACTCTGATGAAATTTTAAATTTATGCCTAAATGATTAATTGTATTATTTGGGGGCATAGAAAGGAGGTGTTACACTTGCTCCTCCTCGACACACGAACTGGCTCTAAATCATTGACCCGCTACTTTGGAAAAATGACTTAGGGGGCTCCTGTTCTGGACTGGGCCTGTGGCTGACCCACCGTCGAGTACATCCCATTCCAATTATATGTCTAGGACGGTCCAGAATACTGGCCCAACCCGTTGGGGTCAGTGGAGAACATGTTTCCCATGTGTTTCTCACCCAAGGACACATCACCAACTGAACCCGCACACTTAGCGGAGCCGTTTTCCCCTTTGTAACGGGAAATTTCATCCACTAGCTAGGGAGTGCGAAGCGGTTGACTCAGGACGATGAGCACGAGCTGATCATCCTCGCTTTCACGTGGGAATTATGGAAGTCATCCATTGTGGGTCTGAACACTTAGCCTATAATGGATACCATTGACCAAGTGCATTAAGCTCACTATAAAAACCCTCCTCTGCAGGAGGGTCAGTTATTCTATTCTTTAACCCTTGAGGTCATCCGTTCAAGATTGTGGACGTGTTGTTGGCCACTCACACATTCTGATCAATTGTTCATACATTGCATCTTCATACAAAAATTATATATATTGTGTGTTCATTTGTTATTTCTTTGCATCTGTATTTGATATAATAAATTGTTGGTAGTGGGTCTACTCCTATCTCTCAAATTCCAACTGTTCTGGTTGGGACATCTTGTCAAACACCTTGCGTACGTCTTCTGTTTGTGAAATTTCATCATGGTTCCTAAGCTTGCAAGAAGTAAGGATGCTGGTAGAGGTAAAGACAAGTTCGACTCCTCATCTAGCACACTAGAAATTGTTTTTGATTTGGTTGACCAAGGAAATTTGGAGTTCTTAGAAGAAAAGTGTCGAGGTAGGAGTGTGTCAAGGAAAAATTACTACAAGGTACAAACCTTGAGAAAATACACATTCCTGAGGTTGTGGATCTCATTAATCATCAAGGAATTAATTCCTTTCTGTCATTGAATCAAGAGTACAATGAATACTTAGTTCGAGTCTTTTATGTGGGGCTGCACAAGCGCAACAAAGATAAGTTCAGCTTTCAAATCAAAGGTAAATCCTACACATTTACAAATGATTTGTGGAAATATGTCTTTGGTATCACAATAGGAAAGGAGAATTTAGTTAAGGACACAAATGTTCATTCTGATTTTAAGTGGAGATTGCATTCAAATGAGCAATTGAAAGCTCCGAGAGATGAGTACAATAATGAGCAGATCACTACGGGGTGCCTTAAGAAATTGCCATGCATTCTCCATTGGATTGTTTCTCATATATTGCGTCCCAAAAGTGGGGGGTTTTCAAGGGTTGATAATACGGAGATTCACCTTGTTAATCTTCTTCTCAACAATATTAAGATGAATTGGCCTTATTACTTTATGCACCGCATGTTCAGAACTCAAGCTCGCAACAAAGGGAATGCATTTTGTTATCCATCTATGGTTGTCAAGATTCTCAACCATTTTAACATCACCTTCCCAAACTTGGTCTATGTCTCTCCAAGTGCTACAAATGAGTTTACCCAAATGACTCTAGGTATCATTGGGATTCCAAAATAAAAGTGTATTACTATCAAGTTCCTTCATCAAAGAAGAAAATCTATTACTTTGATGATCCTTTTGAGTCTACCGGAGTAGATGATGATCACGGGGTGGAAGGCTATGATGAAGAAGCTGGTGATGATCAGGAAGATGTTCATATGACTGATGTGAATCCTGAGGGAAATGTAGCTTGGATGAATGCTACTGTAGGTGTTTAATAAGAGCACCAGCAGACTTGGGAAGATGATTGGTCGTTGTCGCAACTGCGAAAAACACCTGGTGGAAAAACAGAAGAGTCGCCACCAAACATTATTTATCCCAACGAGGGAAAGGAAACGATCGAAGAAAACATAAGAGAAAGGAGAATACAAGCTCATCCTAACCAAATCTTGGGTTCGGGAGTCAGTTACACAAGGTATTAGCACCCCTTATGTTCGTTGTACTCAACAGGATCCAAGCTTATTATCTAATCAAAGGGTGAGTTATCTAAAAGCTACTGCTAAACAGAAACGAGAAAGAGAAAAGAAAAAGGAGACTCGATAGGACATCGACGCTCTATGCCTACGTATTCCCTCGTGTAATGGGAAACTCAGAGTCAATATAGTTCGAAAAACTACAGGTGAAGGGGGAAGGTTGCTCGCCAAGACATCGTCGTCTTGTGCTTACGTATCCTCATTTGGTATGATAAATCAGAGCAAACGTAGTTCGAGAAACTAAACCACATTTTGGTTAATTTTTTTATGAGCGGCGTCAAATTCCCATTCCAGCAGTTAGGGTTGATGCTTGTTTGCAGTAGAATGAAAAAATAACGTACTTTTTTCTGAAAATGATTTTGAAACACAATCCCGAAGGATAAAAAGGTTTGAAATTTGTTTGTGGGTTTAAGTGAAATGAATTGATAGATTTGAGATTCACGTTGCACTAAAGACTATGATATAGGAACAAATGCGTCCATATCACCCCCATACGGGACTTACACTAAACGCTCTAGACAAGTAAGGAGAAACCCCTCACTCATCATTCCCCATATGCTTAAGGCTCATGGCGCACAATGTTCATCGTCTTTATTAAGTGTCTTAGAATTGTTTTGAGATGAAAAGACAAGACTTAAAGGTTGAAAAGAAAACACTAAGGGAAACTCGGTCCTAACGTTGTCATGCAAAGTGGCCCTAAGGTTGGGATGCAAAAGGAAGTTATATCCTAATGTTAGCATGCAAAAGATGATCCTAAGGTTGAGGTTAAAAGGGACTAACCTATTTGTTATCATGCATGGATTAAACTCCTAATGTCTATCCTACTCCAAGCTTAATCAGAAATTAAGTTGGACTAGAAGGCCTTAAGGGAGCATGCAAGGACAAGATAAAAATAAGAAAACAAGGCAAAAACAACTACAACAGCGCTTCCTGCATAAAGCAACTATAAAATCCAGCAAGGCAGCACAACAACATTTAACAGCTACTAATTCAGCATAAAAAGTAGGTGTAAAAGGCAGGCAATAAGCAAGAATAACATACAACAACATATAAATTCAGAATAGAACAGCTGTAGAAAATAGGGCAGCAAGCATGCTTTAACACAATGAACATGAACAAGTATCAATCATGAACAAGTGTCAAGCAAAGATGGACATGCATTAACAATTAAACAAGGGTGTTCAACAAGATTGCATCATCAAGAATTCAACAAGAACAACATGCTTTGCAGATCAATTAAACAATTCAAACGATCATACGACAAATGAAATCGGAAGCAAATATGAACATGCATAACAGATCCAGCAAGACAATCATCAATAATCACCAATTAACATGATACAAATGAGCAAAGCACATGATCATTACATCAAGAAACAACATAAGCATTTCAAGCATTTATCAACGGAAACCAAAAGTTGCGCAAAAAATCGCCATCAAACAATCAAGCATGATGAAACAGGTTAAAAACAGTCCACACAAATGCATCATATCAATCCATGAAGGTTAGAGGTGGAAGGAAATAAAAACATGCTTGAAAACAACCAAAAATCACATTCTGATCCAGTGTTAATTGATTAGCCATTTGCAGTGCAAATATGGTTAATCGATTAACCACTTGAAAATGGCTGAAAATACACTGGTTAATCGATTAACCAGTTTTGTACTGCAACTGGTTAATCGATTAACACTGCACCAGAAGTAGAAAAACAACAATTTAAAAGCTCTTCCAACAATTAATCAATTATACAATCATCCAAATGATCATATAATCAATTATACACGAATTTAACACCAAAAATTAGTGATCAAACATCAATCAAACTTATCTAAGCATTGAGGTCACAAATCACGTAGATCAAATCAATTAAAATTGAGGATCTACATTTTTATTATCCAAATAAGCTCAAAGTAGAAGTGGATCTAGAATTAACCAACCTTCAAAGCTGAGATTTGCTTTGGTAAGTGTTTTTCTACTGTAAAATGATAGATCCAAGCTAGAACCCCAAGAAAACTTCAAGATCCAAGAGATTTCTTGCAAGAGAAGTGAAGAATGTGCCAAATTAAGACAAAATTGATCCAAGAATCACTTATAAGCTTGCTTCCAAAACCAGATCCAGATCCAAACGAAAATCAAATGATGAATTGAAGTTGATGGAGATGAATGATGGAGGTTAAGCTCTAGAATTCAAGGATTCCAATGAAAGAATCAAAGAATTCAAGTGAGAGAGCTCTAATGGAGTTTTGGAGTGTGAGTGAATTGAGAATTTGAGAGTAATGTGTAGAGAAATCAGAAGAATAAAGGTTTATGAGTGTCAATTCTTGAGGTTTGGAGTGTATTAGCTTAAATAAGCTTTTGGTTAGGACTGAAATTGTGGTTTAGAGTGAGTTTTGAACATTGGAATGGGATTAGAAATGAGAATTTGGAGGAAAATTGGATTGGTTTTGAAAATAAATCAAAATTGGAGTGATTCTAGATCCTTCTAATGATGCAAAAAACTAATTCACAAATGATCAAAAAGGACCTCAAAAGTGACAGCATTGAAAATGAACGTATTTGGGCAAATTTTGCTTTGGTTAATCGATTAACCATTTGCTAGTGTAAATTGTTTAATCAATTAACCCTTCATAAATTTGAAAAATTATGCCATTTGAAGGGAAACTTGCATAATCGTCCATTTCCACTCGTTCTGAGCCACGTTAAGCCTCTGAAACTTGCCTTTTGATACTGCACCTGTAAAAATGCCTGAGATAACTAGTGAACTGTCTCATGTGCTAAAAACAACCTGCTAAAAAAATAAAATCGGACATTTGATTGCTGGGCAAAATAACTGGTGAATCCTCTAATGCTTGCTGCCTTGAAAACTTGTTGTAAAAGGAAACCTCGAGTCACAGAAACATCTTGATCTCATGTCTCAAGAGCCAATGCCATGATATGCAGAACTGCAAAATGCATAAACATAAGCCAGTTATGGTCAAAATGAAAGGGCAAATTTCGGGGTGCAACAGTTGCCCCTATTCAATCAAGTTAAACTTGAAGGGATAATAGCAAAAAAAATTTCCGACATTCAAAATAGAAGGGGATTGAAGACAAAAAGAACCTGAAAATTTGCACTATGCGGGGGGGGGGGATGTAATTGGTGCCCAGCCACACATCGTCAAAGGAATTCGACGGAAAGAAAACATACCCAAAGATAGAACAGTGAACCCTAGAACCACATCGTCAAAGGGATTTGACGAAAAGAACACTTAATTGGAGAAACACATCGTCAAAGGGATTTGACGGAAAGAAAACGGAGCCTAAGGAAACACATCGTCAAAGGGATTTGACAGAAAGAAAGCCTGTCCGAAGAAACACATCATCAAAGGGATTTTACAGGAAGAAACCACATCCAAAGAACCACATCGTCAAAGGGATTTGATGGAAAGAAACCATGTTCGAAGAAACACATCGTCAAAGGGATTTGAAGGGAAGAAAACCTGTTCGAAGAAACACATCGTCAAAGGGATTTGACGGAAAGAAAGCCTATTCGAAGAAACACATAGTCAAAGGTATTTTACATGAAGAAACCACATCCAAAGAACCACGTCGTCAAAGGGATTTGATGGAAAGAAATCATATCCGAAGAAACACATCGTCAAAGGGATTTGACGAGAAGAAAACATATCCAAAGAACCACATCGTCAATGGGATTTTATGGAAATAAAGCATGTTCGAAGAAACACATCGTCAAAGGGATTTGATGGAAAGAAAGCCTATTCAAAGAAACACATCGTCAAAGGGATTTGACGGAAAGAAAACTGATATCACATTGTCAAAGGGATTTGACAGAAAGAAAACCAACATCACATCATCAAAGGGATTTGACGGAAAGAAAACCAACATCACATCATCAAAGGGATTTGATGGAAAGAAAACCAACATCACATTGTCAAAGGGATTTGACGAAAATAAAACCAACATCATATCGTTAAAAAGATTTGACGGAAAGAAAACCAACATCACATCGTCAAAGGGATTTGATAGAAAGAAAACTGATCTAGAGAATGTCTGCTGGGGATATGTCATTGTCTTGATTAAGGGTTGATCGGGCTTTCGCGCAAGGTACCAAAACTGGCTTATGCTTCGTATGCATGTTTGATTTTCTTTCTATGGTGTAATGCTCCATATAAAATGGAAATGCTAGGCATTTGAGGATGCAATGCAATGATGCTTATGATATGCAAAAGGACCGCTCCAGCAAAATAAATGCTGGAAAGACGAAACCAACTCCATTAGGGATGACAAACTGAATTGTCTCTAGGGTCATAACTCTGCTTGAGAACCCAACTAAACTTCCCTTCTGCAGGAAAGTAGGAACAACAGACAATTTATGGGGGAAAAACACTGAGATTCTAATCTTCTTCCCCTCTGTGGAGAGATATACTACCTCTGTTGGGGGAATGCCAATGACGATTGGGCTTTGACCTGCTGGAGAGATCACCCACTATTGGGCTTCCATCTGGGGAGAGAAATGATAACCAATGATGATGTCGACTCCCCTATAGTATGATGCCAGACTCACTTTTTTACTGGGGGCAATGACCCAATACACCAACTTTTCTAGAGACATTAATGATCCCAATATCTTGTTGAAGAATAGTATTGAGCACAACGTTGGAAAATGTCATCAACCATTGGACATTTACCCTTGCTGGAGATAATCATTTCATGAATGGATTTTGTCTACTAGAGATAATTTTGTTGCTGCTTGGGGAAGCATCAAACTCTCAAGGTCTTGCTAGGGAGAAATCAAAGTCTTCACTGAAAAGCTTTAACTCTACTGGGAGTGCCACCCGTTGGCTATCAACATGAATCCTGTAATATCCTACCATAATACTCTGAACCTTGGAGAGATGACTCTGATTAACCGTCTTCTAGATAAGATAACTCTTCGTGCTCTTAAAATTATCTGTTTCAAAATGAGCCTTTGAAGTAACTTTGCTCCTGTCTGATTGATCTTTGAAAAAATTGTTGAATCTCGACTTGATTGCCCCTAATTAATCGTTTTTTAGAGAGGTTTCTCGACATAATTGCCCCGTATTAACTGAACTTTGAGGAGATTTCTTGACGTAACTGCCCCTAGATTGGCACCTTATGACAGAGTCTCTTGGCCACATGCTCTTCAATATATCTATCAAAAAATTTCCTCCTGGAAAAATTAAACTTCTTGACTGATATTCATTATGTAACTCTCATTAGTAACAAATACTTGTATGCAAGAAGAAAATGTTTATCCTGAGAATGATAATTCTAATGCAACACACATGCTAATCTTGAAGTTTTTGTTGAAAAGATATCGCCAAACCTTGTGGACAAGTCACCGGTTAAAATGTGACACTGATTTTTTGAAATGACACCATGTACATGCAATACCGACAAAGTCTTTTAGCACAACTCATGGGAGTCAGGAAATCTATCTCGTTGAAGTACGCCTTTAAAATAAACCTTGCCTCAATTAGGACTTTTAAGGGTTGAATTGTGGTCTGGTTCACGGTTTTAGAAAAAAAGGATTTTTGGCTCAAAATTTATTTGTACCCACCCATTTTCCTCGACGCTCTCCAGTCCTATGTTCATCTAATTTGTCACAAGCACTCACCTTTCAAAGATTATTGAATGGAAGGAGTGATGGTTACGGAACCATAAGGTTCTCGGAGTGACAGTCACTCACTTTTCGTCTTTGGTGTCTGGAGTCACACGACTTGTTCTTTGTCGAGGATTTTTCTTTTGTCATCCTTTTCATTTTCATTTTTTTGCTTTTTTATTCCCTAATTTTTTCCTAGATGATTCTTTTTGATTTTTTTGCTTTTGAAGTCCAGCAAAATGCGCTAATTTTTGCCTAAGTCACTTGTCTTCAAGTTTCGACTTAACGACCTCCTTTCTTTTTCTTTGGAACAAATCATGTAACACTGGTTGTCTTGATTTCTATGAAAGGATTGTTACTGCCTCATTCCCTGGTTGGTGAGGGATAACTATTGTGGTTTCACGTCCCTTGACCTTTTGACGTGTGAGGGATACAAACGTGATTGATCCTTGAATGGGACATTCCTTTTGAAATTTGAACACTCGGTCAAATTAACTGATAACTACCCTACCCAAGGTTAAGATGTGAGGGTTTTTTCATACAAAAAGAAAATCCTACTTCAAGGCTCAAAAGGTTTGACAAGGGTCTATCTCCCTTATATCTCCTGTGTTTGGGGATTTGAAACAATGCATGTACATCATCAACAAGGTTTTATCCAAAAGCATACGACCGAAGATTTTGCATTTTCGTTTCGTCATCCTCCCTCCAAGATTTTAAGTAAGAAAATTGGTATTGCAATGTGTAGAAATATTATATCAGTGAACACGAATGGATTACTTCAATAAAAACATACTCATTACATTAAGATCATCATTAAAAAACAAATAAGTTTTTACATGCAAACAGAGCATTAACAAACAATGAAAAACACAAATGAAAAATGCAGTAAAGAAATTAAAAATGTCATGGATGAGGAGGCCCAGCTTCGTCTGGACTAATTGCTTCTGATGATGTCTTCAAAACCTTAAATGCTTACTTGGGAGGCTTAAATTAATGTGTAGATCGTCTGCAGTGAATCTAATGACCCCTGAGTCAATTAAATCATGCACCTTGTGCTTGAGCACGTTGCAATTTTCAATTGCATGCCCCTGCATTCCTGAGTGGTACTCACACCTAGGATTCATGTCATAATCTGAAGGGAGGGGATTTGGAACATGCGCCACTTCTCTTAGTTGAATCATGGAGCCCTGAAGAAGGCGGGCAAGTAGCAGACCAAGAGGAGCAGAAATGAAATCAAACTTTCTGTCGGACCTTCTCGATCTTTCTTTTTTCTTCTAAGAGCTAGTCTGTTGTTGATACCAATTAGGGCATTCCTCTTGTTCAAGCACTTTCATCCTCAGACTTGGCCCAGGAATAGGCAGTAGCTGTGGTCGGGGAGATTCTGAAACCAATGACTGCAAGATACTCCCCTGACTTGATGCAACTTCAGGGGAGAAAACAGGAATATCCACTTCTTTCGTAGCAACTCAAATAAGACCACCTGGTACGCTTATGCCACCCGGCGTGAACTCGACTTCCTTTGAATCAATTAAGTACTGAACTTGGTGCTTAAAGGCCTTGCATTTCTCCATATTATGCCTCGATGCCTCAAAATGGAAATCACAATGGGCACTTGCATCATAGCCTGGTGGAGGCTTACCAGCAAATGGAGCTAGAGTCCGAAGTTCAACCAATTGAAATTGAAGCAAGTGTTGCAACAACTGAGCATAAATCATAGGGAGCTGGTAAAAAATTCTTTCATGCTACTTTGGCCTCTGTGCATACCTTTTAATCTTAGGATTATCTTGGGAAACAGGAGACAGCTAATGGCAAGGAAATTCTGGAACCCCAGGTCATGTAAAAGATCTACGAGGCACATCACGCTCTGGGAGAGATTCCACAGGCAAGGGTGGAATGACAATTTCTGTTGCGGCTTCAGGCATATGATTGCCTTCCTTTCTTAGTATGTTTCTCATGGCTTTCATGATTAGGACCATTTGAGTCTTCAGTTGATGGACTTCCTCCTTCAACATTTTCTGATCCTGAGGCAAAGCTTGCATATCCACCATGAATTGTCCCACCTGGCTTCATACTTCCTTCAACTCTGCTTGAATCTGCTCCATGGTCAACTTCTGGCTTTTTTGAAAAGTAAAGTCTGAAATTCTGAAGAAGACCAGATCAGGATAACAAAAGACCAGCCTCGAACACCTGTCATGCAAATGAATATAAAAATGCAATGCAAATGCCATGTTCAAATATTTCCAAGGAATCTTCCTGCTTTGATTCAATTTTTTCACAGAAGAACCACAAAAAATAGATGGAACGCTCAACAACAAGTCTCAAAGGTAAGGTCCTTAGAAATAAAGGAACATGTGTGTCAAAATGAAAACATGTTATGATGATATGGATGCGGATACATGGGATTAACACTTCCAAATATGCTGAATACCCGTTGTACAGTCGACTGAATAAGTCCATAATTCTGCTTCATCGAGAAAACCGGAAAACCAGAATATCAGAATAACCATAATACCCAGAACACTAGGATCAGAAGTCCACACTGATAAGAAAACTAGAAAATTGGGTAGGTTTAAATTCAAGGTTTCCTGCAAAACTCATCCTCTCTCACATGTGGGTTCTAGTTCTTGGACATGGAAGCCTATGCAGGTCCTCAGTATCACAGACTCTTAGGTCGAGAAATGATGATACGTTTACCATTTCTGGTTTGGCATCATCATCAATCAAAGAGATTTCAACTGACTTCCCTATGAACAGTCTTTAGAGTCATAAGCTTTCTGAGTCAATACCTTATTATTTGCACCAGACGCACAAGATAGAGTATCTCCAAAGAAAACCTCGTCTGAACATGAATTTCATGTCAAATACACGTGGCCAGACACCACGTAAGACACATTACTCTCCACTCTAATCCTAATTGTATACTCAAGCCTGGGTAGTGGGCTTATCTCGCATGGAACAACCCACCCGATAGCAACAGCAACATAATAGGATAACAATAATATGCAGTGGTAAAATGCAAATGCAATAATATAATACAGATAATGTGCATAAAATAAAATAACTGCACAAAAGTAAACATCCAATGAAACAGAAACTGACAAGCGCTAGGATTGACTCGCATAGGGAACCAGAGTCCCCATGTCGTACCTCGAAAAAAGCACGATCCTTCGCGAATGGTAACGGAAAATAGAGTCGCCACCGAACTTTATTTATCCCAAAGAGGGAAAGGAAAATATCGATAAAAAATTTAGGGAAAGAACATGGTCATCGCAACCAAGTTCTAGGTTCGGGAGTCGGTTACGCGAGGGGGAGGTATTAGCACCCCTCTCATTCGTTGTACTCAACGGGAACCTCTTGATTTGATTCGTGAGAATGTTAAGTCAAATTGTTTGTTTTCTTCTATGGAAATAAAGTGAAAGGGTAAAGTAAAAGGATTATATTTCTAAGGAGAAAATGGGTGGTTTTTAGATTAGGGTGCTCGCCAAGGATTGGGGCCCTTGTGCCTACGTATCTTCACTTATAAGAAGTGAAAAATCAGAGTGCCCGCAGTTCGTGGGACTACGGTAGAAAAGAGAGGAGGTTATTCTCTAAGATCTCGCAATCCTATGCCTACGTATTCTCATTGACAAATGAGAAATTAGAGCGTCTGTAGTTCGGACTACGGATGTTGGTTTGATTTATAGAAAGATACTTAGTCACATTCGACAGAAAATATTGCTTTATCCAAACGGATGAGGATTGGACGCTTGCATCACTTTGAATGGATTTCCATATATCGACATTCATGGGAAACACGCCACTTAGCTCGACTCAAATAGGTTATGGATGAAGCAATATTTTGCGTCATTCTAGAGACACCATATCTCACATTTATGAAAAGGTTTGACGGTTCGCATGGCAGCGAGATATTGAATTAATATGTTGATGTACTTTGATTGGATGACGATTACCTGAAGCTTAAGAAGGGTTCCTCGGGCCCAAGTAATCGGGAGAGTGAGTCAAAGACTTGACTCTCTCTCTTTTTCATCTTGAAAAGAGGTTGTGTTTTTGAAAGTGTTTTGATGGAATATAGTTAAAGTATTTTAAACGGATGAAGATTACTTGAAGCTTAAGAAAGGCTCCTCGGGCCCAAGTAATCGAGAGAATGAGTCAAAGTCTTGATTATCTCTCTCTTTTTCATCTTAGTATTGAGAAAATAGGTTTAATATAGCTAGAGTAAGTTACGAATGACGATTACTCAAAGCTTAAGAAAGGCTCCTCGGGCCCAAGTAATCGGGAGAATGAGTCAAAGGCTTGACTCTCTCTCTTTTTCATCTAAGTGATTGAGAAAATAGATTTGATTTAATTTACTGAGAAATAGTTTAAAGAAGACAATTGTTTGAGCTTAAGAAAGGCTCCTCAGGCCCGAACAATTGAGGAGAGGAATCGAAGACTCCAATCCAACTCCTTTTTCATCTTTTATCGAAATTGTATTTAAGAGTTGATTAAGTATATTGATTTGAGTTTTAATCATGTGTACTAGAAAAGTGGGCCAGTCTTCTAAACGACCAACTAGAAGTAATTGATCGAATAAGTCTCACTGTAAGAAAGCCCAAGACTAAGCTTTGAATGTTATGTATTGTGACCAGGAGGTTGATGGCAATGCTTTGAAAGCAATTGACTTACAAGGTGGAAAATGGCTCGACGTTGGATCGAGAATTTAGTTTTGAAAATGACTTAGGATCTGCAAATCCATAAGGGTACCACAATCAAAGAAGAGCAAGTAAAGAACATACATTGAAACGGGAGCAGGGTACGTATAAAGTATACGAGATTGCGAGAAATAAAAGGTTTCATTGTCAGGTAACCCAAGAGGAAGTCATACGTGTGCTAGTGTCCTAAGCTAAAGCAAGAGAGAAAATTTGTGTCATATCAAAGTATCAAGTACAAGACAAGTATCAAGATTTGACAAGGGCAATACCAAGGATCAATACCAAAGATCAAAATCAGGACTTACAACCGAGGCGCCAAGAATTTAATCAAAACATCCAAAGTTTCGAAGGCATCACGAATTTCAGGACACTTAATCAACAAGATTTAATCATAGGTTAACAAATAAACATCATCCTAATCTATGAAAAATTCTAATTAAAACTTCAAAGACTAATCAAAAATTTTTATCAACATTTAATCAAAATAACTATATCACAAGTAACATCAAGAATTAAATCTAAAATTGAAATCAAGAAATAATTGAAATAAAAAGAAATAACTAAAATTAAAAATTGAAATCAATAATTATCAAAATTAAAATTGAAATCAAGAAATAACAAAATTGACTAAAAGTTGGAGAGATGTGCAGATAGTGATTGAGGGGTGTGAATAAAACAAAAACAATGGGTTTAAGGAAAATTCATATGACGAAGACAAATCCATTCCAACAAAAATTAATTAAAATAATAATAATAATAAACAATAAAATAAATTAATAATAATAATAATAATAAAAAGTTGAAGATATGCTCACGTGTTTCTTGACCTTTCCAAATCTCAATCGCGGATGCTCCTCTCCCCCACAATGCAGCTTTAAATCTTCATCTTTCACTTTTTTTTCCGGATCTTTCTTTTTTCGTGAATATCTCTCTGATCTAGCTTCCTTTCTTCACTGCGATTTCTTTTGTTTTCGACTCCGTTGTTGTCGTCATAGTTGATGTTGTTGCGAGGGTGGTTGTTGAAGAGTTCGCAGTGGATTTGCGGTGAAGGTGGATGATAGATGTGGTTCGAATGACATGGATTCACGACAGAAACATTTCGTGGTGGTGGAAATTGAAATAAGATGATGGTGAACGATGACGATTGTGAGGAAAGGTCAAAGCTTGTTGTGCCGCTGTTGACAAAAATGGTGAATCGCAAACTGGTGGAAAACAGTGTTGTTCATGGCGTATCTAAACATCTAACCTTGATTACCAGCTTCCAACATCCTCAGGTTTTTTTTTATGAGTTACCGTGAATTCCTTGAGCAATATCAGGGCTATGATGGTCAATGTTTCACGAGAACGTTACGGTTGTCAGCATCAAGGCCAACATCATCAGACACATACTCGCTACCCCTGTAGGTGTCACGAACCATTTTCTCATAGTTTGATGTTGCCTTTGTTGTGAGCTCACCAAAGACCATAATCGTGTTAGTTTTCCTGCGGTCTGGATCTTGCTTCAAGTATGCATCAAGGACGGCATCTGGGACCTGGTCAGAGATCTTATCTAGGTGACCTTCGTTTACAAATTCTGAGGTGAAGAGGAAGGTTTCCGCATCTTGATGTGAGATTTAAGAGAGTAGAGAAGGTTGATGCTTTGGTAAGTTGTTTCCTCGAAGAGAATAACTCCATTGAGGTACTGAAGAAACACCAAGAGCGGTAAAAAAGGAAACTCACGAAGACCCTGCTTGTTGGATTTATTTGTTGAAATGTAAGGTGGTATCATATAGTTTATGAAGCTTGCATAAGAGTGTTAGTGGTGGGAGTTTGTAGATGTTAAGCCATTGTTGTTGGCAAAAACGAAACAGAGGAGGTATAATGTCATGATGGAATGCTGGTGGCATTCGTACAATTGGAAGGAGGGGTGGTAGTTTAAATGGTGCGAGAATGGCCAGAGAGTGAGGTTTGTTCATATTTTTGAAGGTTCTTTCTTTTTATCTTTTTACAATTTTCCACTGCCTTTCCTCATTGTTGTTATGTTCTTCTCCTCCTTCTTTCTTCTCTTCTAATACTTATGTCGTTGGGATTAATGCGCAGTTTTTATGTGAGGTTTTGGTTGGCAAGTTACGTTGTTTGCACTGTGCTACTGCGGGTTTGTCTTTGGAAGCAGCTTTGGAACGTTGTGTTTTTTTAGGCCGCAGATTGTATGAGTTGGTTTTTTTGAGGTAGATTGGTCGTACGGTTTGTGCGTCTTGAAGGTTTTCATTATGTTGTTGCACGTGGTTTAAAGGTTGTACGATTTGGCACAGGGTGTTTACTTGCAGGTCCATTGTCTTGAGGTAGTAACAATGTGTTTGTGCTATTGTACGAGTTGGAATTTTGTTGCTTTACAAGTTTTTTTCTTTTGCATATTTGTACATGGTGGGTCCTGTATTGCGTGTCGTGTTGTACATGGTGGGGTTATCTTGTGAAGGTTGTAGCACACAGGTGTTGGATGCTTGTTTTTGCAGGTTTCATGATGGGTTCGTACAGGTTGTATATATTGCACTTTCATGTCTTTTAAGAATTTTAAATTGATTGTGCGAGGAGGAAGGGGTGCTAAGGTGACCATCTCAGTATCAAGGTTCAGAGCCTTTGCGATAGACATGATTAGTCCTCCGAAGGCAATGGGTCACGTGCCCTTGATTTCAGCAGTCATATAGGCAATCATAAAAGGAACTACATTAAATTTCCTGTTTGTGAGGCACCCTTGCAAAAATAGAAGTTCTTTTGCATTCAACTTATTTGGATTTTCCTGGCCAAAAATAGTACAGGCCAACATGTAACGAAATACACGGATGGTCGGGTTATGGATCCGAGAGGCAAGTATTCCTTCAAAAGATGTAATCGTAAAGTTTGACAATCTGTGCCAAAAGGAATGCCTCCACTGACCAATCAGAATCCAAGGGTGCTTCACAAATAGCATCCTCACCAAAAGGCAGTCCCAGCCTCTCTGCTAGTTTGTCGGTACTGAATGCGTATTCAACATTAAACATTCGAAATTGTATCGTGCTGACGGTATTAGCAGTGTCAGGCCTAACTATATAAATTAGGGAACTCAAGAATTCTCTAGTCAGCCTTTCGAAAGTAGGATCAGGTCTAGCAGAAATTTCGTGTAGTACTAAAATGTCTAACATATGAAAAACACTATGGTAAATGCCAAGAGAATATAGACAGTTTTTATCTTCGTACCGTGTTGAAACAATTTCTCAACTCTGCAATTTGTCGAGAATTTTTTGTTGTCTTTCTTCGGGCTTTCCTTGATGAAGAACGTAACTGTCGTATTCCATGGATGTACCTTTGGGATGGAAGATGAAAGAAATGGGTAGTTTTTGGGAATTTGGTAAAAATGGAGTTTTGATGGATTTTGGTGTAGAGAAATGGAAATGGGACATGGAATGGTTAATGGGTTGGTGAGTGGATGATAAAGTTTGGAACTTTTTGGGGCTTGAGGGAGATTTTCGGATGGGTAAAAATGGAGGTTTGAAGGTTTGAAAGTGTCAAAATGGTGGTTATGGAGGTTCTGCCCCGCATATAGTCCAGACCCCATGGCGGGCGCCATGGACTATATAGCGGGCGCCATCCTCACTAACTGTTTGTGGGCCGGATTTTTCTCTTCTCATTTGGGCTTTTGTGCTCCTCCTTTTTGAGTGTGTAGGTAGCAGGAATTACCTGTCCTAGTACACTAATATTTCTCCTATATATATTTTTTCTTATTGTGTCATAAAAATTCAAGGAACAAAATGAGTAAATAAAATAAAGGAAAAAAAATAATCATCGCATATATAAATATAAAGTGCATAGTTAATGTCATGAAAGAAAGAAACGTGAGCATACAAAATATAGATAAGTTTGTAAAGGAAAATGAAAATAACTCAAACTATAAAAATAAAGAAAGACGGTGTCATCACTGAGTAGGGTGCTCTTCTGTCTGGTCAGGATGTCGGAGTGTGTGTAACTCTCGGTGCAAGTCTGAGATCTTCTGGTATAAAGTGTCGGCTTCTGTTGCATGAGTCATGTCAGATACCTGTACCTGCAAAGTGAGGTCAGCGACGGTCTGTTGGAGCCTGGCTATCTCCATGTGCAGTTCTGCTATCTGAGTGTATAAGTCAGTCCTCCGTAGTCAATGATTATTAGATAATATTGTAGTCCTCGGAGAGGACAATGAAGGATGGTACTCTGCTGAAGGTGGTGAGCGTGGCTCATCAATCGTCTCTCCATAACCCTCCAAGGCGTAACTCCAATTAGAAGGATCATGGACATTGGTCATAGCAGGATCAGGCAATGTAAAGTAGTGGATGGTCTGGTGGTCGATCAAGAGTCTGAAATAGTCAGGTTGAAAGGATGCTCTCCTCATCAACCCTCTGTCTAGGCAGAAATCAACGTCTAGTAAGGTGTATCCGCAATATGGAGTCAGGTGCAGAAGCTGGCTGGTAAGTCCTAAGGCTATGGCAATCTGAGTGATGGTACCTCCTACATGAATAATCCCTTCAGAGGATCTACCTGTGAGCTCGAGATTATTCAGCAAAAAGTTCCCACATGCTACTGTGCGTGACTGGTTTGCACAAAACAGGAAGAAGGTATCTTCCTCACTAACATGAATATCAGAGTCAGCCTTTCCGAGGAAAGTGTGGGCCAGGACCATCTAAAAGTACCTCAAAGTTGGGTTGTGGATGACTGTAGATAGCTGAGTGGATGGATCGAGGCTTCCTCCGCCTGTAATGTCACTCCAGAATCGTTCGATGTCTCGACTCATAAAATAACCCATTGGAAGATCATGTATAGCATCAGGGGTGGTCTGGAAACCAAGCAAGCCGCCGAACCCCTTAATGGTAAAGGCATACTCCGTCCCAAAAAGTCTGAATATGGTCATTCCGTCCTGACCAACATATGGTTCATGGCGGAACGAACTAAGGAACTCCAGAGTAAGGTTCCTGTAGGTATGATGCATCTCATCAGCATATGCATCCCACTGGAGCTGATGACAGAGAAACCGTATGCTGGGTTCAATACCCAAAGCTTCCATGCAGGCCTGATCTGGGTACCGGGTTAGTGCCATAGGATGCTGCTGAAGGACTAAGTACCACTGTCTCTGCTCGTCGTCCATAAAGGTGACGTGCATGTTGTCAAGAGGTTGCATCCTGCAAATAAAATTTAGAGAACAAGACCTGAAAGCGCAAGCATCATAAACAGTTAGTTGACACATAATACAATAATAATAATTAAAATAAAATAAAATAAAATATAAGTAAAAGAAAAATAAAGAAAACTGTGGGTAGCCTCCCAGGCAACGTTTGATTAACGTCGTTAGCTTGACGAGTAGAACCTATGTGGTTGAAGTAGGCAGTGGTGGATCAATCAAGGTGTGGCTGGAGTAATCATCGGGAATATCACCTCCTTCGTAGTATTTCAGTCTCTGCCCGTTTACAATGAATTGGCTACTTGACTGGTTCTGGATCTCAACTGCTCTTGATTTTAGGATTTTAGCAACTGTGAAAGGTCATGTCCACCTTGAACGAAGCTTGCCAGGAAAGATTCGCAATCTGGAATTGAATAGGAGAATAGGGTCTCCTATATGGAAATATTTCTTCACTATCTTCTTGTCATGCCAGGCCTTGGTTCTTTCTTTATATATGATGGCGTTTTCGTAGGCAGATTGGCGGAGTTCTTCTAGTTTATGAATATCAAGGACGCGATTTTCTCCAACGGTCAAATAGTCAAAATTTAGGGTCTTCATGGCACAATAGGCCTTATGTTCTAATTCAAAGGGTAGATGACAGGATTTTCCATAGACCAATTGGTAAGGAGTTGTTCCAATAGGGGTTTTGAAGGCGGTTCTATAGGCCCATAGTGCATCTTGCAGCTTTTGAGACCAATCTTTTCTCAATATAGAAACCGTTTTCTCTAAGATCTATTTGATCTCTCTATTGGATACCTCTACCTGGCCACTAGTCTGTGGATGGTAAGGTGTCGCTATCCTATGCTTAACTCCATATTTTCTTAAAAGTTTTTCAAAAATTCTTGATATGAAATGCGATCCACCATCGCTGATAACAAGACGGGGTGTTCCGAATATAGGAGATATGTAATTCTTAAACAGCTTTATCACTACACGTGTGTCGTTGGCGGGCGAGGCTATAGCTTCAATCCACTTAGACACGTAGTCAACGGCTACTAAGATATATTTGTTTCCTAAGGAAGACGGAAATGGTCCCATAAAATCAATGTCCCAAATATCAAAGAGTTCTACTTCCTGAATATTTCTTAAGGACATTTCGTCACGCTGGGAGATGTTCCTTGTGCGTTGGCACCGGTCACATTTAACTATATAGGCATGCACATCACGCCACATTGTGGGGCAAAACAGGCCTGCTCTAAGAATCTTGGTGTGTGTTTTGGAGGTGCTAAAGTGTCCTCTGTAGGGTGCAGAGTGGTAGTGTTCTATAATATTTCTTACCTCTTCTTCTGGGACACAACGGTGAAAATACCGTTTGTTCCTCTTTTTAAAAGGAGTAGCTCGTCCCAATAGAAGTGTCTAATGTCGTTAAAGAACTTCTTTCTCTGTTGGTAGTTAAAGTCGGGGGTATGATGTCAGCAGCTAGGTAATTTACAAAATGTGTGTACCAAGGTATGCCGCTTACTTCCAGAGATTTCTCAAGGGTCCTATAAGGATCTAGGTTATTCTCTTCTATGGCTTCTATCCTAGCTATTAACCTGTCATAGGTAAAATCATCTTTATAGGGAGTGGATCCGGTTTCAGGTACTCAAGTCTAGAAAGGTGATCGACAACTACATTTTTCGTGCCTTTCTTGTCTCGAATATCTAGATCAAACTCTTGTAATAAAAGGATCCATCGAAGTAACCTAAGTTTGGCATCCTTTTATTTAATAAGTAAAGAATGGCAGTGTGATCTATGTAAACTATAATTTTAGCTCCTACCAGATAGGATCGAAACTTGTCCATAGCAAAAACTACGACGAGGAGTTCTTTCTCAGTGGTTGCGTAGTTAAGCTGAGCAGCATCTAGGGTTCTACTAGAATAGTAAATAATGTGTAATTTCTTATCCTTTCTTTGTCCTAGAACAGCTCCTACAGCGTAATCGCTAGCGTCGCACATGATTTCAAAAGGTTCGGCCCAATCTGGAGGTTGGATTATGGGTGCCGAGATCAACGCTTGTTTTAAAAAGTTGAATGCTTCAAGCCATTTTTCGTCAAAATTAAAATAGATATCTTTCATCAGGAGGTTGGTTAAAGGTTTGGTTATTTTAGAGAAGTCTTTGATAAAATGTCGGTAGAAACCAACATGTCCAAGAAAATTTCGGACTTCTCTGACGGTGTTAGGGGGTTTTAGGTTTTCTATCACTTCTATCTTTGCCCTATCTACTTCAATACCTCTTTCAGAGACTACATGTCCTAAAACTATACCTTCGGTGACCATAAAGTGACATTTCTCCCAGTTCAACACCAGGTTAACATCAACACATCTTTTCAGGATTTTCTCAAGGTTAGCGAGACAGTTTTTGAAATCAAATCTGCATACCGAGAAATCATCCATGAACACTTCCATATTCCATCTAGGTAATCAGCGAAGATTGCCATCATGCAACGCTGAAAGGTTGTTGGTGCATTACAGAGGCCGAAAGGCATTCGTTTGTAGGCAAAGGTTCCATAAGGGCATGTAAAGATAGTTTTTTCTTGATCTTCTGGATGGATATGGATTTGTAAAAATCCTGAATACCCATCAAGATAGCAAAAATAGGAGTGTCTGGCTAAACATTCCAGCATTTGATCTATGAATGGTAGGGGGAAATGGTCTTTTCTAGTAGCTTTGTTAAGTTTCCTATAATCTATGCACATACGCCATCCTCCTTCTATCTATTTTGCTACATGTTCTCCTTTCTTGTTCTACACGACTGTGATGCCTCCCTTTTTAGGTACTACATGCGCAGGGCTCACCCACTTAGTATCTGAGATCTGATAAATTATGTCTGCTTCCAGTAACTTGAGAACTTCCTTTTTTACAACCTCGCTTATTATAGGGTTTATCCTTCTCTGATGTTCTCTAGAGGGTTTTGAGTCTTCCTCAATTGAGATCCGGTGCATGCACACAGATGGACTTATACGTTTTAGATCATGGATGTTATATCCTAAGGCTGAGGGATATTTACGCATGACACATAAGAGTTGGTCTGTTTCACCCTGGTTCAAGGCACTGACTATAACTGGACGGTTCATTTCTTCGTCCAGGAACTCGTATCTTAGATTCTTGGGTAGTTCCTTAAGTTCTAAAGCTAGTTTCTTAGGGCATGGTATTGGATCGGGGGTAAGGGATAAACATTCGTGTAGACCATCATCAATGTAGGGTTCCATAAATCCGTCATCTTCCTTTATGAAGGTTGAAGGTAGTTTGATGGTTTCTTCTTATTCTAGTTCTCTAACACATTCATAAATGATGTCTATGGCATAACATGCATCTCCTAATACTGGTGCCATAAGAAACTTCGACAGAACGAATTCTATCTTTTCATCACCTACCTCAAAAGTCAACTTCCCTCTTTTGACATCTATTATGGCTCTTGGGGTTGATAAGAATGACTTGCCTAGGAGGATTGGGATTTCATCATCTTCTTTAATGTCCATGACAACGAAATCAGTCGGGATAAATAATTAACCGATCCTGACTGGGATATCTTCCAATATACCAACCGGATACTTGACGGATCTATTGACTAACTGAAGAGACATCTTCGTAGCTTGTAATTCTCCTATTTTTAACCAGTGCACATGAATGGAAAACACAAGACGCATCTTCATGTCTTCCAGAACTCATTCTCTGTTCAACACACATGTTGAACGCATTCACTTACTGCTTGAACCATAAGCAAGTAGTACACCCATCAAATAGAAGCTCTCCCTCTATCTTTGATAACAGTTGCTCCAAGATCACCACATTACCTCTCATGACCAACTCTATGCTTATACAGAGAGAAGGCACTAAACTGATTCACCTCTTCCTAGAGTTACTTGTAGCAGAAGAGACCACTTCTCCATAAGTATTTTGGCCTTAGGCTGAGTACAAGACAGACACCGCATAGGGACTTTATCACATCAGAATTCACTCAATACCTTCACATCATACTCCAAGACAGTCCTTTTACCTCATCATTCCCTCGTATGACAAGATAGAGTAATTTTTAGCCAATAAGTGAATCACATATCAGATGGTTTATATCACAGGCACACCATCCCATGGTTCTTTATGTGCCCATACTGGACTTACTGCTGCCTAGTAATCCAACTGAAGATCTTCACAGCTCCACCAACTTGATCAAATACATCTCCCCAAGAAGGTAATCTTCTATACACAGCTTAGGGCTTCTACCACAAGCTCCAATAGGTGAACAGACACAGATCCTCCTTTGGTGTTCAACCAATTACCCTTCTGCACATGAGTAATTAGTTCCAAGCATGAACAGTCCCAGAACCTTCTGTGGTCTTAAAATAACTACCCTTTTGCACAAGAATAGTTCTCTAAAGGCACACTGCTTAAATAACCAAATGCCATTGTTTGGTTATTCAGCATTTTTCAGAGCTCTAGAAAGTCTGCTAATCCACCAGGCCACTTTGATCTTCACATTCTTCTTGCTCCAAAGCAAGGTATCTACTCCTTCACACAGCTCCCGCAAACTGCATGATATGAAGCATTAATTGTTAGAACACAGATTGGTTCTTAATAATAACTCTTTGTTTTGATGATAACTGTTAGGAAATTTATATTTAAGAATTATATACTCTAAAATTTGTTTGAGAGTTTTACTGCAGATTGAAATAAAATTAACTCTCTAGAAGCAAATCTGTTTTGAATACAAGAAGTTATTCTGACTCTGAAGCGCCAGATGCACCTTACAGAAGAATCTGATTGCTCCTTACAGAAGATCCTGAGCGTAGTCTCCAGAAGCATCTGAAGCAAGAAGCTCCAGAACATTCTGAGTCAGAAGCATCTGAAGCTGAAGCATCTGAAGCATAGAAGAATATTGATTGAAGAGTTTCTCAAAGCATTAGTCTACAGAAGTTTCTGAAAGTACCAACGCTGCCAAGTACTGAAGTTCTGATAAGAAGATTGATAGGTTATGAAGAAACAAATGGTGTTTCCCACTTGCCAGCCGGGCGTGTGGACATGGAAGAGGTTTATGAGGAAGTTATGACTGCTGGACAAGCTTCTAACAGATTCAAAGATCTGAAGCCTGATTACAAGATCTGGGCCAAGATCTTCATGGGATGCATCCACCACAGAAAATCAACAAATTCTCCAGATTATGTCAACAATGAACAAATTTATTTCATGTACTGCCTTAGTCAGAGCACCAAGGTAGATCTTCCTTACATTCTGTTCATGCATCTGTGGAATCACATCAATGCATCTAGAGAATCTGTAAAAGAAAAAGGCCAGAAGATCAGGACTTGGATCCCATTTGGAAGGTTGATCTCAGATCTTCTCACTGAAAATGGTTTAGTGGCTGCTCTGCACGCTGCTGGGGTTACAGAGGAATTAGAGTTTATTATGGGAAAGCCTCTGAATGCTAAAAGTCTTCTGAGACTCAAAATTATAGATGAACTCACTACTGCTCCAAAGAGGCTGAATATGTCTGATTTGAATAAGAGGGTTCCAGTATCTGACTTTCCTCTATTCTTTGCTGAAGAACCCAGACATATAGTACTGATGTATATAGAGGTATGCAAGAGGGAAGGAATACCTGTTCCAGCTAATGTGTTTCAGCTTGTCAAACAACCACTACCAGATGCAGGAGAAGAAGAAGAAGTACCACTTCAGAGGAAAAGGACTCAGCCTGCAGAAGTATCTGAACCTGTCCAGAAGAAGGCTAAGATTGCTGAGAAGCCCAAGAATCTCTTAAAGAGAAAGGATTCTGAAGAAGCTGCCTCTGCATCTGCCAAGAGGATTAAAGTAAAAGGTACTAAGACTCCTGTAATTTCTAAAAATTTTGTTATTAATGATTCAACTATTAAGTCTGTTCCAAAACCACCTGTTACTCAAACAACTTCTGTTACTGCCCCTAGTTCTATCTCACCTCAAAAACAACACACTTCTCCTGTATCAAAATCATCTCAACCCAAAATACATATCAAACACTTTGTTCCACGTCCATCACCATCAGAATCACAACCAACAGAACCACAACCATCAGAACCACAGTCATCAAAACAACAACAACAATCTGAAAAACAAAACTCTGATCAACCACAAACTTTTGAACATCCAGAAAACCAAACCAAAGAAGTTCAACAAGAAAAAGACTCTGTCATACCACCATCAAATATTCCACCTTCTGAACCTGTTGCACCTGTTACTTCTGAACCCACAAAAGTAACTTCTGCTCCTGTTTCATCAGAACCACCATCCAAACAATCTGATACTCCTTCAGAACCCACTCATATCCCTGAGACAGAAGTTCTTGATATCACTCCATTAAAAACAGTGTTTCAAGTGTCTTCTACCTCTTGTACACCTACAACATCCTCCAATTCATCTGAATCAGAAATCCATCCAGATTTTCTTGTCTCTCCATCCAAATACTCTGAGATGAATCAACCTGAACCTGAACCTGAATCAACCTTACCTGCTAAAACTCTCATTCCAGACCCTATGCCTCCACCTGCACCAACATCTGAGATGATTGTTCCCACTTCCAATCCATCATCATCTGGTATATCTTGTGCCCAAGTGTCTTCTCTTTATCATAATCTATCTTATGGTTTCAAACTGAAAGATTTTTATGATAGAGTTGAACCTTCTGAACCCTTGAACCCTCTGAAACCAAAACTCAGACAGGCTCTTCCATCTGTAATCCTTTCATATATTCAATCAATGAATAAGGTAGGATCTTTAGCCACAATATCTACTACATCTGGTAAAGCTGTTGTTTCAGCTCTGCAACCTGCATCTGATAACACAGTTGCATCTGATCTAACATCAACCTCTGCTTTCATACCATACTCTAATGAACCCTTTGATGATGTTTGCCCACGCATAAGACCAAAACCTCATCTGCTTAATGCGTTAAACAGATCCTTACCTCAAAAACCAGAAATTCCCTTCATTCCTTATTATCCCCCTCCTCTCATTTCCATCCCAAAATCTCTGTTACCACCAACTCCCAAACCTAAACATATGACTCTGGAAACCTTGCTTAAACCACCACCCAGACTTAATATTGATAATTTATTTCAAACATTTTTGCAAGAAATACAGATGTCTTTAGGTACTGTTCAGAAGAGATGCTCTGAAACTATGGATGCAAATGAAACTGACATCATCTGGAAAGGATTCATCAATAGATTCAACACTGTAGCTTCCAATCTGAAGAACGTCTGTTCTGATGATGCAAAGCTCAGAGCTGAAAGGACTTTATTCTGGACTGTCAACAAAACTGAACCTCTGCTTCGTTTAGGTGCTCCTCCACCTCCAACAGAATCTACTGCTAATACATTGACTATGACTCTGGTAGAACCCTCTTCAGGATCTACAGAACCAATGGCAATTGACTCTGTTCAGGCTGCAGAACCTCCAGCTTCTTCATCTGAGATAAAGTCAGAACATCCAGACTTTGGAGACAAGATTGCTGCTCTGGAGGCTGGTCAGTCTGAAATAAAATCTTGGATGGCAAAGCAAGATAAGAAATCTGAGGACATGACAGAGTGGATGTCAAAACAAGATGAGAAGAATGAGACAATGACTAAGTGGATGTCAAAGCAAGAGCAATCATCATCTGAGATTACAGATCTATTGAAGATGCTTTTGTCAAAACACTCTTAGATTTTTTTTCATTCTAATGTTTGTGCATCTGTTGTTTTGCATCTGAATTTTATTGTTATATCTTCTGATGTTTACCTATGTACTCTTGCTCTGTTATTTTAAATGAATCAGTTTTTCTCCATTGAATTATCTATCTATTGTTCCTTTTATTTGTCTTTTTAAAAGTTTTTACTTTTTGCTTATGACAAAAAAGGGGGAGAAAATAAAGATCTGAACTGTTTAATATAACTTCACTAGAATGAATCTTCAGACATATCTATTCTATCTAATATTTAAATTGGCTTTTTCAGAACATTTGATAAGAACACTCTATAAAAGAATCTCTGAGTCTCTCAGATCATTTTTTTTATCAAACTCTGAATCTTATATCTGCAAGATATTCTGACCCTAAATTGTTATAAGAACAAACAAGATCTAACTCTGAAGATCACTCAAGATAAAAGGGAAGTTTCTATTCCTTTTTCATATTTAACTCAGGGGGAGATTCATCATCTCAGGGGGAGTTATAATTCTTTATGTTCAGTTAAATAAAATTTCTGATACTTTTTGTCATCATCAAAAAGGGGGAGATTGTTAGAACACAGATTGGTTCTTAATAATAACTCTTTGTTTTGATGATAAATGTTAGGAAATTTATATTTAAGAATTATATACTCTAAAATTTGTTTGAGAGTTTTACTGCAGATTGAAATAAAATTAACTCTCTAGAAGCAAATCTGTTTTGAATACAAGAAGTTATTCTGACTCTGAAGCGCCAGATGCACCTTACAGAAGAATCTGATTGCTCCTTACAGAAGATCCTGAGCGTAGTCTCCAGAAGCATCTGAAGCAAGAAGCTCCAGAACATTCTGAGTCAGAAGCATCTGAAGCATAGAAGAATATTGATTGAAGAGTTTCTCAAAGCATTAGTCTACAGAAGTTTCTGAAAGTACCAACGCTGCCAAGTACTGAAGTTCTGTGTCAAATATGCTCTGATGATCAACACGCTAAAAGCACACATGCTGCAGAAGACTCTGATATAGCAAAGTTCTGATTATCATTAGAAGACTCTGATCCATTCAGACTCTGAAGAACTTGCTGAAATCTGAAGAAGAAATATTCAAGAATATATCCGTTGGAGTTATTCAACGTCTCATTCCTCATTTGTGCTAGACACACTTACACAGACAAAAAGGATTTTTCTGTGCCATCTACTTCTAGGAAAGGTCACTTGATGTGAAGACAAAAAGGCTCAGACCTTTTGGGACTCTCTTTTCAATGCTTAACTTCCTTGGATCAGCTGCCTATAAAAGGAGAACTTCACCACATTCTTCAGTTATACAATTTGCTGAAAAGAAATCATTATATTCTAAGCTCTCATTCATTCTTATTCTTCTTAGAATTTATTGTACTTAAACTTAAGAGAAAAATCACTGTTGTGATAAAAGCTTTATAGAAGCATTAATACTCTTGTATTTAATTTACATTGATTGTAAAGGTTTTTCCTTAAGAGGATTCAGTTGGAATCAGTAGCTCTTGAGAAGACTAAGAACTGTTGTTCTTAGGTGTTACTATTGTAATCAGTTTGATTTAATAGTGGATTAAGTCCTTGTTGAGAAAGGCAAATCACTCTAGGAAGGGTGGACTGGAGTAGTTGTTTAGACGAACCAGGATAAAAATAATTGTGTGATTATTTTTAAGCTTTATCTTTCATACTTATTCAACCCCCCTTCTAAGTATTATCTCACCTTCATTAATTTCATTCATACCTGAGAAGATCAACTTATCTTCAACTGATGTGTCACACCATCACTTGAGGCCTTGAAGTTTCTGCTTGATGTCACAACTTTGGTTAAGACATTCAGCTGGAGAGTTCAGCCTTTCATTCTGCCACTTAGAAGATTCTCTTTACCCAGTTGGAGTAGACAACCTCAATCCTGCTTTGTTGTACCCCAACAATTTCCTTGAAGTGCATTTTCTTCATGAAATCCTCTTAAGAGAGACCAAACGTGCCAAGGCTTGACTCTTTTAGGGAGGAAGGATCACACAAGTCTTTACAAAAGGATTCCCGCTTTCCTTAAGTATAGACTTCTTCAGAAAATCAAAGATAACTCCCACTTATCCTTGACCTCCAAGCTGAGCAAGGTCATATGCTCATATGCACTTAGATCAAAAATAAACTGACCTAAGCAGTGCTATCACCAACACCATCTTCTAGACAAGTTTCTTGCCAGGAAACTTTCTAGCTAATAGATCGGGTGCTTCTAGTAGAAACTAGAACACAGCTACTGCACTCCAATACTCTTATAAAGCAGATTGTCTTTATCTTCATTCCCATCAACACTCCATTCCAGCCTTAGTTTCTTGCCAAGAACCTTACTAGAATGAGTACAGATCCAGCTATATCTTCTTTGATCTATGGATCAACAGAATTCTGAACAATCTCTGCTGATTGAATGTCTCAACATCTGGTTGAAGTAGACCAAACAAATCAGGGGCCTTCTGCTTGTGCTGCTACTGATGAGACATCTTGATCATCAACTAAGGATAATCCATTAAATATTTGAGAATATCTCAATTAGCAATGAATCTTAAATCCTTGTAACAGATCCTTCTCTGAACTTCATGGATAATCAATTAAATACATGTGTAGACCACAAATAGCAATTGATCTTAAATCCACACATCTTCAAGAATACCAAGGCTTAAACATCAAGGCTGCCACCCTTGACTCAACCTCTCTATAAAATCCTCTGCTGATAGGATGAATGGTGAAAATAAATCACCTTCCATTATCTTCTCTTCATAGCTTCCAGCAAACTGTAGAACACAACAGAACAGTCCAGGCACACAACCAAACACAACTGCAAGCACCATCTTCCAATCATCTACACAACTGCCACAGTCATGCATCAAGCTGAATATAGGCCAATCTTCTCCCAGGGGCATCAGAGTTCTTTTATCAGAGAAATATGCAGCGGAACCACCAAAAGAACATGCTCTACACAAGATGTCAGATCATCCAACAGACCATGGGATAGAAGTAGCCACTCTTCCTTTGGCATAACATACAGCTGGTCATAAAGCTCCTATATCAGAGGGCACATCAGCAATTACAAGCTTCTCTTTAGCTCCATAAGCAGTAGCTCAACCATTCAACAAGATCAACAACTCAGCTACAGCTTCTCCTTGTTCCAAAACACCAGAAAGTATCTCCCAAGATCTCATCCAAAACATACAGGATGTCTGCTCTGATACCAATTGAAATTCTGGTATGCAGATCACATGTGTTCAAAGAACATTGATCTCTGCTCAACAAGGATGAGGACAGACCATGGCCAATTTAAATTTCTTTAAATTGTCCCAATGTCATGACCAATGTCACGACCTCTGTTGTGACATCTGCAGTCTGTCATATTATTTATCTAACCATTTAAAGTACAGAATTGTAAATGCAGAAAGATAAATAACACAGTAATTATTCACCCAGTTCGGTATCAACAACACCTACATCTGGGGGCTACCAAGCCAGGGAGGAAATTCACTATTAGTAGAATCAATTCAAAGTCAAACCTCCAGTTTGCACTTCTCACTTAATCTCTACCCAATGACACTTCAGCCTAGAGACACTCTAGTACCTGAGTATACCCATTCACTCCCCCTCAATCACACAACAGTGATATCAAACAATTACAGACATCAGTATGAAGAGACACTTCATACACACCTTGATCTTGCTTCACAGCTTTGATCAAGGAACTCACACGCTCTTGCTTCACAGCTTTGAGTGAGGCACAACCTAGAATCTACCTAACCAATGCAATCATCAACCAGACAATTGCTTGGATTACAAGTATTCCTAAACAGACTTTACACGTGAAGACTAGCCTTATTCACTTACAAATATGTCTACCTCAATGTATCACAAGATACAAAGGGTGACTTACACACAAGGGACTCTCAACCCTAGACCTCTATTTTACACCCTGGTTTTTCTTGATGTGAGTGCTTGCCTTTCTTCTGCTTCTGCTCCTCCTTTTATAGTCGTGCAGACTGGGCTTGGGCTGTGCAGAAGTAACAGATATTAGTTTTAACAAAATAAAACTAATTTCCATAATTCAAGGTGTTGTTCAAT
This sequence comes from Lathyrus sativus, assembly GCA_963859935.3. Classification (NCBI taxonomy): domain Eukaryota; kingdom Viridiplantae; phylum Streptophyta; class Magnoliopsida; order Fabales; family Fabaceae; genus Lathyrus; species Lathyrus sativus. The sequence goes on from OZ012735.1 coordinate 513,880,529, forward strand.
TAGGTCATGGCATGGTCAGTATTGCCTTGAATCTCTCCTGATATAACTCAGGGGTCATAACAAGTCTTCCTGAAATCTAGCCTGAGATAACAGAAAACCAACATGTCTGCACGACTGATGTCATACGATCAATGTCATGACATTCAGTATGACATCCACTCTTCTGCAGATTTTTCTTTACACCAGACCTGGCTTCACCCAATCTTTTGTAGAATAACATTAGAAACAAGTATATTAAAGTTTCCTAAAAGGTCTCCAAGATCATTTTATGAATACCAATACAATCTGTTCTTTTTCCTAATAAATCTCCTTGACATATTTACTGATGAGGTATTTTCAACATGGTCTCATCAATCCAAACCAATTATGTCAAGAGATTTACACTAGCAGCTCCTTCTGTTGTCATGCAGTTATGTCTTGCAACTATGTCTTGCTTAAAACACATGACAACGCACCTCACTCACCACAACTCACATTGTTGTGGCTACACACCTCACACTGCCTATGAGGAACTAGGCTACTGCTAACCCATAGCAGTGCCTGTTGTGCCAGAAAGCTATGTCATTACTTTGGTAATGACATCCATGATAGTAGTCTTTTCTTCAGCCTCTGCTTGCTCTTTGCTTCACTCGACCTTGATGTTAGCCTCTATTTGCTCCAGTTGCACATAGCTCCTGCTGCACATCGCTCCTGCTGCACCAGATGTCAACACATGACAGCAGTTCTGTTATCAGCTCCTGCTAGCTCCTGCTGCACCACTACTCCTGTTGTTTCTCACACGTGACAGTAGTTCTGTCATGATAGCAGATGGATGTCGTGATAGATGTCACGACATTCAGCATGACATTCACATTAAACCATTCCACAGTAGTTCTTTCACTAGCTCCTGCTTGCTCCTTTAGCGATGTCATAACTATGGTAATGACATCCTACTTAACATTATTGCAGAGTCATGTTTTACCACAATTTAGCCAATCATAGAACCATGGACAATTCTATATCATAGAACCATGGAACTAACAGTGCGCATTGCGTTAGAGTGATTAAACCTATTTTTAACAAATGTAGTTTCTTAACTTAGTTGAAAAGTATTTTGACCTAGAATTTCTAACAAAAAGAGGTTCATGCGAACCGGACTTTAAATCCATAAACGCGTCCGAAAATAGTTTTAAAATTGTTTTTCTAAAGTATTAAAGATTCCTACTTAACTGGACCAACGCGCTTCCGCTTCCTTTGAACAGTTAACACTAACCAAGTTTATCTAAAGGTTGGACGGCTTTCGATATTACCCAAAAGATTTTAAGTGCAGAAAATATGTGTTAAAAGTCAGAATAACCCCTAAGTGTTTCTATCGGCAGCCGTATGGAATATCACTTACGACTATGATCCTCACATCCTAACCTCTAAGATTTAGCCGGACATGGAAACGTAAATGGACATGGTAAATAAATTGCGGGTAAATAAAGTGCAGGAAATAAAGTGCGATAAATAAAGTGCAGGAAATAAATAATACGGATAAATAAAATATAGAAAATAAATAGAAACCTGCTCCAATCGAGAGATTTTAAATCTTGGTACAACTTGAAGTAAATGACTGGAAATAAATGGTAGTAGGATTAACTTCTACCAGAGTGCTCCAAACCCGATTACAGACTCGATTAGACAATGTGATAACTACTCTATGTGAGAAGTTTATCACTTTACAACAGATGGAAATTTATAGCTTGAGTTCTGTAACTAAGCTTGGATGCTTAGAAATGAGGCAGAACTCTTCTATTTAAAATGCTAGGAAAGTACAGGTAAGGACTAGAATGCCCCCAAACTTCTTTTGGGAGGGAAAATGAAATGCAAGGGTGGCGCCCGTCATGCCCCCCATGTGTACTAGAGTAGAAAGAAGTGGGAGACATGGCAGTTGTCAAGAGTTGGTCCCTTATCCAAGTCATGGCATCCCCTATGGCACCCGCCATGGTGAATGCCATGTGTACAATTCCTGAAAAGCTGGTCTTTTTGCTCGTTTTTTCTTCATTTTGTCACGAGGAGCTCTGGAATTACAAAATCCTAAAAATGAAACAAAACAGAAGCATAATACAAAAAACAAAAATAAAATCCTAAAGAAACACGTGCAAATCGAGTCAAATAAATAGTACATTTTAGGTCTATCACTACTCGTCTCACCTGGCCCAATTTAAGAATTCTCTCTACGTACCCTAACTAACACGGAGTACTTCTGGGATGAAGAACGTCAACCGTACTATCTAAGGCTGGGAAAAGATGACCGAAAGGCTTACAACTTTGATGATCCTACTACATTTGTTGATCCCACTATTGAGCAACATATTGGACATGTTGAGCCCATGCACGGTGTGGAACACATAGCTGTTTAGGGAGATGACATTGTTGCTGACAATAACTCATTCATCACCTCGCATCTTCAAAATCTGCTCCATAAATAAGATGCCCAGGTGACGTAGCTCCGAAATATGCAAGAGCATATAAGGACTCAAGATGCAAAATTTGAGACCTTTTCCTCTTTCGTCTCAGAGATGCTAGTCCTATTGAAGGTGGAAATGGATGCTAACACCGCTTCTACCATCTCAAGGGTCAACCACATGATTGCGGCCCAAATGAAGACCATCATCACTACACACAATTCTATCAAGAAATGTGTGATTTCTTGGACCGTTAATTTTGAAACGACGGTCAATGCTAGTTTCATGGAGTGAGACGGGAAGGTTGCAGAAGAAAGTGATGTGTGGAGTTTGGATTGTCTACTTAGTGTGTCTTAGGATTTTTTTCATGCACTTAGTCTGTTTTGTCTGATTGTTTCCATGCTTTCTATTTTGGTTTGGTGTTTATCGCCTTGAATTATGTAATGTTGTAATGCTTGTACCTTAATTACTAAAAATTAATATGATTATTTTAGTTTGTTTATTAAGCATGTGTTCTTTACTTTGTGTGAGTGCACAACCTTTTTCATTGCAATTGCCTTTGTATAGTATTTTTTATTTGTGCAATGTTGTCGCACCTCGAAAAATCATGTAGATAATTTGGAAACACGACCCCGACGCAAAAGGCGCAGAAATGCGGTTCGACAGAGTCGCCACCGAACTTTATTTATCCCAAAAAGGAAAAGGAAAATATCGAGAAAACCTTTTGAAACAAAAGGATAGGACAAGGGTGGTTGCAACCGAATGTTCCGGGTTTGGGAGTCGGTTACGCAAGGGGAAGGTGTTAGCACCATTCACGTCTGTTGTACTCAACAGGAACCTCTTAGGGTAATTTGCGATGGGTGTTATCTCAGCTTGCTTGTTTTCTTCTCAATGATAAATTCGAACGGCACGATAAAAGGGTAAAGATTCTAAGGGGGAAATGGGTGGTTATAGGATAGGGTACTCGTCAAAGACTAGGGCCCTTGTGCCTACGTATGCTCATTTGAACAAGAATGAGAAATCAGAGCATCGTAGTTCGACTACGGGAAAGGTTGAGGGGGAAACGGAAAATGGATAGAATTATGCTCGCCAAGATCATTACAATCTTATGCCTATGTATCTTACATTTAGACGAGAATGAAGAATCAGAGCGTCTGTAGTTTGTAGAGACGGTCACAAAAAGATGAAGGAAAATGAATGTTTGAAGTTTAGTTGAGAAACGAAAGATTGACTGACAAACAACTCAAGGGGTGTGCCTCGAGAGTTGTCACTCAAGAATTCAAGGAATATGAGATTCCAAGAACTCAGTCCTTTCGGGAATTGATTGAATAGGTTTCGAGAAAGAGTTGAACATTTTGAATTCAAAAGATTGAATGAATAACAACTCAACGGACACGCCTCGAGAGCTACTCATTCGAAGATTCAAGGAATGCTAGACTCCAAGAATTTCCTTCTTTCGTAAGTTTGATTACGAAAATGTTTGAGTATAGATTAGGTATTTTAAGACGAAAGGGTGAATGAATGACAACCTAAAGCGTGCGCCTCAAGAGCCACTCCTTCGAAGATTCAAGGAATGCTAGACTCCAAGAATCTTCTTCTTTTGTTATTTGTTAAGAAAAGCGTTTGAGAAAGATTGAATCGAATACGTTACGAAAAGAGGTGGATTGTGAGGAAAAAGACACTCGACTTACAACTTGGTTTAAAATACTACTTGATGTTGGATCAAGGGTTTTACTTCTATTTGCATGCAAAAACATGGTGAAATGGAAATTGGTTTGAAAATGGCTCGATAACGAGTCAAGGGTTTGATTGAAAATGGAACCGGCTTGACGACAAGTCAAGGGTTAAGTTATGAGAAACGATACTAGTCCCTGAGAGTGCCCCAAATATCGAAACCATGATGAAATGTGAGAGTGTGTGCGATAGGTTGATGGTGAATTCGGACGAGTACTCGACTTACAGAGGTTGTTTGAAAATGATTCGATGAATCGAGAATTAGTTTGAAAACGGTTTAAACTACGCTAGTCCCTGTTGTGGTGGAAATAGGATATCAAATTATTAATTAATTTGAATCACGTCTTTAATTCACAACCACTCTTTGATTTATCCGAAGGAAAAGGTCGAAAGAGGAAAAACCTAATTTTGCATCGTAAACACAATGCGGGGAAGATCTAGGGTTCGGGGGTTGGTTAAACTTAGGGAAGGTATTAGCATCCTAAACTTCTGTAGTACTCTACAGGAACCTTTTATTCATTTTTACTATTTTGCTTCATTATATTTTAAGGTATATACAAAGGATTAAAAGGTTTAAAGAAAAGACCTAAGGGGTTAATTCTAAGTTTACTTGGCAAGACATTGCATCTTGTGCCTACATATCTTGACGGGAATGGAATTTGAGTAATAGTAGTTCCCCTCGAAAGGGAGGTTAGAAACGTCTTGACCGTGGTCAAGGTTTCAATAGGGAGTAAACACATCTTAAGGACACGCTTACATGGAGTTCGGAGACTCCAATCTCTACGTTGAAATTGTAAGTTAAAATCAGGGTTAAATTAGTGATTCCAAGGCGGGGAACCCTAAAATAGAGTACGGCGACTCTTTGACTTAATGCTAGGGTGAAGGGTAAAATTGTCCACGGCGGGACGCCTAGGCTATTAGGGTTTTGAAAACGCCAAAGGTTAGGGTTGTTGACTCGGCGGTCAAATGGTTTAGACCTAATCCTTCAGAAGGACAGAATTAATGATAGATGTAAAACGCGAAGGAATATGAATAAGTATACAGTAATGCAATATAAAGTACTGGAAGAATAGTGCGACAATTGCCTCACAAAAAATTACAACCGAGAAACAGATACAGATATGATAAGTCATCAACCAGTGATAAACAAAATTCAAATATAAACTGACGAGAAAATAGAGAATATTAGTCATTTGGCACACCGAGAAAAGGTTAGATATAAATCAAAGGCCAACAGAATCAAAGTCGGACAGAATGTAACGGCAAATAGTATAAATAGCCCATGTAATTACAATTTTGAGTTTTCGTTAATGTTTTGATTATTATTATTTTAAAAAAAGGCTCATGTTAGATACTTAATTATTTTTTACAAAAAAAAAAGATTAATTTCAAATTTTTTATTTTTACAAAAAGTTATTGATTAACTTTCTTAATAATAGATTAAATTAAAAATTAGATTAATAATAAGAAAAAAACCAAAAAACTAGAACCCAAGGACACAGTTGAAAATAAGATGGGCCGAAAGTTGGGTGGTCAGGCCCCAACCCGGCCCAGTTGTAGCACAACTAGGGATTAAGGGAAACCCTAGATCCCATGTCTCCGCAGCCGCCCCTCATGTTCCTCTTTATAATTTCTTCTTCTTCATGCTTTTGTTCATCCTTCGTCTTCTCTGAAGAAAAATTAAAACACAAAAATCGTGAGAAAAAACATGGTGGCTTACAATTCATTGATTTCGACGGTATTCTTGATGGTTTTTGGTGAATAGCGGTTGATGATGAGGTTATTATGAGGCTTGCGGTTGTTCAGTGATTGTTCGTTCGCAGTGAATGAACAATGACGGTGGGGTTCCTCGTTCGTGGCCACGTTTTTGTTCGCTTTGATGAAAGACGGTTCGTTCCTCTTCTTCTTTCCTATGGGGTAATGATGATGAAGTTGAACTTCTTTGAATCCTTACTTGTGGCGCCGTTCTGGATTTCGTTCTTAGGGTTTTCCATTTGGTGAGTTCATTCTATATTTTTGTTGTTTTCACGGCCGTTTTTGGTTCTTGTCACTGTTAGGGTTTCATTTTTTTGTGGTGATTTTTGTTCTTGTTTTTGCGGTTTGTGGCTCTCCCCTGGTGATGATTATGTTTCATGTGTTTATATTATCTTTTGTTGGGTTGTGGGCTATATGATTTACGTTACTATTATTCGAGAATCTGAGATTTGATTTTGTGATTCTTTTTCTGATATTGGCTTGATTTGTTTGTTGATGTTGATTTGGATTCGTTTGGGATTTTTCAGATGGACTTTGGATTTGTTGGATTTTGCGGTCATCCATGGATCTGATAATACCTGAACTTTGGATTTTTTGTGATATGGATTTGGATTTGAAATGGATATCCATAATTTACTTGATGAAAATGGATGTTTTGATTCTCGATTTAGACTTGGATATTGATTCTGGATTGAACCTGTTTGGCTGAAGAAATCACTTTTCCAAAAGCGCTTATCCGAATAATCACTTTTTGGCCGAAAACACTTCTTTTTCTCTTCTTTCGGCTGCTCTGAAAAAGAACAGATGTTGCCTATCAGTACCAAGGTCGGGAATCGGCTTGGGAGCTGGCTTTGGCATTTGTCGTTGCCCTCCCGACACCCGATGATGAAATCACTCTGAGGGTGTCGAAAATAAATTAATTTCTAACATTAACCTATGTTTGCTCTGTCTCTGTTTTGTCTTGTGTGCAGGTACGAAGAGAAAAAGTCGAGCGGAAAGTCGGTCGTAAAAATTCAGCATGAGAAACTTTAGGAAATTAGGATTTTTAGGAAAAGTGTATATTTTTTTATTTCTCTTTTTGTAATTTGTAATAAAAATATTCATGAATAAAATTCAAATAATATTTCTACTCAAATTCAATTCCTCTTTATAAATTGTAAAAATATTATGAATAAAATTCAAATATTTTCTATCAAGATCAATTTCCAATTTCCTTTCCATGATTTAATTTTGTTGCAACCGATCGATCCACCTTAAATATCCGATTAAATCCAAACGGTCAAATACCTTCGCATAAATTCCAACAACTAAAAATTAATCCGATTAAACTTGAACCATAAGCTTAAATTCACCATATAAATTTAACATGAATAAATCCCAACACTCAGTCGAATCAAACCTTGTCACTCCAATACGTACTGCTCCACATAGCTGATATAAACTTCAATTCTTCCAATACATTCCCGAATTAAATCACGCCTGATGATAGAGTCAGTAATGGCCTTGAACAACGTAAAACAGAACGAAACCAGAGAAATCCAATTAACAGCAAAAACAAAACTTTACTCCGTGCTAAAAATTCAGTTGGTGTCTCTGCTAAATAAATCCAATATCCTAAACTGACTTGGCCAAAAAACCACAATTAAACAGATATAATGAATTCAGACACGAGCCGAGATTTCCACTGTATTCCCAGCAGACAGTAAGAGAACAAAAAAACAGGCCTTGTTAAAATAAATTCCGCGGAGTGAATTCTCGCACCAATTTGAATTAAACCAACTCATAATCAGCCCCATATGATTAAACACGGCTCTGAAATCCACTGACGATGATTCAGCTTCATGAACTGTCAGCAAACAAAGCATAAATGATAATTTCTCCCTTCAACAGCTAAAGTGTGCCAAACGTAATTCTCTTGAAAAAACAACAGACTATGCAACCCGTTGGTGGTTAGTTAATGTAAAAAGGAGATGTCATGCGACATGAATCGATTAATCTAAGGGTAAAATTTGGGGTATTACAGTCCCTAAGGGTGATCCTATAAGATAAACCATAATCAAAAGAATACGAGTGCGTACATCAAAATGGGAGAGGGATACGTATGAGTTACATGTGATTGCATGAAATAAATGGTCTCATTGTAAGGTAGCCCAAGAGAAATTCGTGTGTGTGCGAAGTGTCCTAAACTAAGCCTTGAGCAAAAGTCGGATAAAATCTCCTTGCTAGGGTTTCTGACAAAAGTCCAATAATCCATTGCTCGGACAAATTGAAATTTTGGTATCATATATTAGATGTAGAAGGTGATGTTCATAACACAAATATTTGTTTGATAAGAACAAAGAACAAAACTAAACAAATAATAAATGAAAAGAGACACAACAATTGTTAACCCAGTTCAGTGAAAACACACCTACATTTGGGGGCTACCAAGCCAGGGAGGAAATTCACTAATAGTAGAATTAATTCAGAGCTAAACTCCCAGTTTAAAACTCCTCACTTAATCTCTACCCATGCAACTTCTGCCTAGAACACACCTAGACAAGAGACACCTCTCACTCTCCCTCAATCACAACAGTGATATCAATTTAACAAAGTAAGAAGACTTTAGAAGACACTCTTCAAAGTTACAACTTGATCTTGCTTAAAAGACTCAATCAAGTACAATACACTCTCGCTTACAAGCTTTGAGTGAACAATTTACAATTAACAACCTAGTCCAATTCACACATTAAACAATAAGTGAATGACTCACAAAACTAACACACGCGAAGGCTAAAGATGCACACACTTTTAATCCTTGCTTCTCTGATCTTCAAGCTAGGGTTTTTTCCTCCTTAAATAGCAAAGTAGAATGGGCTTGGGCTATGGCAAAGGTAACAGCAGGTTTGAGAAGATTTCAATCTTCATAAATAGCAACAATAAAACAGATTTGATTTGATTAATCAGATCCAATCAAATCATTCTCCCAATCTTCAAATAATCTTCTGAAAATAACTCCAAATATAATCCAATTTGATCCACAATAAGTGTATCAGAAACACCTTTAGTAAGCCACCAAAAACAGGCAGAATCTATACCAGAAAAGTGCAGCAAACTTGCACAAAAAGATATGGACACATACATACATTTATACAGAATGTTTAGTCCATGAGTGTCAAGACATCTTGTTTGACATCATAGAGAAAAGACCTGTTAATAAGTCCAAAGCAACCTGTTGATCCTGACAGACAGATGTCACGACATCCTGTAGGACATCTTGTGATTACACCTAGTTTTACCAAAATGCCTGCCAATCAAGAATTAACAAACTCCCCCTTTGGCAAATTTTGGCTAAAACAGATCACAAGAAAATAACAACCAGAAAAGAGTACAACACAACAGAAAAACAACACAGTTAGGAGAGTAAAAGCAAAACTCCCCCTCAACATGAGCAACAAACACTACAACAGCCCAAGCACAACACAAAGCAGCCCAAAATCTTCACAGCCTTCAGCAACCTGTAATGCAAGCATACAGGCAAATAGCAAAACTATTACAGCATACAGCAAGCTGCACAATAGCCCAGGAACAAATACTCAACTACAAGAATCAGTATCCTGTCAAAATAATCAGAGCATACAATAGCCACCATGTTCACAATCTTCCAAACAGCTACACATTACAATCTTCCAACCAGCTACACCTGTTAGACATAAATACCAAGCTATATATAGTATACAACCAATCTTCTCCCGCTTTTTAGCCACAAATTTTAGATCATAAACTAATAGATAGCCTAGATCAAAACTTAGTAACAAGAAAGTTAAGGGCATGGAGACCCCAAAACATATTACAACCCAAGGCATATGAAGTGTAAAAAATTTAGTCTATTCTGCCAAGGCAGACACCACAAATAACAAAACAGCCCAACAACAAAGCAAAAAGCTTAATCTTCATCTTCAGAAGCAGAACTAGAGGCAACATCTTCAACATCAGTTGGGACATCTTCATTCTCAGACTCCTTCCTAGACCCAGCCTCATCATCCTTTTTAGTAACATTAACAGAACTAGGATATGGATCTATGCGAGAAATTGGGGTGGAAATACCATGCATAATAAGACCTTTCTGGAGAATCTTAATGACAAGGTCCCTAATGGATTTGTCCACATAAGCAGAGCCTTCCTTGTTTTTCATTCTAGAAATGTTGTCAGTAGAAGAATCAGAAGTTTTACCTTTGGAGGGTTGTTGTGACTTGTTTGCATGTAGGGGTGTCACCTTAGGTGCATCTTCGAAGGGGGCATCAGTTTGGAAAGCATCACGTTTGGGAGACATCTTGATGTTGAGAGAAGAAAAGTTCAGAATAGAGAAGGTGTGGGAATTGTAGGTGTAGTTAGAGGGAAAATTTTGTGTGGGATAGCGAGCTTTAGTAGTCAAAGGCGTGTTATGCATTAAAGAGGGATGTTGAAACATCTTTATTTTAGAAAGACTTCTTTTCAACTCAAAAATCCCTCTTAGAAGTAATTACTATAGGTCCTCATAAATACAAATTCCTAGCTTTCCTCTCAAAGTATCAAATTGATTAGCATCCAAGGCTTTGGTAAAAATATCATCCAGTTGATTTGCTGTACTGACATGCTCAAGAGTAACGATTTTATTTTCAACAAGCTCCTTAATGAAATGGTGTCTAATATCAATATGCGTAGTTCTGCTATGTTGAATAGGATTCTTGGAGATATTTATAGCACTCAGATTATCACAGTATAATGTCATGACATCTTGTGTGACATTATATTCTGTAAGCATCTGCTTCATCCATACAAGTTGAGAACAACTACTCTCAGCAGCTATGTATTCTGCTTCTGCAGTAGACAAGGATACACAGTTTTGTTTCTTGCTAAACCATGAGATGAGGTTGTTTCCCAAAAAGAAGCAGCCTTCAGATGTGCTCTTTCTATCATCAGCACTTCCAGCCCAATCAGTATCACAATATCCAGACAGCACACATCCAGATCCATGAGTGTACAACATCCCATACTCACTTGTCCCATTGATATACTTAAAAATTATTTTGACTTGATTAATGTGGTTAATCTTGGGTTCAGCTTGATATCTGGCACAAACTACCACAGCAAAAGCAATGTCAGGTCAGCTTGCTGTAAGATATAACAAGCTCCCTATCATGCTTCTGTATAGACTTTGATCCACATTAACTCCTTTTTCATCTTTGGACAATTTTAGATGGGTAGGTGTAGGAGTTCATTTGTGACTGGCATTTTCCATTCCAAACTTCTTAACAATGTTCTTGGCATACTTACTTTGACATAGAAATATAGATTCTTCCATCTATTTGACTTGAAGACCAAGAGAGTAAGTTAATTCCCCAACAAGGTTCATTTCAAATTCAGATTGCATTTGCTACACAAAATGTTGAACCATCTCTTCTGACATCCCACCAAAGACAATGTCATCAACATAGATTTGAGCAATCATGAGTTTTCCCTCTTTTTATTTGATAAACAAGGTCTTATCTATGCCACCTTTTCTATATCCATTCTAAACAAGAAACTCTGTTAGTCTTTCGTACCAAGCTCTAGGAGCTTGCTTCAGGCCATACAGGGCCTTTTTCAACTTGAAAACATGATTAGGAAAGGTTGGATCAACAAAACCCTTAGGTTGTTCCACATAGACTTCTTCACTTAGGTAACCATTTGAAAAGGCACTTTTGACATCCATTTGAAGCAGCTTGATTTTAAGAATGCAAGCAACTCCCAGAAGTAGCCTGATGGATTCAAGTCTAGTTATAGGAGATAAAGTTTCATCAAAACCAATCCCTTCAATCTGAGTATATCCTTGAGCAACTAACCTGGCTTTGTTCCTAGTGACCACTCCTTTTTCATCAGATTTATTCTTGTAAACCCATTTCATTCCAATCACATTTGTTCCTTCAGGCCTTGGCACAAGATCCCAAACTTCATTCCTCTTGAATTCACCCAACTCCTCTTGCATGGCATTTATCCAGAATTCATCCGCTAAAGCTTCCTTGATGTTCTTAGGTTCAATCTTTGATACAAAGTAGGAGCTTGAGACAATTTCTCTAGATCTAGTGGTTACCCCTTTATTTGGATCACCTATGATAAGATCAATAGGGTGGTCTTTCTGAATTCTGATGGAAGGTCCTTTATTAATAGGTTCATCCACAATGATGGTGGGATTATAATCATTGTTTTTGTCTTCAGATTCAACTAAGATATCAAATGATGTTCCAACATCTTCTGGGACATCAGTTTCCTTATGCATGTCATCTATAACAACATTGATAGACTCCATCATGGTATTAGTTTTGTAGTTAAATACTCTATAGGCTCTTCTGTTGGTAGAGTAACCCAGGAATATCCCTTCATCACTCTTAGGATCCATCTTTCTTTTATGGTCACGATCTGAGAGAATGTAGCACTTGCTCCCAAACAAATGAAAGTATTTCATAGTAGGTTTTCTTCCTTTCCAAATTTCATACAGAGTGGTTATAGTTCCTGTTCTCAAGGTCACTCTGTTGTGAACATAGCAGGCAGTGTTCATGGCTTCAGCCCACAAATGGTAAGGCAGTTTCTTAGCATGAATCATAGCTCTGGATGATTCTTATATTGTTCTACTCTTCCTTTCCATAACTCCATTTTGTTGAGGTGTAATAGGAGAAGAGAATTCTTGGTTAATTCCTTCAGTGGAGCAAAATTCAGCAAACTTTTGATTTTCAAATTCCTTTCCATGATCACTTCTGATTCTGACAACTTTACTTCTTTTTATCTTTGAGGTTTCTGATATAGATCTTTAAACACATCAAACACTTCAGATTTTTCCCTTATAAAATTCACCCAGGTGTATCTTGAAAAGTCATCCACAACAACATAAGCATACTTCTTTCCACCTGCATAGGTCCCATTAAGTCCATGTGAAGGAGTTCCAGCACTTTAGACGTAGTGAGATGTTGGATCTTCTGATGTGACATCCTTGTTTGCTTTCCTATTTGGGATTCACCACAGATTTTTCCTTCTTCAATCTTTAGCTTAGGAATACCTCTGACAGCTTCCATAGATATAGTCTTCTCCATTCCTCTTAGATGTAAATGCCCAAGTTTCTGGTGCCATAGTCTTACTTCCTCTTCTTTGGTAAAAGCACACTTAGAATCCTGAGAGGCCCATAGATAACAATTGTCCTTGGATCTGACTCCCTTCATGATCAACTCTCCCTTTTCATTAGTAACCAAACACTCAATTTTATTGAAGTTGACACTTAGACCTTGATCACATAGTTGATTGATGCTAATTAGATTGGCAGTTAATCCTTTGACTAACAGAACATTGTCAAGATCAGGTGTTCCTGAGCAGTTTAACTTTCCAACTTCCTTAATTTCTCCTTTGGCCCCATCTCCAAAGGTTACGTAGTTGGTTTAGTGAGGTTTGATGTCAACTAACAGATTTTATTTCCAGTCATGTGTATTGAGCACCCACTGTCAAAGTATAAATCTTCCTTAGTAGAAACTTTTAGGGACATATGAGCTATGAGGCAAGTAGTATCAGTTTTAGGAACCCATTATTTAGTAGAGGGACCTTTGGGAACCCACTGCTTCTTGGAGAGAAAAGTGTTAGGTCTTGTCTGAGTAGTAAAGGTTGGATATCCATGCAGTTTGAAACAGAAATACTTTACATGACCAAAGCGACCACAGTGATGACATCTCCATCTTTGGAATTTTCTTGGTTGACTGGTTTGTTTTCTGTCATGATGTTGAGACATCTGCTGGGACATCTTATGCCTTGATTCAGAAGGTTTGTGGTGAGAGGCAGAGTTAATGTTTTCATTGAACCCTAACCCTGTCTTGTCTCTAGATCTCTTGCCATATTGAAGAATCTCTTCCAAGATTTTGGTACCACTGTTCATCATTCTAACAGACTTTCCCAGATGGTCAAGTTGAGAAGTTAGTTGAGCAACTTTATCTCTTAATTTTGTGATAGTCTTATCCTGTTCAGCAACTTCATCATTCAAACCCCGGATAGTTTTCAGATGTTCCTCCTTCTCATTCTTTAGCTTGATGATGTGATTCTTCTGTTTTTCACCTTGTTGGCAAACTTCTTCGCTTCTGAGGCACAGTTCTTTGTATGAAGCTGCCAGATCTTCAAAAGTTAAGTTATCTTCATTGGAATCTTTATCATAATAGTATCTTCCAGTTAAGGAAGTTATATGCTTGGCATATTCTTCTTCAATATCACTGTCAGAGGCTTCATCAGTCCATGAAACATCTAGACCTTTTTATTTCTTGAGATAGGTTGGGCATTCAGATCTGATGTGACCAAAGCCTTCACACCCATGATAATGTATCCCTTTGTTGTTCATGGGTTTTTCTTCAGCCCTAGTTCTTCTTCCAGCATTATTTGACTTACTGATGTCAAAAGATATATTCTTAGCATTTGGTCTTGTATCCATTCTCTTCATTACCTTGTTGAATTGTCTTCCCAGCATAGCTATGGCATTTGATAGATCAGTATCCTCATCAGATTCATCCTCTCTTCTTTCAGTTTTTGACACAAGAGTTATGCTCTTTTTCTTGTCAGTTTTGTCACCTATTCCAACATCAAATGTTAAAAGACATCCAATGAGTTCATCAACTCTCATTTTACAAATGTCTTGAGCTTCTTCTATAGCAGTTACTTTCATGTCAAATCTCTTGGGAAAAGATCAGAGAATTTTTCTTACCAGCTTTTCTTCAGACATCTTTTCACCAAAGAGCACTTGAAGCATTGGCAATTTCAAGAATATTCATATGAAAGTCATGTATGCTTTCTTCATCTTTCATTCTCAGGTTTTCAAACTTAGTTGTAAGGAGTTGGAGTCTAGACATTTTTACCTTGGATGTGCCTTCATGAGTAGTCTTTAGAATCTCCCATGCTTCCTTAGCAATTTGACAGTTGTTCACCAACCTGAATATGTTCCTATCAATCCCATTGAATAGAGCATTCAAGGCCTTGGAGTTCCCAAGAGCTAGATCATCTTCTTCCTTTGTCCATTCTTCCTTAGCCTTTAATTCAGTTGTAGCTTTTCCATCTTTATCAATAATCACATAATGTTCCCATCCTCTTATGACAGATTTCCATGCCTTGTTGTCCAGGGATTTTAAGAAAGCTACAATCCTAGGTTTCCAGTAGTCGTAATTATTCCCGTCCAGAATAGGTGGTTTGTTTACAAATCCTCCTTCTTTGTCCATGGTACCAGAAAGTATCGTCCCTAGATCTCACCCAGAACCAGAGAAGGATGTCTGCTCTGATACCAATTGAAATTTTTGTATCAGATATTAGATGTCGAAGGTGATGTTCACGACATAAATATCTGTTTGATAAGAACAAATAACAAAATTAAACAAATAATAAATGAAAAGAGACACAACAATTGTTAACCCAGTTCGGTGAAAACACACCTACATCTAGGGCTACCAAGCCAGGGAGGAAATTCACTAATAGTAGAATTAATTCAGAGCTAAACTCCCAGTTTACAACTCCTCACTTAATCTCTACCCATGCAACTTCTGCCTAGAACACACCTAGACAAGAGACACCTCTCACTCCCCCTCAATCACAACAGTGATATCAATTTAACAAAGTAAGAAGACTTTAGAATACACTCTTCAAAGTCACAACTTGATCTTGCTTAAAAGCTTCAATCAAGTACAATACACTCTTGCTTATAAGCTTTGAGTGAACAATTTAAAATTAATAACCTAGTCCAATTCACACATTAAACAATGAGTGAATGACTCACAAAACTAACACACACGAAGGCTAAAGATGCACACATTTTTAATCCTTGCTTCTCTAATCTTCAATTTAGGGTTTTTGCCTCCTTAAATAACAAAGTAGAATGAGCTTGGGCTGTGGCAAAAGTAACAGCAGGTTTGAGAAAATTTCAATCTTCATAAATAGCAACAATAAACCATATTTGATTTTATCAATCAGATCCAATCAAATCATTCTCCCAATCTTCTGAAAATAACTCGAAATCCAATCCAATCTGATCCACAATAAGTGTATCAGAAACATCTTTAGTAAGCCACCCAAAACAGGCAGAATCTATACCAGAAAAGTGCAGCAAGCTTGCACAAAAAGATATGGATACATAAATACATTCATACAGAATGTTTAGTACATGAGTGTCAAGACATCTTGTTTGACATCATGGAGAAAAGACCTGTTAATAAGTCCAAAGCAACCTGCTGATCCTGACAAACAGATGTCACGACATCCTGTAGGACATCTTGTGATTACACCTTGTTTTACCAAAATGTCTGCTAATCAAGAACTAACACAAATAACCAACAGTCCACCAATTTAGGCTTTTAGGTTTTGATAATTGTTTATGTGTTTTCGAATAGAATATGAATAGGAGATGAACAAGATGAATATGAATATGAACAATTATGAATAATATGAAGAATGTGAATAATATAGCAAGATATATAACAATATAATCGAGATAATATTCACAATAATATAATCAAGATAATATTAACAAGTATATGAACAAGATAATATAATCGAGATATAATGACTGAAAATAAACAATTGTACATTAAATTGAAAATAAAGCAATTGCATATTGACGTAGAGTAAAGTTAGTGGTTAGTTTGATTTGTGAGTTGAATCGCGGCGAAATGTAGTGTTAAATCGTCATAGCTCGATCTATGACGAAGATCAAGCTATAGGAGGTCGCACGAATTGATATTCGTGCTAAAACCAAGATAGAGAAATGATATTGAGGATCATTCTCCAATTTAATCGTGCCGCACGGACGAAAAGAGGATGATCTCATCTTAATCATAAACTAGTGTTGATTAATCGAAGGTAACCTATCACGATCCCAAAGTATAGAAAATGATCCAAATGATCATTTTCTACAGATTTGACATAATGAAGGTTATCAACCTCGATAAATCAATGTTTACGAATAAAAGACTTTCATTGATCTAAATGAATTGGAAAATTAAATCAATATGAAATAAAAAAGGAAATAAATGGGAAATAAAATTGAAAAGAAAGTGGTCTAATCTTAACCACGGAATTTAATTGATGAATCGTCCATCCATGATTTTAGATTTTCATCGGCTAAGATAAATGAAAAAGAAAAAGTAATTAAAATGTAATTCTAAAAACATAAGAAAGATAATAAAATATCAATAACTTTTGTTTAAAAAAATATCAAACAAAAATTAAAACAAATTAAAACTAAAAGAGAAAGGGGGTGTGCTGAGTTTAGGTGATGGTATCAAAAGGTAGGGGGAATCATCTGGGCTTTAAAAAGCCCATCATCCCCAAGATGAAAAAAAATGCGGTTGAACAAAAATAGGGTGCAAGTGAAAAGACACGGGCTTTAACCAAAGTCCAAAGGGATTTCCCTCATAATGGTCCGCAAAAAAGGTTTTTAAGAGGGGAAAAAGAACACCACATACTAAAAAAAACCTAACAACCTAACAGCTCATTGACAAGCAAAATAAAAAGGGATATGGAACAGGTCATGTCATCAAATCTTTATGCGGAAAAAAAACAATCGATGGACTCCAAGAGAAAAGACGACTCGACGCAGAACAAAGTCCAAATCGCGACTAGCATCAACCTCACTTTGATTCTGTTTTGCTCAACTTGATTCCAATTTGTTTTCTCTCTTCTTCTTCACCTCTGTTTCGATTCTGGTTTGCTGGGTCTCAATTCGTGTTTGGTTTTGTTTAGGGTTGTGTGTGTTTGAAATGAATCATTGTTGGTGTGGTTAAAAGGGAGATAAACAATGGAGGTTGGGTGAAGTTTTGTCGCGGTTTAGAATGACGGAGGGTTAAAGATTTTGGGACTGAGAGAGGTTGAGGTTGAAGGTTTATGAAGGATTGGAGGAAATTAAGGTTTGAGCAATGGGTCCCCCCTTTTATTGGTTCTCCTCCTGAGTTTTATAGTAGTGCGAAACAACCACTTTTGTGCGTTTTGGCCAAGGTTTGTGGATCAGTTGTGAAAGGGTTTTTGCTGCGCTTTTGGCAAGAAATTGTGTCGCATAGCATACGGTTTTGCGTATTATTGTGTGAGGGTGAGGAATAACGGTGACGTGGTTTTGCAAGTTGGTTATGCAGGTTCTGCACTTGTGCTGCGAGCATCCAACATATGGGCTTGGACTTCATCAATTATAGCTTGAGTTTGCAATCACTTTCTTTTGCAGGTTTTGATTGCTTATGGGCTGCGATTAAGGTTTTATGCAGGTTGTAATTGTGTGGTAAAGTTTATTCTGAAGTGTACTGGTGCGTGAAAGAAAAATTATAGATCATACTATTGGGTTGGCCATATTTTTTTGAGACTTGGATGGAAATTTGAAGACCTCATGGCCTGTATCTGTGGAAAGATTTCACCGTTTTTTTTTTTACTACAACTTTGTTCATTTTTGTGCTAAAATATGTAAGGGCCTCTAAGTGATAATGGACCCATGGCTTTTATGACATTTGCTTGTAATTTCTTGTAATTTGGATTGTGATAAGAAAAAATGTATAACGGGCTTTTGGAGTTTATCTTCTTTATGATTTTTTCTTGTAGTGGGCTTTCTTTTTTTTTTTTTTATAGATTTTTTCGTTATTTTGCACCTCCCTTTCTCTTTTGAACCATGCTTATGCATCATGACAATTGGAACTTGAAATTTTTTACGTGTGATCCAAAAAACTTATAAAACAACTTCCACTCTTATTAAATTTGAAACGGCTAAGATATTGACCATGGAGTAATCTAGATCTTCGAATGAATGGAGCATTGAAACTGTAAAGCCATTAATGAATAAATTTATGACTTGGGCCACTGTCTTTGAAATAAATCTTGAATCCGAAAGTGGACCAATTCCTGAATTTTAACCAATCTTTGAGATATGGTTGAAATAGAATTCAACTTAAAACCATCCCTAATAAATAGTCTGCTAGACTTCTCCTTGAACCAATGCCTCAAACATGGCCACACATAATCATGACTCACATTGACTTGAGATACATGGCCCAATACACTGAATTGACTATTTGTAACTTGATTCCGTCAGATGAACTTTGAACTTGCACAAAACCCTCATCTTGAACGCTTGATGATTTTCAACCATGAAACAATATGAACTTGACATGGCCTAGCAACTAAACCCAAATTAAAAGCTTAGACCCACACCACTTGAATGGAGCACACCCTGGTTCAAAATCCTGCCTGACCAAAAAAAATAAGTCAGAGCCAATAAGTGAACTTCAACCCATACTGCAATCATACCTAACTTGGTAAACCTCAATTGAAACTTGGGCTTAGGTGAAAGTAACAGCATATACTTTTTTGGATTTTCTGAATGATAGTTGGTGGATAGATGTGCAAATGAAAAGTATGAACAGGTAGGAAAAATTTGAGGTATGACAAATGTGCATATGTGTGATGCTTCTAACGGATAATTTCCTCCTTTTGATGTTGTCAAAAAGGGAGAAGATAATGAAGAGGATGATATATGCATACATTTAGGGGGAGCTATCAAGGATAATGCATAAATTCATGGGGAGTTGTTCCGTGTACAAAGATAAGCGCAACGGGCTACGGCTACATCATATATGTTTGCCATCATAAAAAAGGAGAAGTATGTGAGTGTTAACTACAAATTCAACCGGGTTTTGAATGATGTCAAACAAGATAGTATAGCGTAACATTTTTGTATATTGGACGGTATTAACTTACATTTAGATGTTCCTTTATCCCTTTAGCCTTAGGATGCATAAAAAGAGTATTTGAACAAGTTTGATAGGTCTTAGGCATGTCATACACATTGAAAATCGTGTTTGTGTGTCAACATAATTATATAGGTCGACCTATACGTGATCAGGTCGACCTATGGAAGTCTTCGCTTCAGTACAGGTCGGCACATCAATATTCTAGGTCGCCTCCCATGCTCCAAGAACGAAGCCTATAAGCTATGCCCATATGTCGCCTCTCAGGTCGCCGTATAGGCCGACCTGAACACCTTTATAGGCCGACCTATGACTCTCATAGGCCGACCTATGCAACTTAAAACTTGAAAAATTATTTTTGCATCTTATTTTTCTTGTCCTTTTTGCCTTTCTTCCACACACACATATTTATACTCATATATGCATCTTCTTCTAGATAAGGTTCCTAGTGAATAACACCTAAACGACACCAGATTACAAAGTCTTCCATCATTTTCATCTCTTCTTCTATGCACACACACAATTGAACTATACATAATCATTTTTCAATTGGATGACAATCTAGATTAGGGTTGATAACGTCTAATTAGGTTTGGTGTAACCGAGAATATTGGTTTGGGGACTTTGTATGTTTCAAATAAGAAAACTAAGGTGGGGTTTCCTTCAAGATCGAGTTGATTTAAAAATTTTCGACAAGATCACGTCAACACAAATTCAACCAAGTGAAGGCCTTGGGACAATGTGGTTTCCTTGCAAGGGAGTAATGAAAGACGATGAATTATGTTCGGGAATCTTGGAGTTTCAACAAGTTGCGCGCTCGGGATAATCGGAGGATTGTAGGCGCATTTGTTGGTCACTTGATCAAGCTTTTGATCAAGGGTTGGAGGTGGAAGAATCAACACAAAACAATAGGGTGTTTGGGATTTGCATTCTTCATCTCTTGTATAAACATTTTTGTAATGAAAAGATTAATAGCAATATCTCAATTCGATTTTGAATTGAAGGTAGACATATTCATAGCAGGGCTGATTGGAGAACTTCCTAAATAAATCTCGGTGTGTGTGTGTGTGTCTCTCTCTATCACTTTATCACTTTTATTGTTGATTTCACAATTTATCAAGTTCATCATTGTTTGATCAATTCGATTAGAAATTGTTTTCTATTATCTTTCAAAAGTGTTCATAATCACTTTTATTGTGATTGACTTTTGTTCTGGACTGGGCCGACACTTGGTCCACAGTCGAGCAGGTCCAACCCCACATCGGATTGAAAGGCCCAATAAGACCTAAACCACTTCCTCGCCGGACAGAGCTCTTTATCCCGTCGGGTAGAACCCTTTCTCCCGTCGGGCACGAATCTCTTGACAATCGAGTAGGCACTTCACATTTTCCAGGTGTAACACCCCTTTTCTATACCCCTAAATAATCACATAATCATTTAGTCACATATTAAAAATTTCGTCAGAGTATAATTATAAACATAGTATAAAAGAGGCGCGTCACATTACGCTTGAAATTAAAACATACAACACCTGCTCAACAAAAGATATGCAACAGTGGGGTAACTTTGCAACAGAGGAACTTAGTCCTTACACCCACATCTCAAAATTTAGAATAAAAGCGGAAAATCTAAATATTGATAACATCAAACATATATATATATATATATATATATATATATATATATATATATATATATATATATATATATATATATATATATATATATATATATATATATATATATATATATATATATATATATATATATATATATATATATATATATATATATATATATATATATATATATATATATATATATATATATATATATATATATATATATATATATATATATATATATATATATGTTCTGGCCTGGGCCCCGACTTGACCGGACAGGCCTAGTCCAATAGTATTCTGCCAAGCCCAATCCAGCTTGGAGCACAGCCGTCGAGCACAGGGTCCCCGGCGGGTAGGTAATGTCCCTCCGTAGGCAGAACCTTTCTCGTGTGTGTCGAGCACAAGACACCCCCATCGACCAGACGCTGCCCCCGTCGAGCAGAACATGTCCCTCCACGGGCAGAATCTGCTCCCCTGTCGGGCAGGACAGCGTTCCTTCACACGTTCTCCACGTGCCCCCCTCCGCGGGGACACGTCACCGACCAACTGCCCACATCCGAAAGAGCAGGTCAAACCCACTTTCCGAAGATCACGGGACAGTTGGACTAGGGCGAAAACCACGTCATGGTCTTCACTACGCCACGTAAGCCCTAGCAGTCACCTAGGTTGGGCCTGGCAATCCAGCCCAACACAAGTGACCGTTGGCCCAGCGCTAGGGTCTCTCTATAAATACCCTCTTTCACAAGAGGGTCAGACAATTCACTTCTTACCCCTTTTTCTGTATTTGCTCTCACTCTGCCCAATTCCTTACTTTGGCATCGAAGTTTCTTGCTGGTACACTCCCCTTCTCCTCTTCAACACCGGTGAACAGGCAGTAAGTCGAAGACACGTGGCAGTCAGCGATCCCCTTCTGATCAGGTCAGATCAATATATATATATATATATATATATATATATATATATATATATATATATATATATATATATATATATATATATATATATATATATATATATATATATA
This sequence comes from Lathyrus sativus, assembly GCA_963859935.3. Taxonomy (NCBI): domain Eukaryota; kingdom Viridiplantae; phylum Streptophyta; class Magnoliopsida; order Fabales; family Fabaceae; genus Lathyrus; species Lathyrus sativus. The sequence goes on from OZ012735.1 coordinate 513,902,823, forward strand.
TATATATATATATATATATATATATATATATATATATATATATATATATATATATATATATATATATATATATATATATATATATATATATATATATATATATATATATATATATATATATATATATATATATATATATCCAGTATGATTCAACAACATAAGTCATGTTTACATAAACATTCATCAACAAGATACATATACAAATGTATCACAAAATAATCATATACATCCTAGCTACCCGGTGCTATATATCAGAGCCGACCGACAAAAAGAATGAAGACACGCTTCACAAAAAGACCACCAGCATACGTACTCTGCAATGCCTCATAGAGCATCATAAAACAGCAGAAGGGTGAGAAATATTATCATAATAACAATGTATATAATTATATATCTTAGCATAAAAATACACATATTCTACACTCTCACCACAATTCATCACAACTCACTCATATACATCACAATGTGTGCATATATATTCATCATGCATACTTTCATAATTCTTATCATTCCACATAAACATACACATTTATGTTTATTCACCAATGCACAATTATAAAGATGATAAATGCAAATCATAGAGACCGACTCACGACTTTATGCAAATGCAATGCGGTACCGACTCAATCATCTCAAGTTCACTCAGGAACTTATTGGAACCATCGCTCGTTACCAATGTAACTCCCCGTCGGGCCTACGATGTTCATCCATTGCTCACACCTCACATAGGCACACAATGTTTGTGGATTGCTCACACCTCACCTAGGCACACAATCGTTTGTAATCATCGCTCACACCTCACATAGGCACACGACGTTACAACGGATTCTCATTAGAATCACACAACACAAGAATGTACATCATTATGCTTCACATACAAAATGACTCAAGACACTCTTGAAATGCATACATATTCACAATATATTCATGCATTCATCTCATTCTATCACGTACAATCTATATACATTCACAATATATTCCACAATCTAGGATTCACGCCATACGGCTACCCACAACATATCATATAACAGCACACAAGCTACACGTTATATATCGAAAGCATACAGTATGATAACACATCAAACGCACCCATTCACGACGGTAAAAGTTGACAAAATGACACGTTTCAAATTTTCTGCTTTAATTGGATCATACACTGACATCAAAACCATTTTTTATAGAAAGAACATCACTTTAGCTTTCCAACGCTTCGAACAGGGACTAAAACCGACTTGCGGATCAAAAGATATGAATTTTCGAAGTTTTCCGAAAAACTAGAATTTTGCCTAAAAACTACTACGGGATTTTGCATTTTTGCCCGAAAATCCGACCGATTCAATTCTTTCCTTTGAAACAAATACATACTCATACTCACCTAACATATAGCAGTGAATTAGAACCATTAAACACGATTTCTACGACGTCCGATTTTCACTCAAATCTCAAACCCTCAATTATCCAAAAATGTCAAAAGTTACGAAATCACCTGAATTCAATCAAACAAGTTTCAATAGTCACGGCCTAACATTCCTCGACTAAACTATGCAATTTATTTCGAATTCTAACCGTGAAAACATCGGTTTCTATCGATTTTACCAATTCGACCTAAAATGGAAATATGTGGAAAAAAACAACAAAAACAATCCAAACAAAACCATACATAATCATATACAATGATAAGATAACAATATTTCACACCCTTACCCGATCAAATCGATTCCTAGAAGTGTTCTTGATGATTTTCTAAACTTTCTCTCTTTTCTTCTCTTTTCTTCTTTCTTTCTCTTCTCTTTCTTTTTATTTCTCTTTCTTTCTATTTCTCTTTTCTCTCATTTTTCTCTCTTATATCTTTCTATTATATTTCTTTTCTATTACTTTTTCTCTCAAAATATCTAATAATTCATTTTCTCACACAAATTTTTTAACTTAACATTAATTAAGGAAATATCTAAAATACCCTCCAACCTAATTTCCCCGAAAACTCTCAAAAACGATAAAATAACACAATATGCAAACATAACATATTAACACACCAATTCCACAAATAAAATAATAATCACCCAAATAAAATAAAAGACTCAACAAAAATGGGAAATCAGAATCGGGGCGTTACAACTCTCCCCCACTTTAGAAATTTTCGTCCTCGAAAATATTACCTGATTCAAACAACTCCGGATACGACTCTCGCATCCCACTCTCTAGTTCCCAAGTCATATTTCCTTCCGAAGCGCCTCCCCACGCAACTTTCACAAGCGCAATATCCTTGCCTCTTAGCTTCTTGACTTCACGGTCCAAAATCCTAATCGGTAAAGCTTCAACCGTAAGGTTATCTCTCACTTCAACCTCGTCCATAGGAATAACATGTGATGGATCCGGAACATACTTCCGAAGTTGCGAAATATGGAATACATCATGCAAATTCGAAAGATTCGCAGGCAACGCCACACGGTAAGCCACAACACCAACTCGTGCAATAATCTGATACGGACCAATAAAACGAGAAGTCAACTTCTTCGACTTCAAAGCACGACCCACACCCGTAACCGGTGTAACTCTCAAGATCTTTCCTTCTCTTGTCATGATAGATCTTTTGTCTACTTTGAGAAGCTTTCATCTTTTCCCGAATAAACTTCACTTTCTCTGTCGTTTGTTGTACCATCTCCGGTCCAACTATCGACCTCTCACTGGTTTCATGCCAACACAAAGGTGTTCGACATCTCCGACTATACAAAGCCTCAAATGGTGCCATACTTATACTTGAATGAAAATTGTTATTGTAGGTGAACTCAATTAACGCCAAATAACTATCCCAAGCACCACCTTGCTCGAGCACACGAGCATGCAATAAATCCTCCAACGATTGAATTGTCCTCTCGGTTTGACCATCTGTTTGCGGATGATAAGTCGAGCTCAATCTTAGCTTAGAACCCAAAGCCTTTTGTAAACTCTTCCAAAACCTCGATATAAATCTAGGATCTCTATCCGATACAATACTCTTAGGAACTCCATGTAACTTCACAACCACAAGAACATAAATCTCGGCTAACTTCTCCAAAGGATAACTAATATCAATTGGAATGAAGTGAGTAGATTTAGTAAGCCTATCCACGATTACCAAATAGCATTATGACCTCTTTGCGTATTCGGCAACCCCGTAATAAAATCCATCGATATACTATCCCATTTCCACTCTGGAATGTCCAACGGTTGCATCAACCCACTAGGCTTTTGATGTTCCACCTTAAACTTTTGACAAGTTAAGCATGCATACACAAATTGAGCTACATCCCTCTTTAATCCGGACCACCAAAAGATTTTCTTCAAATCTTGATACATTTTATTCGCTCCCGGATGAATACTTAAGTTATTTCGGTGTCCTTCTTCCAATATCATCTTTTTCAACTCCGCATCATCGGGAATACAAATACGACCACGAAATCTTAAAACTCCGAAGTTATCAACCTTGAAATCCTCATTCTCATTCATCATTAAATCAACGAACTTCAAATCCAACTTTTGCTTTTCACATACGGTTGCAAGAAAATCATTCGTAACATGTAGCATACTAAGTCTCACACTTCTCGGCGTCATTTCACAAAATAAACTCAAGTCTCTAAAATTCTCCAAAAATTCTCATTCTCTCATCATCAATGCGGACATATGTAACAACTTCCGACTCAAAGCATCAGCCACCACGTTTGCCTTACCCGGATGGTAATTCAAACCAAAATCATAATCCTTCAAAAGCTTTAACCACCTTCTTTGTCTCATGTTCAATTATTTTTGATCAAATAAATATTTCAAGCTCTTGTGATCACTAAAAACTTCAAATCTTGCACCATAAAGATAGTGCCTCCAAATTTTCAAAACAAACACCACAGACACTAACTCTAAGTCATGTGTAGGATAATTCTTTTCATGCACTCTCAATTGTCTTGAAGCATAAGCCACAACTTTTCCATCTTGCATCAAAACACCACCTAAACCTGTCAAAGAAGCATCACAATAAACCACAAATGGTTTTGTCGGATTCGGCAAAATCAAGATCGGTGCCTTCGTCAACCTTCTTTTTAGCTCAATGAAACTCTTTTCACAATTAATATCCCAAATGAAAGCCTTTCTTTTACAAGTCAATTGCGTTAACGAAAGTGCCAACTTCGAAAATCCCTCAATAAACCTCCGATAATAACCCGCCAAGCCCAAAAAGTTTTGAATCTCCGTAACCTATCTAGGAGCCTCCCATTGCATCACCGCATCAATCTTAGATGGATCAATACTAATATCACTACCGGAAATAACATGTCCAAGAAAACTTACTTCTGACAACCAAAATTCACATTTCGACAACTTAGCATACAATTGTTTCTCTTTCAAAATTTGTAACACAATCCTCAAATGCTCTTCATGCTCCTCTTGAGACTTAAAGTAAATCAAAATATCGTCGATGAACACAACCACAAAACGATCTAACTGTTCATGAAAAATACGATTCATATATTCCATAAACACACCTGGCGTATTAGAAACCCCGAATGGCATCACGGAATATTCGTAATGGCCATACCGTGTCCTAAAGGCCGTCTTTTGAATATCCTCTCCTTTCACACGAATCTGGTGATATCCCGATCTCAAATCAATCTTGCTAAAAACACGTGCACCAACCAATTGGTCCATCAAATCATCAATCCTTGGAAGCGGATACTTGTTCTTAATTTTCACCTTGTTCAATTGTCGATAATCAATGCATAACCGCATACTCTCATCCTTCTTCTTTACCAAGAATATCGGAGCACCCCAAGGAGAAACACTTGGCCTTACAAATCTCTTGTCTAACAAGTCATTCAATTGCTTCTTCAATTCTACCAACTTTGATGCCGACATACGATACGGTGCCATCGAAATTGGTCTAGTACCCGGAACTAGATCAATAGAAAACTCAACTTCTCTTTCCGGCGGTACATCTGTAATATCCTCCGGAAACACTTCTGGAAAATCACACACCACTGGGAACACATCGAGCTCAACTTTACTCTCCACCGACAATGATGCAAAAAACCGAACAATTGAGCTTCGTCCGCTAAAAGTTTCTTCAACTCTTTAGTGGATAGGAAACTCTCATCTTCATCATCTTCCAAAGAAGGAAACCTCACTAACTTTTGATAGAAATCCATATGAACTCTATTAAATTGCAACCAATTCATACCCAAGATTACGTTCAATCCCTCCAACGGCAAACACACTAAATCCATGATGAAGTCTTTACCATACATGGTCCAAAGACAACTTACACACACCAAAGATGTAGTTACCGACCCCGAAGCAGGAGTCTCAATAACCATGTCACCACCCCAAGAAGTCATGAACAAATTCAAACGCTTAGCGCACTCGTGAGAAATAAAGGAATGAGTCGCTCCAGTATCAATAATAGCAACTAAAGGCGTACTATTAATAAAGCATGTACCTTTAATCAAACGATATGCACTAGTAGTGTCTGACCCAGCTAATGCAAACACCTTTCCGCCCGCTTGATCTTGTTTTGGCTTAGTACACTTAGTACTAATGTGACCCACTTCTCCACAATTATAGCACTTCCCTACATTCCTCCTACAATCGGTAGTAGCATGCCCAAGGTCTCCACAGTTAGAAAATTTCACCACGGTCTTCCCACACTCAAATGATTTATGATCCATTTCACCACACTTGTAACACTTAACGGAACCGGAACCTCCTCCTCTAGATCTCTTATCAAAGTTTCCCCTATGCTTGCCCTTATCAACGGGTGTCACCTAGGCACACAATCGTTTGTAATCATCGCTCACACCTCACATAGGCACATGACATTACAACGGATTCTCATTAGAATCACACAACACAAGTATGTACATCATTATGCTTCACATACAAAATGACTCAAGACACTCTTGAAATGCATACATATTCACAATATATTCATGCATTCATCTCATTCTATCACGTACAATCTATATACATTCACAATATATTCCACAATCTAGGATTCACGCCATACGGCTACCCACAGTATATCATATAACAGCACACAAGCTACACGTTATATATCGAAAGCATACGGTATGATAACACATCAAACGCACCCGTTCACGACGGTAAAAGTTGACAAAATGACACGTTTCAAATTTTCTGCTTTAATTGGATCATACACTGACATCAAAACTATTTTTCCTAGAAAGAACATCTCTTTAGCTTTCCAACGCTTTGAACGGAGACTAAAATCGACTTACGGATCAAAAGATATGAATTTTCGAAGTTTTCTGAAAAACCAGAATTTTGCCTAAAAACTGCTACGGAATTTTGCATTTTTGCCCGAAAATCCGACCGATTCAATTCTTTTCTTCGAAACAAATAAATAATCATACTCACCTAACATATAGCAGTGAATTAGAACCATTAAACACGATTTCTACGACGTCCGATTTCCACTCAAATCTCAAACCCTCAATTATCCAAAAATGTCAAAAGTTACGAAATCACCTGAATTCAATCAAACAAGTTTTAATAGTTACGGCATAACATTCCTCGACTAAACTACGCAATTTATAAGTGAGGATTGCCCCCACTTATAAACACATGTTCATGCCATATATTGTCCGATGTGGGACTCTTAACAAAAGCATCGGTTTCTATCGATTTTACCAATTCGACCTAAAATGGAAATATGTGGAAAAAAAACAACCAAAACAATCAAAACAAAACCATACATAATCATATACAATGATAAGATAACAATATTTCACACTCTTACCCGATCAAATCGATTCCTAGAAGTGTTCTTGATGATTTTCCAAACTTTCTCTCTTTTCTTCTCTTTTCTTCTTTCTTTCTCTTCTCTTTCTTTCTATTTCTCTTTTCTCTCCTTTTTCTCTCTTATATCTTTCTATTCTATTTCTTTTCTATTACTTTTTCTCTCAAAATATCTAATAATTCATTTTCTCACACAAAATTTCTAACTTAACATTAATTAAGGAAATATCTAAAATATCGTCCAACCTAATTTTCCCGAAAACTCTCAAAAACGATAAAATAACACAATATGCAAACATAACATATTAACACACCAATTCCACAAATAAAATAATAATTATTCAAATAAAATAAAATAAAATAAAATAAAATACTCAACAAAAATGGAAAATCAGAATCGGGGCGTTACACCAGGCACACTCTCCATTTTGCCCAACCGTCGGGCATACCCTATCCAGCTTGGAGGGCTTCTCTGACCTCCCCCATGTTCTCAACGTGTCCCCTACGCGGAGACACATCATCAGATAACTACCCGTGCCCTGATTATTTGGTCCTCAACCTCCCGGATAGCACAGAGCAGTTACACTAGGGCGAAAACCACGTGCTGGTCTTCCTGACACCACATCGGCCCTAGCAATTACTAGCATTGGGCCTGACAACCCAGCCCAACGTGAAGTAACCGTTGACCCTGCGTTGGGGGCTCACTATAAATACCCTCTTTCACTAGAGGGTCAAGTAATTTCATTCTTACTTCTGTTTTTGTACTTGTTATCACTCTGTCTGACTCTTACTTTGGCGTCGGAGTGTGTTTCAAGTACACCCCCTTCATTCTCCCTAGCAGTAAGACAACTCAGACGTGTGGCCGACCAGTGACTCCTTTTGATCAGGTTAGATAAGCTTTTAACATCAACGAAACAAATTAAATGTCCAATTGTTATCGAAGTCTATCGGCTAACAGATGCATCTCTGAATTTTGTCTGGTGTGAATATGGAGATTCATTTTCAAACCAACATGTTAAAAAAGAACATTTCTGAAAGGGATGTAAATTATATTATTCCAAAGATGTATTTCCGGATTAAATTTTAAAAAATATATTGAATGTGACTCGGTTTTAACATTTTGACCGAAGACAATGGTACATCTGAAAATGCATCACCGAACTTTAAGAGACAATTTTAAATGTACTTTTCCACCAGACATAGGATGGGATTAGTATTTTCCTAAATTAGGTTTGAGACTCCAATACCCAATAGAACGTACGTTTACTTGATAACCCTTTCCTAAAGGGATCAAACTCCACCAACTTAGGGGTTTTCATAAATAAAAAATAATAATAATAAATAAAATAAAATAAAACAAACTTGCATTACTAGTCAACAGCCTTAATGGGAACATATCCCTTTGACTTGAACGCCATGAAAATGGTTCTTACACGTCTCAAAACTAGCCCGGTATTCTTCCTTATGGATCTTGGAAATTTCATCTCCCTTCATACAGGGCGGAGGTGATTGGCCATAGGGCGTGTAGCATGCATTACTCAATGTTTATTTGAAGGACTTTCTTGCAGAGTTTGATTAGGCATAGGCGAAGGGGAAGCAACAAAAGAAGGAGAAGGACAGGTGGTGGCTAGGAAAGTTTCTATGGTGGAAGCCCGTCATGGAAGAGGACATGCAAAAACATAAGAGGCTGCGCAAAACGCTAGCAAAGTGTGGCATTATTCAAATCTTTATATTGACATAATATACAAAACTGAATTATATTAACCATAAATGTTTATTACTTTTTGGTAGAAATAGAGAATAATTTTATTATATTTACTGTTTTACAGATAAATTAATTTAAGAAAATATGAAATGGAAGGAAAATCATTGTTTGTCAAATCAATCGATATGGCATATGCCATGCAAATTCAAGTCACAATTCCTCAATGTTTTTGCAATCACCTAGGTGAGAAGCAAAAAAAATAATATCACTTGCTCCTGTACTTACTTTCACAAAAACACCTTCCTAATAGTTCTTGCAGAGGCGCGGGATATTAACTGACGAATCAAGTTGGCTGGCAATTGAAGTAATTGCTGTTGGGATTCTGGTGGGAGCTGAAATTTACATATATTGTCATGCATCAGCAGTAATAAAGAATATCAAGATGTGAAATTGCTAGAGTTAGAACTCTGTTACTGAAAAATGGTTTGGTGGCTAAATATCGTAAATAATACGCAAATGCTTATATTTACCTCAGTAATGATGGAAAGAACGGGGAGAATGTCTTGAACGGATTCAAATTGGTTTAAAACTAGCGACAGCTCCTCCGTGTACAGTATTTGATTCTGGTCGGGACTAGCCTTTCTGTCTACCTATATGACATTGACAGTAAGTACTTATAATTAGTGATAAGAAAATAAAAATCATCGGCGATTTATCATTTCAAAGTTTCATATATTTATTATTATTATTGGAATATAACAATTCATAGTTGTAGCTCTTTTAAGTAAACTACAAATCTTACTGTATTGAAGTCTTCTTTTCTTCGGGCCCCTGAAAGTAATAGCATAAGACGTTGGAAGGTCCTTAAGTTGACTAAATCTTCTTCGGTCATTAAAGACGGAAAAAATAAAGTGCTGAAAGGAACTCTTGCAGCAGCTGTTTCCAAGGTAGCTAGCCCAAATGCATCTAAACCCTACATTTGGATTGAAACAAAAGATTTACACGGGCAAAACTAGAAATGAAGAAAGAAGGATCTAATGAAGGAAAAAGATTTAAACTAATATCTTCTAAAACATCAGATAAAGATTGAACTAATAGTCTACAGCGGCCTAGAATGCATGAGGAGTTGGAAACAAGACAGAGACCCAATATGGATTAGCTTTTCTCATGTTCAGATTGTTGATATTAGTTATAGGTAGTTATAGCTAAGTTAGGCTAGGGATCTGAGGAAAATACTAAGGTTCAGATACTGACTTTGGCTTATGCGAGAAACTAAAGCAATTAAAAAGGACATTTCAACTTAGTTTTTTTTTCTAAAAGTGCTTGTTGAGAAGTTGTTACTCCATACTGAATTTTAGTGACCGAGTCATTATTATTGTTTTCTTTCAATAACTAAATTTTATCATGTCCATTCATGAACATGTACCAAGTGCCACCGTGATAGGGACATTATTAGTAGTGTATTATGCATCTGTGAAAACTAATGCAATGCAAGATTTTGGAACTAGAAAAAAAAATGCTAAGAGTACAATTAAATATAGCCTATCAATTTTTATAATAAACATCCAAAATTCCATTTTTCATATTCCTCATTCCTATTGTAAACTTAATAAGCAACTTCAAAAACACATACCTTGGCAAATTCTTGAACAATTATTTTCCTCACAAATTCACCCTGAAAGATTATCACCAAAGGCATGTTAGGAAGGAAAAGTTAAAAGCAGTTGCAAAATAACATGTAAATTGATAATGGCAAACAATATGTACCTTTTCTGTGAGTGTGAAAGAGAGGATTTCCTTCATAACCATTTTTGAATCCGCGCCTTCAGACGGTAGCTTTACTAAGGTCTTATCTGTTTTGGCACGGAGAGACTATCATGAAACCTTATTAGGACAAGATTTAGAAGAAACTCTGCAAAAAAACTGGATTTACTGGGAAGGAAATTAAAATGATTAATTCCTGCCATATTGCACAAGGTAGCTTAAAGCATTTCAATGATGCTTTTGGACTAAATATCCCCCTAAATTGCTCATTAAGAATTATTCTACAATTGGCATTGTTTAAATTAGCAGATTTCAATAAAATACCAACGGCATCAACCAAGTATTTTGTTTAGATATCCAAGTAAATAAATGAAATTCCCGCTTGAGAATGAAACTCATAGTAAGTTGATAAATTATTGATTTTTTCAAATAGTAAAAAGAAAAAAGAAGAAAGAAGAGAAAGAAAATTTAGTAAAAATAAGAAGATACTCAAGCCGACCTATTTTGAAAAGAAGAAAGAGAAAATCATAAAATTTTACCTCTGTCAGCAAAGACTCAAGTCGATCTATTTCGAAAACACCGTCCTAACAAAGAGGACATTTAACAAAATGTTACAACATAATTATGTGTGATGGTAAGGAAAAGTAGAAAGAAAAGAAAAACAGCTACAAGAATAAAGATTGCAGGCCCTGGTAAGGATTCCAAATCCAGGGTCTCCTATGTTTACCTTATAAAGAAGATTCATCAAAGAAGATTTCAGCTGAGGGGAGCTGTCAGTAAGCACTTTCCTGGCAATCCAAGGGTAAGTACTACCCAAGACTTTGTAGTCCGGGTTAAAGCCAATTGCAATTCCCTCCAGTACAGCAAGGCTACCAACATAATATTTTGTTCAGGATTTTGTAAAAGACACAAATTTAAGCCTTGTATGGAAAGCTCTACCTTCGGATAACGAGTGAGAAGTATGAAGGTATCCTAAATTTGAATCTGTACCTAAAAATAATGTAAGAAAAGAAGATTATACATAAAATATTTTAATGAAACCACCAAGTTCATCATCAAAGTTTGATGCATGTTAAATATATGAAATATTAGAGTATTAGAATAGTATACAGTATAATATGTAATATCACAGCTGTAGTCACTGTAACTAACTGTGCTGAGTCAGCACAGTTAGGGCTTGCTATATAAGCCTGCTTCTATTGTAACTAACTCAGTTGTATTAATCACTCTGTTAGATAACAAACTTTCTCTCTCTCTGCTACGCTTCTCTCTCTCTTCTACTCTTCTTCAGTTTCTTCTTTTCTAATATGGTATCTAGAGCTTAAGTACGATCTGCGGCCATGGCATCCGATGAGAACTCAGCGAACACCGCCGGAAACACGACACGAGAGACGTAGACGGCGGCGCAATGGAATGCGGAGAACATTTTCAAAACTTTCTCGCAGCAAGTCACCCTCAAGCTAGACGAAAACAACTTCCGATCGTGGAAACAACAGATCGAAGGTATTATTCGCACTCACAAGCTTCATCGCCTTCTTGTTAATCCTGATATTCCACCGTGCTACCTGAGCGATGAAGATCGCGTCAACGACGCTGAGAGTCCGGCATTTGTTGCGTGAGAACAGCAAGACTCGCTTCTGTTCACGTGGCTTCTCACTACGTTATCGGATTCCGTTCTTCCAAGAGTGGTTCGCTGTGTTCAATCTCATCAGATCTGGGATGAGATTCACAAATTCGTCTTCACGCATACAAACGCGAAGTCTCGTCAATTGCGATTGGAACTCAAATCCATTACCAAAGGTGAGAAATCCATTTCTGAGTATCTAGCTCGTATTCAACGAATATTCTGGATTCCATAGATGCGCCTGTTTCACATAGGGATCAACTTGAGGCCATTCTTGATGGCTTACCTGAGGAGTTTAATGCTTTAGCTTCTATTATTCAGTATCGTGCCACACTCTGTCCCATTATTGAAGCTGAATCCATGCTTCTTGATCATGAGGCAAAGTTAGAAAGGTCCAAGAAGAATTCTCTTACTGAACCTATCTCTATCAATGTTGCACAAACAGCTACTACTCCACAGGCTATGCCTCAAGTTCAGAATGATCCTTCTCAAATGGTTCCTTCCAACAGTGTGCCTAACTTCACTGATTCTCGTGGGGGATATCGTGGTGGTAGGTCCTCTGGTCGCATAGAGGTGGCAAATTAGGTGGCAGGTTCAGAGTGCAGTGCCAAATCTGCTACAAATTAGGTTATGATGCCAGTATATGCTACCATCGTGACTCCAACCTCATGCCTCCTCCAATGCAATCTCCATGGGGATATTCAGCTGCTAACTCTAGGCCAGCATGGAATCAATGGACTAACACCAGCATTCCTCAATCTTCTGCACAACAGAATCAGTGGTTGGTTCCTCAAACTATGGTTACTCCTTCGAATCAGTGGCTCTCTCCAGCTTTAAGAGTACCTCCTCCAGGATTTGCTCCTAGACCCTCTTATCAGCCACAAGCTCATCTCACAGGTTCAGAAGTCATTGCTGTACCTCTGCAACCTCAGGTCTGGTATTCAGATTCAGGTGTCCCTCATCATGTAACAAACAATGCAGATTTTCTAGCTGAAAGTAGCACTTTACCTGGCACTGATCAGGTTCTTCTTGGTAATGGTCAAGGTTTGCCCATCATCTCTATAGGCACTGCTAGGTTTCAGTCACCTCACTTAGCACAGACTCACCTTACACTTCAAAATCTTACTTGTCCCTGCTACTACTAAAAACCTCATGTCTGTTAGTCAGTTTGTCAAGGATAATCAGGTCTTTTTTGAGTTTCATGCTGATAAATGCTTTGTGAAAACTCAGGCCAATTCTGAAGTGGTGCTTCAAGGTTTTCTGAATAAAGATGGTCTATATACCTTTGATTCCATTCAGCTCAATCTTTTCTCAACAGCAGCAGTCAATAATGTCACTAGAGCCTCTACACAACCTGATGCAGGAGTCTCTACATCAGCACCAGCCTCTACACAACCTATCTCTCCTTACCTTCTGTGGCATAACAGATTGGGTCATCCTACTCATGAAGCCTTGAAGACTACTCTTCAACTGTGCAAAGTGTCTATACCTCACAAATCTGTTCTGGATTTTTGTAGTCCCTGCTGTCTGGGCAAAATCTATAGATTACCTAGTTCACTTTCATACACTTTATACAATAGACCTTTTGATCTTTTGTTTGCTGATGTGTGGGGCCCTGGCCCTGTATTGTCCTCATGTGGATACAAATATTTGCTGATTTGTGTTGATGCTTGTTCCAAATATACTTGGGTGTTTCCTCTGAAACTTAAATCTGATGTTCTTCTCACTCTCACACACTTTATTACAGTTGTTGAAGTTCAGTTTTCCACTAGGTTAAAAGCTATTCAAACAGATGGGGGAGGAGAGTTCCAAGCTCTCAAGTCTCTCTTACTCACAAAGGGTATTGCTCATAGACTGGCCAGCCCTCACACACACCACCAGAATGCGACTGTAGAGAGAAAACATGGACATGTGGTTGAAACTGGTTTGACCTTGTTAGCTCAAGCCAATCTTCCATTAGAATTTTGGGATCATGCTTGTCTTACTACTTCATACCTTATCAACAGGATGCCTACTCCCTTATTATCCATGCAATCTCCTAACTCCCTTTTGTACCAAGTTCATCCTGACTACACCTTCCTTAAGGCCTTTGGGTGTGCTTGCTACCCACACCTCAGTCCTTACTTTCCTCACAAGTTTAACTTTCACACACAAGAGTGCATCTTTCTAGACTACTCCTCTAATCACAAAGGATACAAGTGTCTTGCCCCTAATGGAAGACTTTACATCTCCAAAGATGTTATTTTCAATGAGTATAGTTTTTCTTATCCCAAATTATTTTCTACTAAGCCTGCCTCTTCTACTTCTGTCTCCCACAGTTCTTCCTCTTCATCCCCTTTTCCCTTTCAACCCAAACTGTCTTATATCCCTTTATCCCTGCCTTCTACATTCACCTCTTCTCCATTTTCCCCCTTGTCTGGTGGCAACCTCTCATCTCCTCCTAACACAAGTAACTCATCCACTTCATCACCTTCTATACTTCCCTTAAATCAGCCTACTGATTCCCCTTCAACACCTTCTACATCTAACCCTGCACCATCGTCTCTTGCACCATCTTCAACACCCTCTCTTGCAAGCCCTTCACCTCCCAATTCTACATCTCCACCTCTTCCCTTTCTCCATCCCCAAAATACTCATCCTATGGTCACCAGAAGAAAGGGTGGCATAGTTCAGCCTAGACTGCATCCTACTCTGCTTCTTGTTGAATTGGAGCCCTCATCTTACAAAATTGCTATGAAAGATGTTGAAATATTTCTTATTTAATACTATTTAGTTTCTTGTTTAAGTGTCATTATATTACTCCTAAAATAAAGGAGTTAATTTTGTATTTTCTCTCCTATAAAAAGAGCCCTTTTTCTTCATAATAATATAAAAGAATTATCACCCATATGCTTTTCTACATGGTATCAAGAGCTCTGTTAGGGCTAGGGTGATACTGTAAAGCTTTTATCCGATCCGACCGATCCAAACTATGGTGCTTACAACAATTCCGGCAGTGGCGCCAACGTCAATTCCGGCAGCACCAACAACAATTCCGGCGGAGGAAGTGGATTTATCATGCCAGAAATGCCCAGGTTCATGACAAACAACAATCTTAACGGTGGGTTCAGTTATGGCAGAGGTGATCCCAACAACTTTTTTGGGTTCGGTTATGGCTACCCATTTGATGGTGGTTACAGTAACTCAGAAGCTGGAGGTCAAATAACTCTCTTCAGGTTAATGTTCAAAAACTAGATGGCTCAAACTACGCTGAATGGTCCCAAACTGTTCAACTTATTCTAGAAGGCAAAGGGAAGTTGGGTTTTCTTACAAGTGATGTTCCGGTGCCTGCAACAACACATCCTAATTACAGGTTCTGGAAATCTGAAAACTCTTCTATAATTACCTAGCTTATTAATACTATGGAGGTAGGTATAAGAAAAACATACATGTATCTGCCTACAGCAAAAGATGTTTGGGATGCTGTAAAACTGTCTTACTCTGATATTAAAAGTTTCTCTCAAATTTATGATCTAAAATCAAAGTTATGTAATTTAAAGCAGAATGACATGGATGCCACTACCTACTATAATGAATTTATGGCCCTTTGGCAAGAGTTGGATCAGTGCTATGATTATAACTGCAGGTGTACTGAAGACAGTGTTCAATTTATTAAGACGCAAAAGAACGACCGTGTCTTTATTTTTCTTGCTGGTCTCAACAAGGAATTCGATGAAGTAAGAGGTAGAATTCTTGGAAATAATCCATTTCCAACTATCTGAGAAACCTTTTCAAAAATCAGAAGGGAGGAGGCTAGACAAAGAGTGATGATGGGAAAGTCAAACTCAGCAAGTGATGGTTCTGCCCTTGTCACAAACAACTTCAATAAAGACAACAAGAAATATGGTAAGAAAGATGGTAAACCCTGATGTGATCACTACGAACGTTATTATCACACACGTGAGACTTGTTGGAAAATTCATGGAAGGCCTTCTAATTGAAAAAAGAAGGGTGAGGGTCGTGCACTTCAAGAAACTTCGGATCAAGAGCCACAACCCTCCCCAAATGCATTTCCATTCACTAAGGAACAGCTAGACCAAATGCACAAACTCCTCGAGTCTCAAACACCTTCGTGCTCCATAGCCCAGAAAGGTAACTTTCCAAAATCAGCCCATCTTAGTGTCATTCTTAATCGTACATGGATCGTTGATTCTGGAGCCACCGATCATATGACCGGTGAATCCAGTTTATTTTTTTCATATAAACCATGTGCAGGAAATTCCAAAATTAAAATAGCTGATGGCTCTCTTTCAGCTGTGGCAGGAAAAGATTCTATTGTTTTGTCTCCCTTACTAACCATCAAAGATGTGTTACATGTCTCAAATTTGTCTTGCAACTTATTATCTGTCAGTAAGCTAACCACAAATAAAAATTGTCAAACTCATTTCTTTGATACTCATTGTGTATTTCAGGATTTGATCTCGGAGAGGGTGATTGGCATTGCTGAGGAAAGTGGTGGACTCTACTACTTGGAAGATGAACCAAAAACCAGACATCAATTTGGACCAATAAGTTTTTCTTCTGTTAAATCTTTTTTTGTTTCAAATAATAAGGATGACATTATGTTGTGGCATTTAAGGTTAAGCCACCCTAGGTTTAAGTATTTAAGTTCATTGTTTCCTAAACTTTTTTTTGAACAAGACATTTCTTCACTTCAATGTGAAGTTTGTGAGTTTGCTAAACATCATCGAAGTTCTTTTCCAATTCAATCTTATAAACCTTCAAAACTTTTTCCAATGATTCATAGTGATGTTTGGGGGCCTAATCGAACAAGTACGTTATCCAACAAAAAATTGTTTATCACTTTCACAGATGATCATACTAGACTTTGTTAGGTATACTTGTTGAAAGAAAAATCTGAGGTAGGTCAAATAATTCAAAACTTTTGTAAATTGGTGCAGACACAGTTTAACACCCAAATACAAGTGTTTAGAACTGACAATGGTACTAAATTTTTTAATAAAATTGTTGAAAATTTTTTCCTTGAAAATGGAATTGTGCATCAAAGTTCATGTGTTTACTCACACCAACAAAATGGGATTGCAGAGAGGAAAAACCGACACCTTCTTGAAGTTGCACGAGCACTACTCTTCTCTACCAATGTCCCTAAATATTTATGGGGTGAAGATGTCTTGACAGCTGCACATTTAATAAACAGTATGTCATCCCGTATTTTGAAATTTCAAACTCCTTTACAAAGTTTCTTGAAATATTTTTCAATTGCTTTCGTTCTATCTGATTTACCACTTAAAATATTTGGATGCACAGTTTTTGTTCACGAACACAAGCATCTTGGTAAACTTGAACCCCGTGCAATCAAATGTGTGTTTATTGGGTATTCATCTTCTCAAAAAGGTTATAAATGTTCTGATCCTAATACAAAGAAAATATTTGTAACAATGGATGTTACTTTTTTTTAAAACAAACCTTTTTTTGGTAATGATCATCTTCAGGGGGAAAAACAAATGAAAATTCTCCTGAATTGTTTAAAACTTAATTATCTTAGAAGATGTGTATATATCACATAACTCTGTTCCATGTACATCTGCACCTAAAGAAAATGCCTTGAAAAAAATTAGATGAACCTACTCTTCTATGAGTAAGGATCAATCAGAATCCGAGGCAACAAATCAAAACAAAGATCAAACAAATGTTTTTTCTGAAATTAATCAAAACGCACCAGCTAAAAATCCTTATAATGAAACAAAAAGATTTGAGGAAGGAAATCCAATTTGGAAAGGCAAAACTTATGCCAGAAGAAACATGATCAAGTAGTAGAAGACCCTATTCCTCAGCTCAGCCAAGAATCTGAACCGAGTGAAAGTCAACCGACTCAGACAGGTAAATCTCTCCTTGATCCTAATTCTCTATATACCAACCTTGATGTCCCCATAAAACTTAGGAAACAATATACTGATATTAATGTTCTCATAGCCTTTAGGAAGCCAGGTAGGCCATGTACTAGGCACCCCTTGTCTAACTTTGTATCATATTCAAACTTGTTTCCCTCTTTTGTTGCATTTACTTCTAATCTATCTAGTGCCAAAATTTCTAAGAATGTGCAGGAGGCTCTAGAAATTCCAAAGTGGAAGGAAGTTGTTTTTGAGGAGATTAAAGCTCTTGAGAAGAATAAAACTTTGAGTGCCACAACTCTGCCAGCAGGTAAAAGAATTGTGGAATGTAAGTGGGTGTTCACAATAAAGTACAATTCGGATGGATCAATCGGAAGGTACAAAGCTCGACTGGTTGCAAAAGAATTCACTCAGACCTATGGCATAGATTACTCAGAGACTTTTGCTCCTGTTGCAAAGCTTAACACAATTAGAATACTCTTATCCCTTGCTGCTAACTTAGATTGGCCTCTCCATCAGCTAGATGTCAAAAATGCATTTCTCAACGTGATTTAGAAGAAGAAGTATATATGGAATGTCCTCCAGGTTTTGAAGAAACCTTTGGGTCACAGGTGTGTAAACTAAAGAAGTCCTTATGCGGGTTGAAACAATCTCCAAGAGCTTGGGTTGAAACAATCTTCGAGAGGTTGGTTTGAAAAGTTTACTTAGTCTGTGAAGAAACAGGAATATACTGAAGGACAAGCAGATCATACTTTATTCACAAAGTCGGGTCAAAATGGAATGATAATTGTTTTGATAGTCTATGTTGATGATGTTATTCTTACAATGATGAGATAGAAACAGAGAGATTAAAAAGAAACTTAGCAGCAGATTTTGAAATCAAAGACTTGGGTTCCCTCAAGTATTTCCTTGGCATGGAAGTAGCAAGGTCAAAGAAAGAAATTGTTGTTTCTCAGAGAAAATATGTTCTTGATCTCCTACAAGAGACAGGTATGAGTGGTTGTAAGCCTGCTGATACACCGATGAACCAAAGTGCCAAACTTTGGGAGAAAGGGGACACACCAGCTGACACTGGAAAATATCAAAGGTAGGTTGGAAAATTAATATATTTGGCTCATATTTGTCTTGACATTGCTTTCTCTGTTAGTGTTGTGAGTCAATTCATGCATGCACCATATGAAGAACACCTTGAAGCTGTGAACAGAAATTTGAGATAGTTAAAAGCAACTCCTGGAAAAGGGTTATTCTTCAAGAAGACCAATGATAAAAATGTGGCAATATTCACTGATGCAGATTGGGCTGGGTCCATTATTAATAGAAAATCAACTTCAGGTTATTGCACATATGTGTGGGGGAACCTAATGACTTGGAGAAGCAAAAAACAAGGAGTAGTTGCAAGAAGTAGTGTTGAAGCTGAGTTTAGAGCAATGGCCCAAGGAATTTGTGAAGGTATGTGGATTCTCAGAGTTCTAAAAGAACTGAAGATAGAGGTAGAACTCCCATTGAAATTGTACTGTGACAACAAGGCAGCTATAAGCATAGCTCATAATCTGATTCAACATGATTGTACTAAACATATCGAGATCGATCGTCATTTCATCAAAGAAACGATAGACTCTGGTACTCTCTGCTTGCCATTTATCCCTTCCAATCAACAGGCCGCTGATATATTGACCAAAAGTTTGGGAAGATCAACATTTGAATATTTGATCAGCAAGTTGGGTATGATTGACATCTATGCACCAACTTGAGGGGGGGTGTTGAAATATTTCTTATTTAATACTAATATTTCTTATTTAATACTATTTATTTTCTTGTTTAAGTGTCATTATATTACTCCTAAAATAAAGGAGTTAATTTTGTATTTTCTCTCCTATAAAATGAGCCATTTTTCTTCATAATAATATAAAAGAATTATCACCCATATGCTACAAAAGACCCTAAGTGGCTACAAGCAATGCATGAAGAATATTCTGCACTGCTCAAAAATCAGACCTGGACTCTCACTCCTCTCCCACCCAACAGACATGCTATTAGGTGCAAATGGGTTTTTAAAGTCAAACAGAACCCTGATGGCACTCTGAGCAAGTATAAAACCAAGCTGGTAGCCAAGGACTTTCGCAAGCAGCATGGGTTTGACTTCACAGAGACCTTCTCCCCTGTTGTAAAACCTGTTACTGTTCGCATAATTCTTACAATTGCTATATCCAAAGGCTGACAATTGACACAACTTGATGTCAATAATGCCTTTCTCAATGGCATTCTAGAAGAAGAAGTTTATATGCAGCAGCCTCCAGGCCTGGAGAGTCCTGATACCTCATTAGTGTGCAAACTTCACAAAGCCCTCTATGGCTTAAAACAGGCCCCTAGGGCCTGGTTTGACAGGCTAACTTTTGCTCTAAAGGGGTTTGGGTTTGTCTCTAGTAAATGTGGTCCCTCACTCTTCACACTCATCATACCTACATTTACTATCTATATGTTAGTATATGTAGATGACATAATCATCACAGCCAACTCTCCTACTCAGATTCAGTCTTTGGTCACAAAGCTTAATTCCCAATTTGCTTTGAAGCAACTTGGGAATCTTGAATATTTTCTGAGAATTGAAATAGCTCATCTTAAAAAATAGCTCTCTATTTCTATCTCAAACCAAGTACATTAAGGACCTCCTGTCTAAGGCAATTATGTCAGAAGCAAAAGGGGTTCCTACTCCTATGATTTCAAGCCTGAAGCTTTCTAAACATGGGACTGACTTGATGCCTGAACCTACCTTTTACAGATCCATTGTAGGTGCCTTGCAATATGCTACAATTACAAGGTCAGAAATAAGCTATGCAGTCAACAAAGCTTGCCAATTTCTCTCTCAGCCTCTTGATACTCATTGGATTGCTGTTAAACGCATCTTAAGGTACCTTAAAGGTACTCTGCATCATGGCCTTCTCCTTCAGCCTGCCTCCACCCATATCCCTTTGTCCATTAAAGGGTTCTCTGATGCTGACTGGGGCTCTGACCCAGATGACAGGAAATCTACCTCAGGTTCCTGTATTTTTCTTGGCCCCAATCTTGTCTCTTGGTGGTCCAGAAAACAGACACTTGTTGTCAGGTCAAGTACTGAGGCTGAGTATAGAAGCCTTGCTAATTCTGCTTCTGAAGTGTTGTGGACCCAATCCATTCTGACTGAACTCAAGATTCCCTTCACCACTCCTGTGATGTACTGTGACAATCTTAGCACAGTTGCTTTATCTCACAATCCTGTCCTTCATGCCAAGACCAAGCACATGGAGACGGATATTTTCTTCTTGAGGGATAAAGTGCTCAACAAAACTCTGATTGTGCAGCATATTCCTGCCTTTGATCAGTATGCTGATTTGCTCGCTAAGCCCCTTTCTCCCCTCAGGTTCCTACGGTTGAAGGACAAGCTTCAGGTTCAAGATAGGGCATCACTGTCTTAGGAGTACCTTCACTTTGAGGGAGAGCTATTAGAGTATTAGAATAGTATACAGTGTAATATGTAATATCACAACTATAGTCACTGTAACTAGCTGTGTTGAGTCAGCACAGTTAGGGCTTGCTATATAAGCTAGCTCCAGCTTCTATTGTAACTAACTCAGTTGTATTAATCACTCTGTTAGATAACAAACTTTCTCTCTCTCTCTCTCGCTACGTTTTTCTCTCTCTTCTACTCTTCTTCAGTTTCTTCTTTTCTAATATGAAAAACATCTCATAATGCTTGGGCTGCATCTTAAAGTAATTTAGAACAACTTAAAAATTCTCTTAGGATGTTCCATACTTCTTTATATTGTATGATCAGCTTCCTTACTTTAATTGCAATTCATAATGACTAATCTTTTATTCTAGAAAAGTAAATTATTCATAATAAAGGCAAAGATTAATTCCTGACTAACAAAGAATGTACTGTTGTAACCGTGTGATCAATGAAGAAATAAAGATATTAATTTTAATTAGAATATTTTTAACTTTTTCAATAATAAGTGGATAAATGAAGCCTAAATACTATCATATATCTAGCAGTATCGGTGTCCTATGTTTTTGATATTATTGGGGTCGGTGTCTTATGTTATTGAAAGAACTTTCAAATATTTTGTAGGTTCTACAGTTGTAGTATATTTAATGCATCAGAGAAGAGCTTACATGGTTAATCCTAAGTTTCCCAGAAGGTCTCCAAAGCTGATATTACGAACTCCTTTGGAAACAGCATTTTGGAAGACACCTACACAGAGCAATGTAGGCCAGGGAATTAACAAATAACCACAAGAAAAAAGGAATATTAACTGCAGCATGTAATTGTAACTACTAAACAGGAGTCTATATTTCAAAAACAGTATTTTGGAATTCACCTAAACAGTAAAAAGTAAAAACCTGTCAAAGCCTTTGTAACAGCTTCTTTTTCTGCAGTTGGTGGAAGTAGCCTGATAAAATGCAAGCAGCCAAATCTTATAGCATCAAAAATAATAAATTTGATGACTTATAATTGAACAAAAATAAACATAAATACCCAAGAGTAACAAAATCCGTAGCCAATGCATCAAAATCTCGATTTACAAGATGTAGACAAGCTTCAATGAACCCATCACGCAATTCTTGTTTGAATTCACCAGTCATGCCAAAATCTGGCCCAAAAGTAGGAGGAATTGTAAATATATATCTTATTGATATATTTACCTCCTTAGATAGATCTTCTAGAGTCTAGACATACATATAACAGTAAATAAACTATAAAATAAAACAAATCAGACATAATTTAGGCTACCGAATATATTTTAACATATTGAGTACCCAATATCAAAACTAGATAGTAACATAATTCTTCCTGCATGCACATTTTTCGTTTCCTACTGCATTAACATAGCTTCCCAATCTCTCCATATCAAATCAAAAAACTCATTAGTTAAGTGTATGTTTGGATCAAAGGTTTTTAAGGGAAGATTTTGGAGGGTTAGTCTATATGTTGGTATATATTTTAGATTTTAAAAAATAGAATAGAATAACATGAAAAATGATCACATTAACATTTCAATCACACTTAATTTATTTTTACAAATATCATTACCTCACAATGCACATTAAAATCCTTAAATAGTTGTTCGATAAGAAAATTGTCACACTGTAGGGCATAAACAGGCGTTTATTTGTGTCCAAACTAGAGCAACATATAATATTAATTTTAAAAATAAAGAGAAAAAATAAGTGTGAATACTTCAAAGAAATAACAGCACTCATCTGTTTTAATGCTATCATGTACCACCACATATCAAGAAATGATCAAGCTATTCCTAGAGTTTAACTTGATCTCAATCATTAAATTCTCAAAACAAGGAAAATTTGTGAAAACATCAAATACAAATCCAAAAGGATAGATGCCAAGGATACTAGGATAAAACATGTGTCTGTGAAGATAAAGAAGTTGGAGTATCAAATTTTCAATCTATAATTACCTAAATATGCTAATTTGCCATCAGATGTCCGAAGAAGATTTCCAGGGTGTGGGTCTGCATGATAAAACCCACACTCAAGAAGTTGATTGAATGAGCAGTAAACCCCCACCTAGTCAGCATCAGGAAATACAAAATAAGATCAGGCAGCATTATGCAAAAATTAAGAATTGTACAGACTAAAATTTAGAATAACTTGTTTGCAACTAATTTGTAGATGACCTCAATCAGGTACAGATCCTTCACTTCTGACAATTTTCTCCCCTACAATAGCAATATTAGTAAACTCGTGTCAGCAGAAGTCATAATTCTTTAAACAGGCAACAAAAAGAAAAAGTAAAATATAATGGTCCTATGTAGGAAGTTGATCGAAAAAGGCACGCCATATCAATTTGGAAGACTATTTCCTGGTGGTATATTACAGAGTTGTTCCTCTAGGCAAGTAACAAGTGGTCTAGCTCAGATCATTTCCTGGTGATATATCACACAGTTGCTTCTCTAGGTAAGTACTAAAAGTATTATAGCTCAGATTATTACAGAACAGGATATTTGGGAAGTATTCTAACAATTCCAGCAGGGTTGTCCATCTCATGTACTGACACTGGGATATACATAAAATTTATCTAGGGAATTGAATCTATACAGACATTGAACCATCCTTGCAAAAATACAGTGATCAAACAGTAAATGGTATAATACCTCAATCCATTCCATAACAAGGACCTTGCGAGTTGTGTACTCAGTGTACATCAAAGGAACCACCACATCTTGTATAGAACCATATAAGTTCCTGCCCACATATAACAAATAATAATGCATTCACAACATGTTATTTCATGCTAAATGAAAGCATGATACGCCAAACATCTCTAGGAAAGGGCTTTTATGAATTACTACTGTTTTTAAATATAAGACTCTCGAGAACTTTCTCTTTTTATGCGACATCTTTCACATTTTCAATTGTATATTTCTTTACCAAAATATCCATAATTATTGAACATCCTTTTTGAAACCAGCGATAAACCCTGATGGAAGTATAAATTAATTCTCTCTCCTAAAGGGTAAACTTGGAAAAACAGTATAAAAAAATTAACAAATTTAATAGTACTACTACTACCAAATTTCATAAATCTGTGATTTATATTTAAGCACAGAGGTAGCATGATG
Source organism: Lathyrus sativus (assembly GCA_963859935.3). NCBI lineage: Eukaryota > Viridiplantae > Streptophyta > Magnoliopsida > Fabales > Fabaceae > Lathyrus > Lathyrus sativus. The sequence goes on from OZ012735.1 coordinate 513,927,207, forward strand.
TTATGATCACATTTTTTTGGCTGATGTTAAGTCATATCCCTAGATCAAACTCTATGAACGAAGGCATATTTCCACCATATTTTAACCACTTCTTCTCTAAAAGTCTTTGAAGTAAAATGAAAATAAGATATCAACCTTTGACACAAAACCCAATGCTCCTGAGAAATACAAAAGTAGTTGCTGTCATGGCAATTAGTCAGTCTCAGAGTACTAATAAAACTTGTATTCAATATGTTTTAAATTCTATTACTAGTTACTCACTCCGTCTCCAATCTTTAGTCTTTTTGGCTTTGTATTTTTGTCTCCAAACTTTGATTGCATTAGGAAACTAAGATATAATTAAGCATGCTTTCTCATTTTCCTTTACAAAAACCAAAAGCATGCATTAAATAAATTCTATTTTCACTAAATGAATTAAGGGTAAATAGTTATATATGGGTTCAACCGTTCAAGGACAGAATCTCAAATTCAAAACCTTGATAGCATGCACTTACCTGAACTTGATACCATTGCTTGCTTCATTATTGTAGTCCATCTCCTGCATTCAAGCCTGTATTCAATTTGAATTTCTAAGATATTTAATTCTGAAAGATTATGTATAAAACTAATTGGTTGAAGATCTTATCTTCTGAAAAAGCAGTAAACATTTTTTTAAAGAATTTGGTAATGGAAAAGTAAAAAACTGAGGAAGAAAAAGAGACGAGACATTCTGAGTAAAAATGGATTCTGATATTTCTGAATCAATTATCAGACTAATTTGCATCAGTTTATCACATGTATGTTAACAGTTAGGCTAATATGATAGAGAAGAGAGAGAAGAGAGAGAGAGTAGAGATAAGGAAGGAGTATTTTATTTATTCAACAAAAGCATACATTGAATGGTTATTTTCTAACTATATATAACTGTCTAAACAGTTATAACAACCCAATAACAACTAAGAATAGCTGTATACACTAATACACTAATACATGCATCATATCCCGCCCCTTGAAATCTTCCTTGTCCTCAAGGAAAAGCTGTAACATCAAAATAAGGAAACTGGAGCTTGAGTTTGTATAGCAATGATGCTGTACCCTTTAATGAACCGCCTGTAGTAACCCGTCAAACCTAAAAATCCCCTCAATTGCTTAACTGCTTGAGGTGCCGGCCAAGCTCTCACAGCTTGAACTTTAATTGGATCAGTAGTAACTCCTGTAGGTGTAATGAAAAGACCCGAGTATTCGATCCGTTTAGTGAAGAATGCACACTTACTTCTCTTAACATAGAAGGTGTGAGCTTTGAGGATCTGAAACACTTGTCGAAGATGATCCACATGTGCCTCCAAAGATGAGCTATACACTAGTATGTCATCAAAGAAAATAAGAACACATTTCCTCAATAAACCAGAAAAAATAGTGTTCGAAAAGTAGCTGGTGCGTTGGACAATCCGAAAGGCATCACCACATATTCATACTGCCCCCCGTGAGTTTGAAACGCTGTCTTTAGTACGTCCTCCATTTTCATCCTTATTTGATGATATCCAGCCCTAAGTTCCAGTTTAGAAAACACCACTGTCCCACCTAATTCATCCAATAAATCCTCCACCAAAGGAATTGGGAATTTAGCCTTTACCGTCATTTCGTTCAACCTCCTATAATCCACACACGTTCGCCAACTCCCATCTTTCTTTTTGACTAACACAACTGGAGAAGCAAAAGGGGAAGAGCTTGGTTGAATTACTCCCGAATCCAAGAGCTCTCTAACCATGCCATCAATGACATCCTTTTGAGCTGGTGGATATCGATAAGGTCTTAAACTAACTGGGTTAGAACCCTCCTTTAGCACAATTTGACGATCATGAATACCCCTAAAGGGTGGCAGCTGAGTAGGTGTTTCAAAGACCTCTTGGAACTCATGTAAAACAGATTCTCTATGATCCATCATCACCGGATCCTCTAGCTCCTCAGTGGTCACTGAACAGCACATTGACTCTGTGGAACAAGGTAGTAACTGTAGCATATAACAGAAGCTATCTCCAACCACTAACTGATGCAATTTAAAAGCTGAAACTACCCTACTTTTAATTTCTTTAACAGCCTGCAACTTCACATGCATACCATTCATAGAAAATTCCATAGCCATATTTGTAAAATCCCATTGTATGACTCCCCATTGCCTTAACCATTGCATGCCCAATATAACATCACAACTAGACAATGGTATCGCAATAGCATCAGTAATAAAATCATACCCTTGAAGCTTTAACCGGATGCCTTCACAACGTCCTGCACCGTGTATAAGGCCGCCATCAGCTACAGTTATCCGCAAGGGATGCATGGGTTGTAGAATGTTGAGCCCCTCTTTACATAATTTCTGGTTGATGAAATTATGAGTGCTGCCGGTATCTATGAGTACATGAACTCTCTTTCTGCCCAACCATCCTATCAATCTCATCATAGGATGAGAAGAGTCTCCCTGAATGGCATTAAGGGAAACAGTAGGATCAACACTGTGAGGGTCATTAGACACTTCCTCAGAAACAGGATCAACTTCAATTGAGTCCAACTGGTTTTCCTCCCCAACCTCCATAAGGAAAACTTGCATCTTTTTCCTCTGAGGGCAATCGTGTCCAGGAAAAAATTTGTCATGACAAAAAAAACACAAGTTTTGAGCCCTATGTTCATCCATTTCTTTAGGGGAAAGTTTCTTCTGAAACGTATATGCCGGCTTTCCCAAAATGCTCTTCTGAGAACCTTCGATAATCCCTTTCTTCTCCTGAGGCATCACTTTCTTGTCAAAGGTGTGAGAAACTGCATTCTTCTTCTCACTCCAAGAACTTTGGGTTCGATTTGCTGGCCCCAACCGTTTCTGCAACAAATCCAAGCTTCGTTCTTGCAATTTTGCCATACGTGTCAAGAATTCTTGGCTTAATACTTTTCTCATTATTATTTCTCGTATATATAGAGGTTACAGGGCTATATTGGTAATTACACTAAATAATTACATTTTAATGAGAACAAGTCAATTTCTAATTTGTTTCCTTTATTCTAGAAACAAACCCTTATTCTAGGAACAAACCCTTATTCACATCCCCCCTCAAATTGATGCTGCTTGTCAATAAGCATCAATTTGCTAACAAGAAACTGATGACGTGGACGCGGAACAGCCTTGGTAAGAATATCTGCAATCTGCAACTGAGTACTGACATGAGGAAGTGATATGATTCGGTCATCATAAGCATCACGAATTGAGTGACAGTCAACTTCAATATGTTTGGTGCGTTCATGAAAAACAGGATTCGCAACAATTTGGATGGCACTTGTATTGTCAGCATAAAGCGAAGTTGGCTCTATTTGAGGAAATCCAAGTTCAGCCAAAAGACCACGAAGCCAAATTATTTCAGAACAAGCAGCAGACATGGCACGATACTCAGATTCAGTAGAAGATTTAGAGACTCTCGCTTGTTTCTTACTTTTCCATGAGATCAATGAAGAGCCAAGAAACATGCACCAACCAGTGACAGATCGTCGAGTATCAGGACACCCTGCCCAATCTGCATCACTATAAGCACTCAATTTAGGAGCAACTCCACTAGGAAAGAATAAACCACGATGAGAGCTTCCCTTCAAGTAACGAATTATACGACGAACTGCTGCCAAGTGAAGGTGGCGAGGAGAGTGCATGAATTGACTTACTTGTTGAACAGCAAACGATATGTCAGGGCGAGTAATAGTCAAGTAATTAAGGCTACCCACGAGTTGACGATACAATAAGGGATCAGGCAACAAATCACCATCATCACGATGATATTTAACATTAACCTCAAGCGGAGTATCCACTGGATTAGCCGATTGGAGACCAGCCATGGAAATTAAATCTGTGGCATACTTGTGTTGATGGAGGAATATGCCCTTGGATGTAGAATGAACCTCAAGACCAAGAAAATAATGCAAATTACCAAGATCTTTCATATGAAACGCTGCTTGTAACTGCTGTTTAAGGCTTTGAATGGAAGCATGGTCAGAACCAGTAATAATCATATCATCAACATACAGAAGAAGTAGGACAATTCCAGTAGACGTTCTATGAATAAATAGAGAAGAATCATACTGACTCTGAGTAAAGGAGAACCCAAGTAGAGTGGAGCGGAATTTTTCATACCATGCTCTAGGTGCTTGTTTCAAACCGTATAAGGAGCGTTTAAGCTTGCACACACCCTTAGATGATGAAAATAAACCTTGAGGAGGAGTCATATAAATGTCTTCCGCGAGGTCACCATGAAGAAAAGCATTTTTCACATCTAATTGATAAAGAGCCCACCCGTTAGAAGCAGCTATAGAGAGTACCGTACGAACGGATGTCATTTTAGCAACCGGTGCAAATGTCTCATCATAATCAATTCCATATTCCTGCTTGTTTCCTAAGGCAACCAAGCGAGCCTTGAAACGGTTGAGGGACCCATCCGAATTCAATTTCACAGAATACACCCATTTGCAGCCAATGGGTTTGACATCTGGAGGACAAGAGACAATATCCCATGTGAAATTCTCTTGAAGAGCTTGAAGTTCCTCATTCATTGCTTTTATCCAACGTACATCTTTAACAGCCTGTGAATAACAAGTAGGAATAGATATGCCAGAGAGGGTGGCAGTCAGAGAAGTATGTGCTGAATCATACCTGTCTGGTGAATATCTGTCTGGTGCTCGAGATATTCGAACAGAACGTCGTGGTTCAACCGTTACAGGATCAGGTGGCGGTTCAGCGTCGGGAAAGGGTGTGGGAACCTGCTGTTTGTGTTTTCTGACATATACATGACCTGGTTTATAACGCTCTATAGATTGAGGCATAATAGAGAACTTAGGAAGAGTAACAATATCATTCATGACAGGAGAAACGCATGGAAACATAAACTGATTATCAAAAAATGTCACATTCCTAGAAATGCGAAAACGATGGTTAGTGACATCATAACACACAAATCCCTTATGTGAGTGACTATACCCCATGAACGCACATTGAACAGACTGTGCTCCAAGCTTATGTCTTTCAAATGGAGGTAAGTGCACAAAACAAACACATCCAAAAATATGTAAATCATTATAACTAGGCTGAATTTTAAAAAGGCGAAAGAAGGGAGAATCAAAATCAATAACCGTAGAAGGAAGACGATTGATCAAGAATACGGCTGTGGAAAGAGCCTCAACCCAAAATCGGGATGGCACAGAAGCTTGAAGAAGTAATGTGCGTGTTACATCAAGCAAATGACGATTCTTTCGCTCTGCCATCCCGTTTTGTTGAGGGGTATTGGGACAAGACCGTTGAGACAAGATCCCTTTTTGTTGAAGGTATTCCTGAAATGCATGAGACATATACTCACCTCCCGAGTCAGATCGAAAAATTTTAACACTTGCTTGAAATTGATTTTCAACATATGTCAAAAACTTCTGAAACATAGAAAACACTTCAGACTTAGATCTAAGAAAATATATCCAAGTAAAGCGGCTGTAATCATCAATAAATGTGACAAAATATTTATAGTGAGCATGAGATGTTGCAGGAGACATTCCCCACACATCACTATGAATCATCTCAAAACAATTAGAAGCACGATGAGCGCCTGACGGAAAAGGGAGGATTTTACTTTTAGCCAATTTGCAAACAGAACATGAAATAGGAGTAGTACACGCATGTTTATTTCCCAACAAACCAGTTTTAAATAAATGAGACAAAACAACAGAATTTGGATGGCCTAATTTTCTATGCCAATCCTCATAAGAGTTCAAAACAGTATTACATGCAAAGGATAAATGACTAGAACTAAACTGGAGTGGAAACAATCTTCCCACTTTAGGCCCCTTCGCGATCACCTTTCCCGACACCTGCTCCTGCACAAGACAACCAACACGAGAAAAACTAACATTACAATTGTTATCCACCAATTGACCAACCGACAATAAGTTGGAAGCAAGTCCGGGTGATACAAGCACGTCACGAAAGTTTGAGTCTATGTCACCAACATCAGTGATAGAAAGTTTATTACCATCAGCAATTTGAATTTGCTGATTACCATTATAGGAATGTACATTTTGTAAGTATTTAGAGGAACCCGTCATGTGATTGGATGCACCAGAATCAAGAAACCATGATTGAGAATTATTAGAAGACTTACCCTGAATTCCCAAGGCTGAAAGAGCAGAAAGTACCATTTGGTGAATCATTTCAGGTTGTAGAACACTACCGGTACCCGTACTGAGAGGACCAACTTCAGAGTTGGTAGTGGCATGGAATGCTTGAGTTGGACGTTGTACTGGTCGGGGAGGACGTGTGGGACAGTCAGAGATGATATGACCCTGTTGTTTGCAATAGTTGCAAAACTTCTTACTGCAATTGCGAGCTACATGTCCAAATTGTTTGCAAGAAAAACATTGAACTTGTCGCATATCACGACCCTTTCCTCTACTTTGAGCAGCATATGCAATTGCCACAGGTTCGGAACTAACAGCATCATGAGACATGGTTCCTTGCGTAAGTAGACGTTGTTCCTCCCTTAGAAGTTCACCGACACAAGTATCCAAAGAAGGAACAGGATTCCTATTGAGCAAAGCGCCTCTAACAATCTCGAATTCTGGACGAAGTTTCATGAGAAATTGATCTCGCCGACTTGTGTCGTAGACCTCTTGAACAGCAGTGAGAGAGGTTTTGGGAACATTAGCATGTATAATAGCAGAGTGTTCTGTCCAGAGATTCAGAAAACCAGAATAGTATTCTTGAATAGGTAGGTCACCTTGTTTGTAGTTGGCTATGTCTAGCTCCAATTGAAAACGTTTTGCCGAATTGTCCTGGTTGTAAATGCGCTTCAGATAATTCCATATTTCTTGAGCAGTTGAAAAGGAGCGCAAATTATTTATCATCTGAGGATCAATACTATTGAGAATCCAAGTGATGATTTGAGCATCTTGAGTTTCCCATACATCTGAAGCAGTTTTATCCGTCGGGGCCTTAGAAACACCATCTAAGTGACTCCATAATCCCTTTCCTCTAACATACATCTTGAATTGAAATTCCCAAGCCGAATAATTCTTGCCGGTGAAACGAACACAGAAGTTATCTCTTTCTTTTTCGGAAGCCATTGAAATTATGTTGTAATTAGATGATGTATTACTATAATAATAATAATTATTATAATACTTATTATTATTATAATAACAACCTGCAACCAAAAGGAACAAAGCTCGTGCAGTACCACCAATATATCCCAAGAACAGTACCACTCGTGAAGCCGTAACAATTCCAATGTTTCAATTTGGAATTAGCGGCGGAACCAAATTATAACCACAAACCAAATTAAAACAAAATTATAACCACGAAAAACAAACCGGTCACGACCTAGAATCAATATTCGTGAAAGGAGGATCGCAAACAACCGAAGTAAGCCGAAGCCCTAAACCCAGAATCACGATGGCAATCGACGCTAAACGAATTCCACGGGGAACGATCAAGAAGCAGAAACGAAGAAACAACAAACTGAATTGATCAGGGTGTTGTCACAGAACCAAGAGAGAAAAAAATCAGAACCAGGAAATCACAGGTTTGATCTACGAGGTTGATACCATGTCAAGAATTCTTGGCTTAATACTTTTCTCATTATTATTTCTCGTATATATAGAGGTTACAGGGCTATATTGGTAATTACACTAAATAATTACATTTTAATGAGAACAAGTCAATTTCTAATTTGTTTCCTTTATTCTAGAAACAAACCCTTATTCTAGGAACAAACCCTTATTCACAATACGAGTAGCTTCCAACACCGTTGTTCTACCCACCAGATTGTCAAACGATTCCTCATACTCCTCCAGCGAACCAGTCTGCACCAATTTCTTGAGTTCTTTCATAGGTGAATCGAACTCGAGGCTAAATCGCATCTTCAATGCCTCGGTGAAATTCGGCCATGTCAACCGGCCATTCGATCCCTGTTCTAGACTTCGGAACCAACCAACGAAAAGAGTTATCATCAAGAGCGATACTCGCAACCGAAACCTTGTCCCCTTCTTGCGTTCCATCCAACACAAAAAAACGTTCGCATTTCGCGATCCAAGATTCCACATCATCTCGAGTGAATTTTGGAAAATCCAGACGCGTTAATCGCGTTGCTGGTCGAGTTGCTCTGTCGCCGGCGCCACCATGGCGACGCGCCGCCGTTAACTCTGACATTTGCAATCCAATTCCGCGCATGGCTTCTTGCACATTGGTGAATTGAGTTTCGAAACGATTCTCCAATTCAAGAATTTGCCTCGTGATACATGGCTCCATCGTCGCCATGATGCGTTCCCCCGCCTTATGAATGGCGTTCTGCAGTCGCGTCGCTTCTGTCATGAATGGTGTGGCCGAGGTCGAGAGGCTCTAGATACCAATGATAGAGAAGAGAGAGAGAATAGAAAGTAGAGATAAGGAAGGAGTATTTTATTTATTTAACAAAAGCATACATTGAATGGTTATTTTCTAACTATATATAACTGTCTAAGCAGTTATAACAACCCAATAACAACTAAGAATAGCTGTATACACTAATACACTAATACATGCATCATAATAACAGACAAACTCTCCAACAATAATGTTCATTCAGCGTGAGATTGAGAACGAACCACCATGCAGTCTCTCACATGAGTATATACTCTAATATTTCCCCAGAAAATCTAAGTGGATGGAGAAATTCTAATTAATCCAAAACCATGAATTTGATTGGATAACCACAAACCGTGAACCAAAGAATGTACTTAGTCCTCTCATGAAATACTAGATTCCAGGCAATATATAGATGGTGTAGTTTGATTATCACAAATTAGTGCATTTGTGTAACCTCTCCAAATCTAACTTCCTAAAGTAATGACGTAAGCCAAATAAGTAATGGCTCAATATTTTGATTCATCTCTTCTTGAACTTGTAACTTTATGTGTTCTTACTTTCTAGCGGATGAGATTATTCCCAATTTATTGTTAGTTATTTATAAGGACAAGGAGGTCAGTTACCTGTGTGGGGAGTGTAGCATAATCTTTGAGAGTTAGGATGAATCTACTCCCTTAATAACTATTGAGCCATGCAATCACACATGCTATAGAAATAGTTATGCTAGAAAAACCATTAAAAAAAAACAATGCATACCAAGAAAACAAGAAGATCAAGATCAACACATGGTTTGCATGATATCGCTCCATGCAAGCACTTTGTTTTTGATAAATTAGGGTGCATAAGCATCGCAATGCAATAACTGCACCATGCATTCACATAAAATATAGAGCATAATTTTGGTGAAAATACAAGAAAACCAACGCATACCCGGAAAAGGCTTGAGGCCCACTCATCGACAACTGCCTGCATAAATACAATGCCACACTCAATAAAGTGAAGTGATAGGGAATTCTAGAATATAAATACACTTGCATACATACACATGAATATGAAGATTTATGGATATGATAGGAGTGTTAATGATAGAGAGTCTAGACAGTATAAATTAGAGATTAATTTTGTGCGCAGACAATGTAATTATTTTTTACGTGCATTCAATTAAATCACACAATAATGTCACTTAGTTACTTTTGTTCCTAAAATATCTTCACAACTATTTATATGATAATATTATTTTTTTTATACCAAAAAAAATATCTACATGATGAGTTGTAGTTGAATGCATGCATAAAAAAGATATACATTGACAATGCATACAAATTAAATCCATAAACTATGCCCCCTAATTTCTTTAAGATTAAAATTAAAAAATCAACCAGTCTTCCAGTAGGTGGCAACTATTAGAATATAAGAAAATATAATATCTTTGCTGTTACATGTGAATATCTTAGTTAATTCCTAGGATAAGTTTCTAATATTAGAGTATCTTAGATTATCTTGTAGGATTAGCTTCCAGATTACTTTTATTATCATGATTTGTTTCTTTATTTTCCTATAAATTTAGAATTAGGAATCTTATATACCTATAAATAGGGGTTAGGGTATATCCTTATGAATTAAATTAATTATCAAATCATATTTCACATTAATTATATTTCTTCTTATTCTTCTCCTTCTTTTATCCAAAACCCCATAAATTCAACAGAAACCGTAATCATTTTAGTGTTAACATATTCTAAATTCTTAAAGCAATCTCATTCACATTGCAAGTTGCAGCATCACCTGAAGATCAGTATTCAATTTGCCTACTCTTCTAGCCAGCCCTGCCATAAAACGCAAGATTAATATGTCAAGGGAAATTGCAGCTTGAACTCCTGGTCTTTGTACTTTAACAGCAACAACCTGCCCTGTTCTGCGAAGCCTAGCTTGATAAACCTGTGCTCCAGCGACAGTAGTTTTAGTTTTGATTAATAAAATTTAAAATAATGGGTAGATACATGTCATATCAAAACTCTGCAAACATCAGCTAGAAAAATACACCAATATAAGGCCGAAAGCATGAACCTGCCCGAGGGAAGCAGCAGCAACAGGCTCAGGTGAAATCTCTGAGAAAATATCAGCCAAGGATAAACCAAGTTCTTGTTCAATCATGTTGAAAGCAACTTCAGTGGAGAATGGACTTATTCGGTCTTGCAGCAGTGAGAGCTCATCTAGATATGATGGTGGTATCAAATCCTACGAGGAAAGTTTTTGGAATTGTATATCTTAATTACAGTCGCTGAAAATTAAAGTTGCATGATCTTAATAGAAAATAATACTAGTATAAAGTTACATTTGAGCATCTAAACCACAACTGGGAAAATATTTGGAATCTCATATTCAAACAAATGACAGAAAGGAAAAAACTGATTGAATAATAAATTCATTCAATTAACAATCAGATCAAGGCATAGAAGGTTTGAAATACAAATATTTAGAAATACTGCAGTCTAACTCTAAATACTCGAAATTAACTTTCAGCTTTTGTTTATTATCTTGTGGTGTGTTCTAAAGGAAAACTGATAATGATAGGCACTTGTGTATTATGGGGACCCTAAGTCCCACATCAAGTAGTATGTGACGCTCAATGAGGTTAGTTCGGTGGTTGGGATGGAGGAGTAAGCAGATTTAGGGTTTGATCGCCACCACCAGAACAATCCTAACTAGACTAACATTTGTCATTTAAAAAAATAGTACTCAAGAAGTTTGGTTCTTCCCTCTTGATAGCTATCTTTTAAAGGAGGGTTTCCCATGTGATTAGGATCTTATCAAATGGAATTAGATTTGGTGGCCGATGATTTGATTTTGTAATGGGTTTCCTTAAGAGGGGCTGACATATGATGAAAGGAAAACCTTAACAGAAGAATCAAATTACCAGAATCAAATAAAAGAAGATAGATATAATATTGAAAATTGTCACAGATAAAGTAGAACTTACGGAACGAGATGATATAGCCTGGGCAATTTTGATATATGCCTGCAACAGTAATAAAAAAAATATTTTAGTCAATGGGCATGATGATTTAACAAAAACCACTAAGAAAGTAAGCAATTACACAATCCAGTATCTATAATGTCCTTCCTAATATTAAAGTCTCTTGAAGTTTAAATGACAAAATCCCTCCAATCCAACCAAGGATAGAGAAAATAACACGTACCAAAGACAATGGAACAGGGAAAGAGAGCAACCTATGTGGACTGGTTATAGATAGCTCTAAAGTAGAAAAAGTTCAAATTGATCAGGTATAACAAAACACGGTTTAAATGACATGATCCAAAAGACCTTCCAGTTTAGAGGACCGATATCTAGAAAATCGAAACAATGATTCATGCTCCCCCAGCTAATCAACAAGCTAGAAAAAAGATACAAATAAGACAAAAATGAAATAAAGATAGAAGAACATAAAAGGAAAATTTGCAGGGAAGGAACTATGGTGAAATTCAATTTGGCATCCTTTCAAAGCTGCGAGTGAAATTTTTTTAAGTCGGTTTGCTACGTAAAGTTCAAAATGCATTTATGACGTTTTGGCTCCCATTTAGATGTTAGTATGTTAAACTCACATGAACCGTTGTCAGCACTGGATGCAAACCCAAGAAATTCAATAGAACAAAAATACTATGACATGAGTGTGGACAAACCCCAACAAACTAGCAACAAATTTAAAACTGCAGTCACAAAATTTATCAATCCATTTTATGACATATCTGGTATGGAATAACATCATTGACCCTACCAATTACCATTACTCAATCATAAAAACACCTAGTCAAGGACAGAGTACATTAAAAAATAGAGTTTGGACAATTGTAAAATAACCAACTGGACATACCGGCCCAAGTTCCACCAATATCTTCCTTAGCTCTGCAGCTCTAACCTGTAAAACCGAATGATAAAATAATTTTAAAAAATTAGTTTTCTTTTCATTCCAAATTGCAAATCAAAAGTCTAAAGACCCGTCACTCTAACATTAAAAAATCACTTCATTCATAGGTCTAAAGGTACTTTCCATTCTAGCAGCAAAAGATCATTTCCTTCAAATGTATCAAATGAAAATCATTTCCTTTTAAAATTCCATTTCCTTATGAAATCATTTTTTCACTATCACTTTTACTCTTTGGTGTTTAAATCTTTAAAAAGAAAAAGAAAAGGCTGATTTACACTCTAGAGTCTAGAGACATTGAGTAACAATTTTCTCTGTATGTAATACATATTTATCTAAGAAAGGATTGTAGTTATTAATGTAAAGATAGAAGTGGGAACTCAAGTTTCTAGCACTTAGAAGAATCAGTTATTTTGGTCTCTAAATGTGTGGTCCTATAATACTGTCACTGTCAGTGTGGTCCTAAATTTTCTTAGTCTCTAAATGCATCAAAATTACAAAACGTTCTTAAGCTTTTGTTAGACCTATCTTTTCTTCTTTTGACGGGTGTTAGACCTCTCATATAACTTACCAATTATATTTTTAAGCAGCAATTATTATATTATCAAAATTGATTAGCAGAGAATTACTTCCTCCTCCATTTTTTATTGTAAGCCGTTTTGGGAAAATTTCGCATACCAAATTATAAGTCGTTTTTCAATACTAATGAATCATTAATGTTATTAGAGCGGATACAATTGTATTAATTATGCAGATTTATGTTTAGAATAAATAGGTGAAGATAGAGGAGAGATGATTATCTTAGAATTTGACCGGAAAATGGTCATTTTAGCATGGGGAGAAGTCCGGGCCCTTGAAGTTCGGTGGTCCGGACCTCCCTAATGCAAAAATGACCCATAAGGATGTATTTTAATTAAATGTATGTTCGGTTTAAAAGAGGGGGAAGAAGAGGAAGAGGTTTTAATCAAAAATATGTTTGAGTACAAGGGGAGGGAAGGGATTTTAAAATTACTTTACCTTTTTACCCTTAAAATATTATAACATTCATTCTCAATAAAATAAAAATAAAATGATATTCACCAAAAAAAAAAGAAGAAATTGTCAATTCATAAACAACATAGATATTTAAACACAAAATATTTAATATTTCAAATACTCTAAAGTAGATTAGGGTGTATATAAAATATTGATAAATGTCGTATAATTATTATATTATCAACTTGAAATGAACCATTTTCTCATTTTGATGATTCATCTAATCCTATAAATAGTTTATGAAATTTAATTTTAGATAACATATAATTAAGCTAATTTGCGAAAAACAAGTTCAACTACTTCAAACTCACTAACAAAATACAAATTCAAGAGAAAGTTTCTACAAATTTGATAAATTCAATAAACTTCTGTTTGGTAAAAAATAGCGGTTAATTGATAAGTTAGTTGATAGCTTATAACTTATGGACGGATAGCTAGTGACGGATAGCTTATAGTTGATGGCTGATGACTTATAGCTGATAAATTAATTGAAGTGTTTAGTAAAATTAGCGGTTTAATTATCTGATAAAATAAAATGACATAAAAGATATTTAATAATTATTATTTTATTTTAAATTATAATAAATGATAAAGGATAAAGGTAGATTTTAGTTAAAATAATAAAGATAAACTATAAGTTATAAGTTATAAACTAAAACGCTATTTAAAATAGTGTCTGAAAAATAAGTTATAAGCTATAAACTCGTGATAAAAAGAGTTTATCAAACAGGTCTTTTATTGTCATATGAACTTATAAGCTATAAGCTCAAATAATGTCTTACAAACAGAGTCTAAGTATAGTAAATTAGCAACAATGTCATTTTTTTTAGGTTATCGAGATTATCAATCGCTCTTTTTAGTGGGGAGGAATAGTGCGTGAATGGCGGTTCTCAGACGAGGGAACCGTTCCTCTCTAAAAAAAAAGATAGGCTAGAATGAATGCTTCTATCGATAGAGCTTTCACGTCTGCATATAGAATCGTTTTTTTGCCTTTCCATTCCGTTCTTACTATATCATGGGCTGTTGGGATGGAATCCGTGTGATGGTTCGAGAGTCAAATATTCTTCGCATCCATCATCGGTGAACATGTTTGGAATAACTTATGAAAATAATTTAAGATTGCTTATAAACTGTTTCCAGCTTATTTTTTCGTAAGTTATCCAATATAGCTTAGGAAAACAGCATACAACTTAGACTTAAAGATCTTTAACTTTATGATTTGCTACAAAAATAGCTTATACTGTTATAAATAAGCGATTACGCTTCGAACGGGACCGAAGTCCATAAAACCAAAGAAGCAGAGAAAGAAGAAGAGCTTCAATACCTGAAACATATCATCGGAGCGATCAAATCGAGAGTCGAGATAGCGTAAACCAAACCACTTGCCCAAAGCAGTTCCAGTCTGAAACAATCTCCTAGCAACAACAAGAGGCTTCCGGAAGTAAATCGCAGCAATTTTCGATATACTATAATCCGCCAAAGAATCAGCTTCCGTCGCGCTGAGTTCAAACAAGTAACCTGACTTCGCCGTAAAGGAGTCGTCATTATCGGAGCCAGTAGAGACGGCGGCGCGTGAGACGGAGCAGCGACGGGAAGAGAGTTGGTTAGGAATCTTGTGAGGGGGGAATTGAAGCAAGGAGTTGAAGTGGTTTGTTGTTGGGTTGAGGAATGGGAAGAAAGAGAGTGATGGTGTTGAAAGGAGTCGCATTTTGATGGAATTTTGGGATTTATAGGGTTTTGGATTTTGAAATTTGGAATGAGATGAAGGTTGTTGTAGGGATGGAATGGAAGTGAAATGTAGTTTTTGCATGAGTTGTTGTTTGTTATGTTATGGTGGTTATGTTTTGGCTACTTTGTGACCTCAGAATTTTTTTATTGGTGTTGGGTTATCTTATATGTTATCATCTTAATTAAAATTTGGGAAATATCTGTTGTAGACCATTTTTAAAAACAGTTATTCTAAATTCAAACTTTTGTTCTTTTATTATCAAGTAGAATAGTTCGGGTGGGTATCACTATTTAGACTGCATATCTAATTTTCTATCTTTCTCTTAATATCTCTCTCCATTATAAAATTATTTTTACTATTTAGACTGCATATCTAATTTTCTATCTCTCTCTTAATCTCTCTCTCCATTATAAAATTATTTTACTTTAAAAATAGAGTGAAATTAAGAGAGTTACTAGATTTTTTTTTAAGCAAAAGAAAACCAATAGATTAAAAAGCAAAACATACATGAACATAAGGAAGCAAACCAATGAACATGAATAATTTGTCTAACAAGTAATTTTTAGCAATATCACAATGAATATGAATAAATCAGGAATAACTTTTAGATTTTAAACCTAAGTTAGTAAGTAAATCAACACAAAATTTTCTTTCTCTGAAAATATAAGTGATGATGAAATCAATGAATTTAGTGTAAGACACATAATTGAGTCATCTAATCTTATTCTCACATGCATGAGACTAGAGTATGAAAAATCTCTAACCACAGGAAGACAACTAGTTTTAATCCAAATTTTCTTCCAATTGCACTTTATAGCATTCTCAATGGCTATAATAGCAGCAGAAAGCCCATCAAACGTAGAAAAACTTGGACCAAAAAACTCGCAAAAGCTACCAACGTGAGAGGATGTGTCATTTCTAAAACTGCCACCACAAGAGGACAACAAAGGGATCCTCTCTAGCAAGGCCATCAATATTGCATTGATCCACCCTGGAGGAGGATGGGACCAGAGGACATATTTAGTTGTTAAAGGCTTTCAAGGATGAATGGAGATATCGAATATTTTCAACAAAGTGAAGTTGGAGATGGAAGAGTTGGAACACTTGGTGGTAAGGTTTCCCGTAAGCTTAACTTGAACAGTTATGTTGGAGATGCAAGTTTTCCAATGAGTGCTCTTGTCCTCAAATCTTAAAAGGTTCCTAGCAACCCAAACTTGGCTAAAGATGCTAACAATGCAAGCAATTACCACAGTTCAGGTTATCAAGAATAACTTACTCGCAATCCAAGAAATTCAATATATCGGATTGAATGTCAAAAGTAGCTCTGAACCAATACCAAATGTTCCTAACAAAAGTATAATCAAAGAACAAGCGATTAGAAGACTCTACAAGAACTCTGCACAAATCACACCTGGAAGGAAAAGCAGAGCCACAAATAGCCATATTGTCATCTGTGGGAATTTTGTTATGAATAAGTGTCGAAACAAGCAAAGATTTGGAGGGAGGAATGTTATTGTTCCATGGGAAAATAGACCAAAAAATCACAAGGCTTGGGTTTGTCCAATAGGACATTATCAAAATGAGACCAAATAGTTGAGTCCTCCAAATCTTTATCTGGAATGTGAACCTTGGAAACCAAGACCTGCAAATTGGGAAAAGTAGCTAACAAGTTCACAAGGATATCCCAAATCTTGTTTTTTAAGAAATCACTCACTTTGGCTGTAAGAGTTTTATGGAATTTTTTAGGAATTTTGAACTTGGAAGCTAAAGGTTCATCAAGCCAATGGTCAAGCCAAAATTTAGTGAGCTTGCCGTTGTCAATGAACCAAAGAGAATGGTCTTTAACAATGTTGAATAAATCCTTGATGCTAATCTAAATGGAAGACTTGATAGAATACTCGATTGTCCTGGTGTTTTTTCTTACCCTATTAGCTAGGATGGTGGACCAATTATACTTGGCTTGAAAAACGTTCCAATAGAGATGCAGGTTTGAGGCTTGATTGAAAGTTTTGATAGATTTTACACCAAGGTTGTAACGCCCCGATTATGATTTCCCATTTGTGTTGAGTCTTTTGAATTATTTGATTGATTATTCTTTTATTTGTGGAATTTGAATATTAATATGTTATGTGTGCATATTGTGATGTTTTATTATTTGGAGAGTTTTGGGAAATTAGTTAAAGGGTATTTTAGATAATCCTTAATTAGTAGATGTTTTGAGAGAATAGAATAGAAAGTTTTATAAGTGGAAATAGAGAGAAAAGAAAGGAGATAGAAAGAAAAAGAAAGGAAAGAAGAAGAAGAAGAAGAGAAAAGAGGAGGAAGAGGAGAAAACCTAGAATCATCAAGAATCAACTTCTAAGCTTTCGATTAATCGGGTAAGGGTATGAAACTTTATTATTCTCTCAATGTGTATGATTATGTATGTGATTGTTGGTTTGATTTGGATTGTTAGAGAGTTTTGTTCATTTTCCATGTTTAGGTCGAATATGGATTAATCGGTAGAAACTGAGTTTTATCGGTTAGAATTTGGGTTTGATGGTGTAGATTAGTCGAGAAATGTTAGGCTAAGGCTACTGGAATAAGTTGGAATTGAATCGGGTGGATTTTGATGAGTTTCGGAGTTTTGGACACTGGGAAATTCTGAGTTCGCAGACCCTCGCTAGCAAGTTCGCTAGCCGAGCAGGTCGCGAGCATTCGCTGGGCATTCGCTGTAGCGAGCCAGTAGCGAACGGTCCCAGACTTGGACATAATGGTTTTGGCGTTCTTCGCTGGTAGCGAAGGGGGTCGCGAGCATTTGTTAGGCCTTCGTTGAGCGAGTGAGGTAGTGAATCAAGTCAGTAGCTTCTGTTTGCCTTCGCGAGCTTGTTCGCTAGGCGAACAGGTAGCGAGCACTCGCTAGGCGAGCAAGGTAGCGAGCGTGTCAGCATGTTGTTTTCTAGTGTTTTCCCTCCAATGTCGATTCTTCGATTCGAGTATGATTAATCCTTTCTTATTATGCATAGTTGTATGTTGTGATATGAAATGATGTGGGTGGTGTTTATCGTGTTTTTTGGTAAACAACCTCTGGTCTATCAATTTGGTGTCAAATTGACTAACTTGTAGGATTGACCATACAAAATCCTAGGATATGTGCTAAAGGGTATTTCTATTTGAACCTATCTAAAATGTGTTTCGACAATACAAAGAAAAAGCAATTTAAAAGGGGCAGAAATTATCCACTATGTTTAAAAGAAGGAAGGAAGAAGAATTACAAGAGGGAAAAGAGATAAAGGTTTTTTGGAGAGAAAGACTTAGTCGAAGTAGTAATGGTGAACAAAAGGAAAGACGAAATAAATGTGTAAAAGTACTTGACAAAAGTAAAGAAAACAAAGTAACCTCATTGAAAAGATAAAGGATGGTGTGTTTACATCACGTACATTCTCTGTAATACTCTTTTTCTCTACACTTGGATACTTAGAGTAATTTTAAGAGTGACTTGTACAACTGTAAATTACAACACACCTAAGTTTATGTCTAAGACTCCTATTTATAATAATAATAGTAACTGCTAATAACCTCCTTAGGCCATCTATTTCTGACAAGTGTCACACCGCATGCAGTCCTTCGTCCGATGAGCGCCACTTGTCCTTCTTAGTCATAAGAAAATATAACTACTCCCTCCAATATTCAAATTTCAAAACTCAATTCGTCCCCACTTCTAAATCTCGGACGAAGGCCAATTTCGCTACTTAGGCCGAAATGTCTAGTTCCAAGACTTCAATTTTTTCCTAAGTCCTTGGAGGTTTTTTAACAAGTTGAAATAGCCTCAAAACATGGGTCGTCGAATTGGCGAGCTAACAAATTGCCCCCCAAAAATGTAGTTTTCGACACTACCAAAAGTACATTTTTTGACAGCATCCAAATTCGACGCCGTTTACCTTCGACTGTATCCTGATCGTTGACCCACTTCAACTGCTTCGAGCTGAGGAAGCTGAAAGGTAATGGGAAAGGACATATCCACAATCACACGCAAAAAAGAACTGTTATGCCACCTTGATGCACGATCTCTGACGTCATGAACATCATGGCAAATTTCTCGGGAATCACCAAAATCGTGAGCCATCATTACTCCTACAAAGCATAGGTTACAACTGCCACCCCTGCTAACTCATCTTGAGTATACACGTGTCCCACTAACCCCAACCACTTATGAAGAAAAAAAACTCTTGATTTTCCTATTTCACTTATAAATAACTTTTCAAAACGTCTTTCTCACTTTTACTTCCTCAATCTTTTTACAACATTTCCTCATATTTTCTTCCCACAATCTTTTCTTCCAAGAACACTCCTCCAACTCTTATCATGGCTGAACTAAGATCCCAGAAACAAAAAACTCAGTCTCACAAACAAACCTCTTCTTCCACCCTTCCCCCTTTTGCTGCTCTGAGCGGCCCGAAGGTGGCGAAAAATCAGCAACTCGTTCATGAGCCTTTACTGGAGGAGAAACGTCATATCTACGAATCCCAGGTAATCATACCCGTTACTGTTGCAAACAAACCATTGGCTATGTATGGGCCTCTATCCCCCTTAGGTTTAAACTATTCCAATTTGAATGAGTTTTTTCCTTCTTACCGAAAGACCAAACCTCTAGGGCAAAAAGACTCCCAAAAGGTTCCCTCGGATAATCCAGATAGCTTGGATGTTTATAATGTGGATCTCAAGTACCTCAATGATGGCGCAAGATTATTTAGGGCTACGCCATATTTCAAGGATTCTGAACTTTACCTCAACTGGTTGAAAAAGGTAGAAAAGGCAAAAGCTCAAGACTGGAAAGACATGGGCATCTACGATCTTATTATGATGTCGAAAGTAGGTCCCAACTACTGCCCCCTGATGTTGGCTGCATCTTTGTTCTTTTAGGACAGCACACATTACACTTTTCATCTTCCATGTGGGATGATGACGCCTACTTTGTTTGACGTTGCTGCTATTGTAGGGCTGAAACCCCATGGGCTGGTTTACGACCCTGAAGCTGATAGCCAAGACACCATTGGTTTCTCAACTGTCAAACACACTTACACCCATTTTATCAACCATTATCATGATAAGAATGATGTCGCTGTTAGAGACGAGGAGCATATAGCCTTTCTGGCCATGTGGCTGTCTCGTTGTATTTTCTGTACTAAATCTTTGCAGGTGGCACGAAAATACTTAACACTGGCGAACCAGCTGCATAAAAAGAGAGAAATATGTTTGAGCGAAATGATCATTGCAAGTCTATACGAAGCACTAAGTGAAAGTGCCGACAAACTGAAGGACCTTGAGAATAACGACAACTTAGTAATGTCGGGGCCGTTTTGGTTACTTCAATTGTGGTTAAACGCCACCTTTGAAGGCATACTACCAAATAAGGGTGAAGTCAATGAAGGGTCTCCTTCGATCTCTGGAAGGCAAGTCGAATGGCCTCGCTTAGTTCAGCTTACTCCCAGCGAAGAAGGGCAGACACTTCGAGCCAACCTCTCAGGCTTCGTCCAGATGTTCGCGAAGCACTATATCTTCACACTTGGGATGGCTCCCTTCGCAGAACGGAAATGCGGCCCTGAATGGTTCACCAGGCCTTTCCCAGCTTTGCTCAAGAGACAGGAAGAAGAATCGAAGCTGATTTGGGAGCGATTCCTTACGCCTCGACTGCTTGTCCACAAGCTCAATCTGACAAAAGGGCAAGCTTCCTTGATAGCTTATCAACCAAATCTAGTGTCGAGACAGTTTGGGCTTATCCAAACTCTGCCTAGGTGTTTATACGAGAGAAAGTCTCATATTCTGTTTCCACTCCACATCGTTAACCCCATCGAATGTTCGACCCAATTGGCACGCCATGCCCATAAATCCTTACCTACCCCACTCTATTTTGAACCCTCTTATTTCTGTTCCCCAGAATTTTATAACTGGTGGTCCAGACATTATTCTTCTGAATTTCTTGATGCTGCCAGTCTTACTCGAATGATTGATCAAGCTTTCGTTGATGTGCAGGAAAAAACCAAGAAAGGTAGGTCCACTCACATAAAGGAGATACAAGCCTTCCAAAAATACTTTGAAACGGCTTATCGACCGGATGATATTAGTCGAACCGTCTGCGAGGCTGCTGTCACTTTGAGGGAAAAATTTCTAAAAAAGATGGAGAATTTAAAAATTCCTTCATCCATCCCCGTGAGAAACGGTATGAAATGGCTTTCAAATTATTTCCCCCTAAGATTCCTCGATTGCCATCTGCTGATTTTGGAGTGGCCCTTGCCCTTCCATTTCCAGATTGGTTCATCTGTGAGGATCCTATAAAAATCCTCAGACAGCAGTCGAAGCCTAAAGCACAGCGGGTGGTTCCGACTAAACATACCGTCGATACTTTCAAAGGGCACCTTCATATTAATATCGAAGATGTTCACATCGAATCTGACATTCTCGAAGGTCGACTCTTCTTTATTTTAGACTTCTTAAACAAAGCTTTATCGCTACTAATGGATGGCACTGTCATTTGTCGTTTGCAGCTGCTCCCAAAAAGACTGCCATTTCGGTGAAGACTGAAAGTTCCGTAGGGTCAGAAGGTAATGTTAATGCACCATCTTAATCCTTTCAACGTTTTGGGTTTAAAACCTAGCGCTTTCCCGATGCTCTTTTAGGTAAGCCGGAAACCACCTACCCCTCAGAAAAAACTAAAGAGGGGCGCCAACCTAATCATCATTGACTCAGAAGATGAAGATGGTTCTCCTCGAGAGGAGGTTCCAATGAAGAGGCGGCGAAGGGTTATCCGCGGTCTCGACGCCACTGACTCAGATCCTCCATCGACTCAAATCCCAGAATCACAAGCTCATTGTGCAAACCTTGGTAAGGCTTCTGTCGGAGGTACCCCAATTCCCCAAACTGCTGCTGTTGAAAGCGACAACTCCAGTCCGACTGATGAAGGCCCTAAGGTCCAACTTCTATCTTCGACTGCTTTCTGTCTGAATTTCAAACTGCTTTTGGATTATTTTCCTCATGTTTAGATTCTTTCTTTTCAGCCTGACATTGTGATGACAGAAAGCATCCCAACTACATCTCTTCTTGAGGCTTATCCTTTGAATAGTCGAGGTGAGCCCACCTATCGTCCTTCTTCGGACTTAGGTTCTGGTGTGAGTTCTCTTGGGGAAATCAATAAACCTGAGATTCCTGTGGTTCCCTTGCTTTCTCCTTTAAAAACTGTCACCCAACAATCTCAAACCGATGGGTCTGATCATGACGAGGGAAACAATTCCCAGAATCCCATCGAAGCAGGTGAAGAAGAAAACATTTTGGATGAGGGCGTAAATCCTGCTGATGGTTCACCTCAGGGTACCACAATGGAGGTTGATGACAAACCTGTGGAGGAAAAGGGTCTGACAGATGGAGCCATGCATCAATCTGAATTGGAAGAGTCTAGTGAGGAAGACGTCGAAGAAGACGAGGACGAGGATACTACCAATGTTGTCCCAATTAAAGAAACTGTTGTCGAGAGTCCTCTCATCCAGCAAGCTAAGCCAGTTGAAACAGCTCCAATTGCTCCTGCCAACACTCCCGCAAAAACGGAAACGATGCCTGCCAAGAGTGCGACAGATCTTACTGCGGCAGAACTTGAGGCTCTAAAAGCGTCTGACCGTCGACAGTACATCCAACTCCTCCTCCGTAGGCGAAATAGTTCCTCAGGCAAATCCCAAAGCACTTCAACCTCTGAAGGTCCAACTTCAACTCCAATCAACAGTGCTCTTGAGAAAGTAAAGAACAAGATTTTCAAAGGGGACCTCTTTTCTCTCTTGCAAATGGGTCCAGTCCATTACCTTTCTTTGAAAGCTCTCCTACAGCAAGTGGACCTTCAGTCGATCTCCGCTGAGGCTGCGGCCGTAATCCAAGAAGTTGGGACATTGATCGACCAGGTTCATACTGACTTTGGGCTCTTGCCTCAGTTCCAAAAGGATATATCTGAGAAGTCAGGTACTGAGGCTGCTGCTTGGACTGTCGTTGCGGATTGTGAGGACAAAATTGCAGCGCTGGAGGAGCAAAAGGCCAAGAATCAACAGGAGATTACTGAGAACGAAACGAGCATCGCTTGTTGGGAGCGTAAGATCAGAAAACTTCGCAGCAAGATAGCCAAAGCTCAGAAGAGAAATGCTGAGCTGTCTTCCTTCGATGATTCCTCCTTGTCGACAGAGCTTGATCATGCCGTCCTTTTTACCGAGGAAGCTCGACAACTTGAAGCCGAGATTGCGTAAATGAAAACTGACAGAGCCTCTTGCCAGAGTCGTCTCGATGCCCAGAAGGCAAGCTACCTCAAGATGAAGGCCAACCTTTCTTTTTAGATTTCTGAAATCTTTAATGTTTATTTTCTGGCCTTTGTAAGCCATGTTTCTATTGCTGTATTCGTAAAGACTAAGCCATTTTGGCACATTTTATTGATGCCATTTATGGCCCTACTTATTAGCTTTATATTACTCTGTTGAAATGTTTACTTCTCAAAGCGCTGGTTTGTATTTTTTCAAATACTTACCGTTTACTTTCAAGATTCGTTTATCATTGCTAAGCTCCTCAACTTCGTATGCCCCATTCAAGAAGACTTTTGAGATCTGAAACGGTCCTTCCCACTTCGAGGACCATTTGCCTAGTGTCCTGACCTTTCGATCCATTGGCAAGATTACCCTCCAAACTAAATCTCCAATCAAAAAGGTCTTTGCTTTGACTCTCTTGTTATAGGATTTCTCCACTCTTTTCTTTTGCCTTCTCAAGAGTTCCAAGGCTTCTAACCTTTCCTCGTCTAAATCCACTAACTCGTCAAGTATCATGTCCCAATAGATTTCACGGGGAATTTCATAATGCCTCTGAATCCTGGCCGACTGTACAAGAATTTCGACTGGTAATACTGCATCATGGCCAAAGGTCAGTCGATAAGGTGTAGTGTTGGTAGCTTCTTTGAGGGATGTTCGACATGCCCATAGGACATGGTCTAGGGTTTTATGCCAGTTTTTTGGCTTACCCCCTACTTACTTTTTTATCATTCCAATTACTACCTTATTCGCTGCCTCGACCTGGCCATTGGCCTGGGCGTAGTAAGGGGTCGAAGTAAGGAGTTTGAATCCCATTTCTCTGGCAAACTCTTGCATTTTCCGACCAGTAAAGACTGACCCTTGATCTGTTGTTATCGTTTCTGGCAGACCAAATCTAAAGATAATGTATTTTTGAATAAATTCAATCACATCGTCTTGGTCCACTTTCGGCAGGGGTACCGCCTCGACCCATTTGGTGAAGTAGTCTATCCCCACCAAGATGAATTTCTGGTTTTTCGAGGACGCGGGTCGAATTTCTCCTATTAGGTCCAAAGCCCATCCTCTAAATGGCCACGACTTAATTATGGAGTGTAACTCACTTGCTGGAACATGTTGTATACCAGCGTGTATTTGGCACTCCTGGCAGCCTTTGGCAAATTCGATACAATCTTTGAGCATTGTAGGCCAATATAGACCTTGGTAAAATAGTAGCCATTTCATCTTCTGGCCTACCCGGTGTGCCCCCACATGCTCCACTATGGACTGATGATAATGCTAGATACGCCTCAGATTCACTTAAACACTTAAGCAAAACTCCCTCAGGAGTTCTTTTGAATAATTTGTTTCCTAGGAGGACGTAGCTCAGTGCATGGTATTTTATTTTTCGCTTTGTGGTGCTTGAAGGATTTTGGAGGTATTCGACCAAAGATCTTCTCCAGTCCCCATCCGACATCGATTCGATTGTAAAGATCTCGAAGGTTTCTTCATCGGCGAAACCGAACTTTGCAGCCCTCAAATCTGATGGCTGCAGTGCCACAGCTGCTACCTTGCTTCTGACTTGGATTACTTCTCGCAGGTCTTCGCAGAACACCTTGTATCCTGATGCTATTTGGGACAAATCGTTGGCCACCTGATTTCGTAGTCGTGGTATATGTCGAATAATAGTCTCTTCGAATTTCCTTAATAGCCTATTTGCTACTACAAAGTACACGATGAGGCTTTCTTTGACGCACTTGTATTCTTTTGTCAATTGTTTTATGACCAACTCTGAGTCTCCCATTATTTCGACTCTAGTTGCCCCCAATTCCAACAGAATTTCAAGTCCAGCTATCAAAGCCTCGTATTCCGCCTCATTGTTGGAGCATGGCTCACCTATTCTATACTTGAATTGTGTTGGAATTCTATCAGGAGAAATAATTAGCATGCCTATGCCAGTTCCCTTCTTATGGCTGGAACCATCGAAGTACAACTTCCAAGGTTCTAGTTCGACCATATTTAAAGCGTTTGTATCTACGGAGTGGTCGACGATAAAGTCTGCCACTATTTGCCCTTTAATTGCTTTCAATGGTTTATATGTTAAGGAAAATTCTGTTAACGCTAATGCCCATTTACCTATTCGACTATGCAAAATAGGTTTAGACAACATATGCTTTATAACATCAAAATGCGAAGAGACACAAACATCAATAGGCTTTATATATTGTTTTAATTTTGTACATGAGAAATATAAACATAGACATAGCTTTTCTACTTTGCTATATCTAGTCTCTGCATCATTTAGGACTCTACTAAGCTAGTAAATGGCTCTTTCTGTGCCATCTTCGTCCTCTTGAGCTAACATGCTTCCCAGAGTCTTGTGTGACGCAGCTATGTACAACCTCATGCTCTTGTGTCGACAAGGTGGAGAGAGAATTGGAGGATTGGTCAAATAACTTTTGATTTTGTCGAAAGCTTCTTGTTATTCCCTCCTCCATTCATACCCTTCTTTGGTGACTCGAAGCAACAACGAGAAAGCTTATGTTTTGCCGCTTAGGTTCGATATGAACCTCCTTAAGAAATTAATCTTGCCCAACAGGGGTTGTAATTCCTTTTTATTTGACGGCGCCTTGGTCTCCATAATGGCCTTCGTCTTGTTTTGGTTTATTTCGATGCCCTTTTTGTGGACCACGAAACCCAAGAAGTCACCCGCCTGCACAAAGAACCCACATTTTAAAGGGTTCATTTTGAGGCCAAACTTCCTTATCCTTAAGAAGGATTGTCGAAGATGATCTATATGATCTTTTCCTGATACAGATTTAACCACAATATCATCAATATATATATATATATATATATATATATATATATATATATATATATATATATATATATATATATATATATATATATATATATATATGCATAAAAGATTCTATATAGTCATGGAAGATTGAATTCATTGCTCGTTGGTATGTTGCCCCAACGTTTTATAGGCCAAAAGGCATCACTACCCATTCGTAGGTGCCTATGGCCCCTGGACAACGAAATGCTGTTTTGGGAACATCGTCCTCGGCAATGAAGATTTGGTTATAACCAGAATAACCATCTAACATACTAAGATATTCGTGGCCGGCGGCTGAATCGACTAGCATTTCTGCCACCGGCATCGAATATTCATCCTTAGGAGTTGTTGAGTTTAAATCCCTAAAGTCTATGCAGACTCTCAAGGAACCATTTTTCTTAATAACTGGCACAATAATAGCAAGCCATTTGACATACCTGGTTGTGCGGATGAATTTGCACCGCAGAAGTCTTTCGATTTCCACTTTTATTTTTGATAGAACCTCTGGAGCAAAACGCCTTGGGCTTTGTTTGACTGGTTTCTTTCCAGGCTTGATTGGCAGTCTATGTTCTACCAACTCTCTTTTTAATCCTGGCATTTCATCATAATCCCAGGCAAAACAGTCTATATATTTTCGCAACAGCTGGATGACCTCACCTTTGAACTGAGTGTCGAGGTTGGCACTAATATAAGTTGGCCTTTTGATAATGCCATATCCTAAGTCCACTTCCTCTAGCGGGTCCTGCGTAAGCATCTTGGCATCCTCTGCCAAGGGATCTTTCTCGAAACCCAGAGGCTCGTCGTCATAGATAACGTCAAGCCTTTTGTTTTCTTGATGGGTTTCATCAGATAGTTCCATGTCGAAGCCTTCCTTGTAGCCTCTCTGAAGAACTTCTTTATTGGCCTCTGTGGCCATTTCGCTTTTGACAGCCTCCAAGGCCGTTTGTAGTCTAGTTTCGGCCACATAAGCCGAAATCCTTCGAAGCGCATTGGCTTCAGTCATTATTACTGAAATCACTTCCCCATCTCGTGGGGTCCACTAGCAAGGTTCCAAGGTATGGAAGTCTTTCTCCTGGCACCTCTCTGTCCCAACGGAAACCGTCTACAAGATGTAAGTATAACGAGCCAAATACTTCGTCATCTGGCTTGAAATCGAAGTCCGCTGGTCCACAAGGACCTATACCAGCCAAGTGTTTGTCGAAGTGCCTTTGATCGACATAGTTGATGGGCGCCTTAAAGTACCCTTGATCAGCTTCGATATTCTCTACGATGCCGTCTGGCCTCCAAATTGCAATCCTTTGATGCATCGAGGATGGCATTGCCCCCACGCCATGAATCCATTCGCGTCCAAGTAACAAGTTGTAATTGGTTGTAGTTTCTACAACCATGAATACCGTTGGCCGCGTTACCATTCCAACGGTGACATCGACTTGGATTACTCCTCTGGTCGAGCCTACCTTACCTTCATAGTTGGACAGGACCATGTTGTGTGGCTTAGTGTCGGCATCGCATTTCCTGATTTTGTTTAATAGAAGATGTGGCACCAAATTCACAGTTGCGCCATAGTCCACCAAAATTTTGTTAACTGGGGTATTTTCTACTTTAGCCGTAATATAGAGCGACTTCAAATGGTTCCTCGTCTCCTCAGTGGGTCCTTCGAAGAAAGCATTCTGCTCTTCAACACAGACGTTGTTCATCACATAATAGCAGACGGGTTTGTGTGCTGCCATTTCACATTCTGCGTCAGTGTCGCAGTTCTCGACTACGGACAATCTGTCATATTCTTTTGGCATCACTGACACTACATTTACCAATAAATTTAGTGAATCGTCAGAATCTGAGTCGAAGTTGTCCGTCATTTCGTCGTCGACCCTAGTGATCTCCCTCTGACTTCTAACTTGGTCAGAGAACAACTTCCTGCCCACTAGCGGTTGTGTGGTTTTGCTGATCATCTTTGATGGCTCTCTCTGATTTTTTGTTGGGAGATTAGTACTAGTTTCGGCCTTGTCCTTCGACGCTGTTTCTCTAAGAGCTTTTCTTTTCCGTTGTTCCCGCCTCCACTGCGATCGAGACATGGGGTTTTTCCCCTTATAATTCTCGGATACATGGGCCATCTTTGAAGACTGGAATTCTTTTCGATAGGTAACTGAGGACCCCCTGTTCACTTCGAAATTCTTCCATTTTTGTTGGCCTTGTCGTCTATCCTCGTTGGGTTTTATCCACTTACCATCGGTGTTTCCAACAGCGGGTTTGAAACTAGCAGGCCTTGTTTTAGGGCCTCTGATGTGGGGTTCAGATCTTTTCAGCAAGCTGCTTCATTTATCGAATTCAGGTATTTCCCTGTTTTGCTTGAGCCTTCGTGTTCCCTTAAGTCTCTGGGCAGCCTTCTTGTCGAAAATCGCGCTGCATCGTAGGCATAACATCACACTAGAACCCTTTCCCTGGCATCTATGAAGAAAATCCACAATTGTTTCCTCTTGCTTCGGGTAAGCCTCCTTAGTGATTTCCTCTTGGTTGTTCGACTCACTGTCCCCTTCACCTTCTTGTTTGGTAACTTCCATCATGTTGATCTCAACCTCCTCGACCAAATTCAAACCCTTTAAGCTTAGACCCAGACCTTCAGTAGCCTGGTCCATTTCGACGAAGTTGTCAACCATCTCCTTGGTCACCATTTCCCATCTTGGATTGCCTGCTACCCCATCAATGTTGCTAGCATCCATCTCTCCTTCATTGCCTTGACCAAAGCCCATTATGACCTTTGTCATCACAGCATTCTTGACGAAGTCATCAGTAACTTCTATCATGCTTTCTGAGAAGTCGCGGCCTTCAGTGACCTCGATCATGTTGGCTTCTAAGGGCTCTGTGTAGTGAGCGTCTTTTACTTGTAGAGGGTCCGTGTCGACCTTCATTTGGCTGGTGGATTTCTCCCCAAACTTCAGTCGTCCCTCCTGGATTGCGTTCTGAACAAGATCCCTGAAAAGAAAACATTGAGATGTTTTATGACCCAGAAAATTATGGTACTTACAAAAACCTCTCTTTTTTCTCTGCTCTAGTGATGGCAATTTGGCGCCAGGTGGCACTATCATTTGCCCATCTTTTACTAACAAATCGAAAATTTCATCACATTTGGTGATGTCAAAGGTATATGTTTTCTTTGGGAATCTATCATTCCTTTCTGATTCGACAAAACCCTTCCCCTGTGGGGGTGCTAATACTTTACAAGAATAAGGGGGACCTTGTTTAAGTTCAGCGAGGTCCACTTCATTTTCGTCGAGGTTCAAAGAATCCTCGCAGGCCCTTTCGATATTGTCATCAACTTCGACAAAGGCCACTTTCTTACTCTTGTTAAATCTAGTTTTCTCGTCTTTCAAACGTTCAAGTTGTCGAACTCTGTCGGCCAATTGAGCCATATCTCTTAAGTATTGGGTGTCTAACTTCTTTCGAATGGAATAATCAAGGCCTCCAGCGGCCATTTCGACCAGTTCATGTTCCGGCACTTGTGTGAAACACCTGGCCTTGAGTAGCCGAAACCTATTAAGGTACTCTTCGTTTGGCTCCGAAAACTTACGTTTTACGCTGGCTAGTTCTTTCAAACTAATTTTGGTCTGGCCCATGTAGAACTGCTCATGAAACAAGCGTTCAAGTTGGGCCCAACTACATATGGTGTTAGGTGCTAGCGTTGTGAACCAAGTGAAAGCATTTTTTGTGAGGGAACTTGGAAAGTATTTTATCCTAAGGCTCTCATCATTCATTATTTCCCTGACTTCTATCATATAACGAGCCACATGTTCGACAGTAGATTCCGTCGTATCTCCTGAGAATTTAGTAAATTTTGGTACTTTCGTCCTAGGAGGTAATTCTGTTTGAAGGATGTAATCTACTATCGGGGATGTAAAGTTTGGCCGAGTAAAACCAGTGTTTACTCCATTTCGAGCCATAATCCTTTCAACCATGGCCGCTAGATTGTTGTCAATGGCTATGTTATTGCGTCGAACTTCCTGGACCACGTGATCCACATCCTGGTTTCGGTTTATCATGACCACTCCTTGGTTTCCTTCGTCTAGAACATGGACCTGGTTCATTTGATTTTCTCTTATTGGTTAAACTACAGGAGGTTCGAATCTAGCTTGGTTTTCTAAGTGTATTTCCCTTGCGTTTCTTACGTCCTGTCGAGGGACGTTCGCTATTGGGTTTTTATTTCTGGGTACAGGGGGTACTCCCATGAACTCAGCCAATCGTGTCAACTGCAGCGTCAATTATTGGTTGGTTTGGGTTATGTTATGGATCAATGGCTGGAAGATTTCGCCCATAGTCTGGGACAAAGTCTGAACCATTTGCATGTTGCTCTCATCCATCTGTTGCCTTAAGCATGCGACTAAGGTATTGGTCAAGTTGGGGCCTTGCGTCGAATATCCCAGACTCTGGCCCTGGAAACTTCGACCAATGTTCACACCAGATCCTGATCCTTGTAGCGGAGAAGTCACAGGGTTATCTGAAAAGATGGGGGGAGCATTTTGAAGCCCCTGCATCACAGTTGTAAGCATTCCATATGTTGGATTCCTGGGTATCTGTACCAATCGAGGAAGAGGATTTTGTCTAGGCAGGGGGCTTCCTCCTAATGGTGTATGAGGATTGGACACTTGGGGCCCGATATATTCCAATACTGGTTGAGTATAGGGTCTTATTACAGTCGACCCAGCCCCTAGTATCGAAGGTGTTGGTACAGACCTTACCAGGAGCCCTACTTGCTCTCCAGTCGATGGTATTGAAGACGATGCTCCGTCGTTTCTTGTTTCTTCACTAGAGCCAATTTGTTGGCCATTTGGCTGAACGGATTCCGTTGCCATATTCCTAGTGTTACGTCTTACTAAACTTTCTTCGTTTATAGTGGTTATTCTGCCACTTCTTAGTAACATACAATGTATTTTGAAGACAAGTTAATAAAGCTTATATTTCTAAAGTTTTATGATCTCAAAACTTTCTTTGTTTAGCACGGTCCCACCGGGTGTGCCATTTTGTTTACCATGTTTTTTGGTAAACAACCTCTGGTCTATCAATTTGGTATCAAATTGACTAACTTGCAGGATTGACCATACGAAATCCTAGGATATGTGCTAAAGGGTATTTCTATTTGAACCTATCTAAAATGTGTTTCGACAATACAAAGAAAAAGCAACTTAAAAGGGGCAGAAATTATCCACTATGTTTAAAAGAAGGAAGGAAGAAGAATTACAAGAGAGAAAAGAGATAAAGGTTTTTTGGAGAGAAAGACTTAGTCGAAGTAGTAATGGTGAACAAAAGGAAAGACGAAATAAATGTGTAAAAGTACTTGACAAAAGTAAAGAAAACAAAGTAACCTCATTGAAAAGATAAAGGATGGTGTGTTTACATCACATACATTCTCTGTAATACTCTTTTTCTCTACACTCGGATACTTAGAGTAATTTTAAGTGTGACTTGTACAACCGTAAATTACAACACACCTAAGTTTATGACTAAGACTCCTATTTATAATAATAATAATAGTAACTGCTAATAACCTCCTTAGGTCATCTATTTCTAACAAGTGTCACACCGTATGCAGTCCTTCGTCCGATGAGCGCCACTTGTCCTTCTTAGTCATAAGAAAATATAACTACTCCCTCCAATATTCAAATTTCAAAACTCAATTCGTCCCCACTTCCAAATCTCGGTCGAAGGCCAATTTCGCTACTTAGCTCGAAATGTCTAGTTCCAAGACTTCAATTTTTTCCTAAGTCCTTGGAGGTTTTTAACAAGCTGAAATAGACTCAAAACATGGGTCGTCGAATTGGCGAGCTAACAGGTGGCCGTATGACGTGAATCCTAGATTGTGAATCGTGGAGTGTGAAATGTGGCTGTTTGGCAATTTTGTGCATTTGTTTGAATTGAATGAAAATGCATGATGAGATTGATGTGAATGTGCGCAATTGTATGTACTTGTATGATGTGAAGAACGCATGAGTATGTTTGTGAACGTGTATGCATTTCAAGAGTGTATGTAGTCGTTTTGCATGTGAAGCATCATGATTGCATTCTTATGTCTTGATCCTGCGTAGGATCTGCAGAAACCTCATGTGCCCTTATGGGGTGTGAGCGATGGTTTATATTTTGATCCCTAGGAGGATCTGCAAAAACCTCGTGTGCCCTTGTGGGGTGTGAGCGATGGTTTATATTTGATTCCGTGGAGAATCTGCAGAACGATTGTGTGCCCTTGTGGGGTGTGAGCAATCGGATTGTGTGCCCGTGTGGGGTGTGAGAAATCCTGAAACATCGTGTACCCATATGGGGTATGAGCGATGGGTGAACATCGTAGGCCCGACGGGGAGTTACTTCGGTAACGAGTGATGGTTCCATTTGGTTCTTCAATTGAACCTGCTGAATGAGTCGGTACCGCATTTGCATCTGCATAGAATCGTGAGTCTGTCTCTATGAGTTACATTTATCATCTTTATATGATGCATTGGTGAAATAAACATGAATGTAGATGTTTATGTGAATTGGTGATGAAATAAACATGTTGTGTATGTTTATATGAATGGACTGGAATTATGGATGTGTGCATGATAAATATGCATTGTGATGTATATGATGAAATGTGATGAGTTGTGGTGAGAAATATGATATTTGTATGCTCGATGTTTTTATATAGATATATAATTATATGCATTGTTTGTTATGATAATGTTTCTCACCCTTCTGTTGTTTTATGATGCTCTATGAGGTATTGCAGAGTAGGTTGCTGGAGGTCTTTTTGTGAAGCGTAGCTTCATTCTTTTTGGTCGGTCGGCTCTGATATGTGTCGCTACTACGAAAATCGGCGCCGACTGAACAGAAGAGTCGCCACTGTGCGTTATTTATCCCAACGGAGGGAAAGGAAACGCTCGAAGTAAACCTACCGCAAAGACGGGAAAGGAATGGTCATCGCAACCAAATCCTGGATTCGGGAGTCGGTTACGCAAGGGGAAGGTATTAGCACCCCTCACGTCCGTCGTACTCGACGGGATCCACGCTTGCTTGGTTTGTCTAAAGGATGCAAAACAATCTATCTACGGCTGCTAAATCTAAACGGGAAGGAAACTGACTCGATAGAGCATCGCGCTCTATGCCTACGTATTCTCAAGAGAGAAAGTCAGAGTCATCGTAGTTCGGGAAACTACAGGGAATTGGCTCGCCAAGACTTCGCGTCTTGTGCCTACGTACTTCCACACAGCATGAAAAATCAGAGCTTTCGTAGTTCAGGCTAACTACGGCTAGACAAGGTGTTCTCGATCACACAGGAGTGAGAGATTGAGTTGTTTTGAGAGGTACGGGAACCTACGGGAACTAGAAACTACGGTCTGGTCTCGAATGCGCAAGGGCAAGAGAAAAGGATAACAATCAGTCGTCAGCGGGAAAGTCTCGATCGCACAATATCGAGAGAACAGAAAAGGTTAGTTATTAGGGTGCTCGCTAGGATATCGCATCATATGCCTACATATTCTCGCTCAGCACGAGAAATCAGAGCAGCTGTAGTTCAGGCTAACTACGGGTAGGACGGGGACCACAGCACAAATCTCATTTTATTAATATTCTGAAGATTACAATGATTGAGAAATAGAACTAAACTCCTAAAAGTCTTATCCAACTATCATGGAAACTCTACTGAAAAATAGTCCCCTAACAAGTGGACTTTTAATTCTACTTCTAAAAGTGCAAAAAATAAACTCTATGTAGAAATTATATCCTAAAAAGAAAATATTAAAATACTATCATTTTTCATATTTTTCACTCCACTATATTCTCCATCTTTTCTATTTTTTCTATTACATATTTTTGTATCACATATTCTTTTCTTAAAAAAAAAAATCTAAACAAATGAATATAAAGAAAATAAAAACAAAGGGGGTGCGTTGCAGCAGGAGGGGTATACAGCCAGCAGAAAATAAAAGAAACTGAGGCCCAGCCCACTAAGTGAATTCTGAAAAGAAAATAAAAAAACAGGGGGGTTTTGTGGCCAAAACGGAGGGTGTGCCCAGCGAAGGATGGGCCCAGCCCAATCCGACCAAACACACACAAACGGGGGTGTGAATGCAAAACGAATGGTGCGAAACAGAATGGGCTTTAGAGGCTTAGACTTTGACCCAGCCACACACCATCTTCAGCAAACCTAACCCTAATATCAATTTAGCAAACACTGTTCACCGCGCCGCCCCAACCTCTCTTCTCCCAAACACTCTCTCTCGTTCTCCCCTCAAAATCTTTCGTTTCATCTTCCTCTCCGTTCAAACACCGTCGTCTCAACTTTCAACACAAACTTCACCTTCCTTCAAATCGGATAAATCTTGGCGGTGAAGACTCTTGAAGTTTGTTGGACGATCCTGATGAAGAAACAAACGATGAAGAGATCTTGGATTCGGAAGTGGATGAAGATATCGCTTGCATTGTGATGTTCTAATGATGACGTTTGGAGATCTTGCTGGTTAATCGTTTTGCTGAAATTTGGATCGATGATGAGATCTATGAAGATCAGTAACAATTTGAAGATCTGGAATCTTTTGGAGAGCGGATGAACATTCTTGAAGCTTTTATGGAACGAATGAGCATGCATGTTGATGAAGATCTTGAGTAAGTCTTTGAACGGATCTTTGAAGATTACTGATGACTCGGTGAAGTTCATGAAGTTATGATGGCTCTGGAGATCTTCTTGAACATTAGGTTGAAGATCGATGATGTTTGAAGATCAAAACGGATGAACAATGTTGATGGTGCTTGAAGATCTTGAGAGTCTGAGAAACGTGATGGAGATTATTGGAAGTTCTGGAGAAGTTGATGAAGGTGACGATCGTGGCGATGAACGCTGATGAATCTTGATGAAGATTCATTGAAGAAACTGGAAACTGATGAACGTTCTGATGTTTTTGATTTTTCCGGTGGGTTGTGGTGGCGGTCGGAGTCAGTTGGAGGTTTGTTACGGTGGCCGGAAGTTGGTTGTTACGGTGGTTGCATGGCCGGCGGCCATGCGTCCGGCGAGGTGAGGCGTGAAGACAGGTGGCGAGGGGAAGTCAGAGGGGAGGCCACGTGGTGTTTGGAGTTGGAGGAGAGAGAGCCACGTGTGGAGGCTGGTTCTGAGTGGAGGGATAGGTGGCGGATTCTGAGTAATTGAAAATATGATGTGGCTCCCCCTGAGATTGCACGTGTGGCGTGCTCTTTATAGTGACATGTGGCGAGTTTGGACCTTTGATTGGGCCTTCTGAAACTTTGATAACGGCCCAATGAATGAAGACTAAAATGGATGATTAATACTGAACTAAACATGATTAATGAAAATGATAAAATGGATTAATGCTGAGACTTGAATGATACTGATGATTAATGGGCAAAACGATGGATTAAAGGACTGAATGATTAAACGAAAATTGCAAGATTAACAGACTAATTAATAAACTGAAAATTAATAATACCCTAATTAATAAAATCCCTAATACAATCTATTAAAAAGAAGTCTATTAAAAATCTATTATCCTCTTTAATTCTATTAAAAAAGAAGTATATTCTAAAAACTATTTAAAATCTATTAAAAAAATAAACTATTTTCTATTAATCTAATAAAACCTATAAAATCTAATTAAATTCTATTAAATTCTAAAAACAATATAAAAATCTATTAAATTGTTAGAAAAAAGATTAATATCCTATTTAAAATCTACTTAATATCTAAAAAAAATGCCATTTAAATCTAATAAAACCTAAAAAAGCAATTAAATCCAATTAAGAGAGAACACGAGACCAAAGCGGAACCAACGGCAAAACCCAGACACCGAAATGTCCTCAACAACCACAGCACGAGCTGAAAACACCCGGGAACCAAAAATAATCTCCGATTATCCGAACCGTCTGAAACGCCCGAAATGTGAAAAAGGACTGTAATCCCGATAAAATCAATATGAATGAGAAAATGCACTGTATGCGGTATGCGAATGCGAATGCGAAATGCGTCGAACCATAAACCAAATAGGGGAACCGGTTGGTCAAATTTTAGGGTGCAACAGCTGCCCCTATTCCAGCGGCTTGGACCTGAATGGTTGAAGAGCGAACGACTTTCGAACATTCAAAGGTAGAAGACGGTTGAATACAAAAGAACCCTGAAATTTGCCAACCGCAACAATAAACTGCGTACTGCTTGAGAAATAACTTCCAATGAACTGAAGTTTGGTTGTCACAGCAACAATTGGTCAATTATCTGATAAATTTTCTTTTTCGTCAATCACCCGTGTGACGCCACGAGTACTGAATCTTCAAAATAATGCTTCAGCAAGAAAACACCTTCCCATCTGCTTATGGGATCTTTTCTGTCGACTCACCGTTCACAGCGAACCTGAGAAAAACTCTCCTGGGGAAATTCTGAATCGACTGCCAGGCACCCATTTTCGACCATAGGCGGCAGCTTCAGAAATTTGATATGATGTCCATTTTTCTTCTTCTTTTTTTTCCAGTGCCGACGTAACGACCAAATATGAAGAAATCACTCCGCTGAGGAAGAAGAGAAGCTTAACCAAACAACTCTGCAGGGGAACATACTCGAAAAGCCAATAGGTAACCAACCTGGTCTATGTTTCGAAATGCGTATATCTGATAAAGATGCAACGCCCCATACGGCCTAGAAATGCTATGTATTTGTAAATGCAATGCCCCATACGGCATGGATATGCTATGTGTTTGTATAAATGCAAGTATGACAGTATATGCAAATGTAAATGTAATCTCGAGCTGCCAGAGAACACCAGGTCTAAAACCACTTGGCAAAATAAATGCCGAAGGTAAAGTCGACTCTACTGAGGGTAACCAGTTATCGCGGACTCCTCTCAGCAAAATAAATGCTGGAAAAGGGAAGGACTGCCCTGCACGGTGATATTCTTTCTAAACCATTGACGACCTGTACTCTGTGGGGATTAACCAACTGGGGTCGATTGTATACAGCTCACTGCTGAGAATGCCCCTTCTGTCACAAACATCAATCTTTCTGATGAGGATACTTCTGATCTTATTCCGATGTGGGATATAATCTCAACTCTTCCGGGGATAATACGTGACTTCCATCTGTTGAAGAAGTGCAATCCTGATTTAACAACGTCCTCAAGGGATTCAAACATTAATCGGAGAACTGGTATCAATTGAGCTTCGTATCGGGGAATGTGACAACATGCGAGTCATTGGGAATTACCGTGTCAGATATTTTTAGGCTTTTTTCTGGTTTAGGATGGACATGGATTATGTACAAAATGGAAAATAGGGAAAATACTAGACGAAAACTAGCATTCAAAGGATAGACTACCAAACGAGAAATGATAGCAAAATAGATTAGATTATAGGACAAAAATTGATTTATGGTTTGAACATCAGACGGGGCTGACTGGATAATAGGTTAAGAAACAAATGACCAGACGAGAACTGGTCGAAAGCTGCCATGCACCAGACGAGTACTGATACAACCAATAGGTTAAAGACGTAATGACCAGACGAGAACTGGTAACAATAACGTACACCAGATGAGAACTGATGTAACAAACAGGTTAGAGAATTGACGACCAGACAGGAACTGGTTAAAAGGTAACATGCACCAGGCGAGAACTGATGCAACAATAAACCACACCAGACGAGAACTGATGTTTACGAAAACATGCACCAGACGAGAACTGATACAACAATAAACCACACCAGACGAGAACTGATGTTTACGCAAAGGTTGACCATACGATAATGGGTTAAACGAAAACATGTACCAGGCAAGAACTGGTATTTACAGAAATGTGGGCCAGACGAGAACTAGTTACCGGTTTTCCAGGCGTGAACTGGACTGGGGAAAATGACTTGGTCACAAAGTTCTGACACGTAACGGGTTTTATTGTAGGATAACGATCCAACGACGGTAAGGCCTTTTTCGGAAGGTCAAGGTTTTTGATAAGAGTAATGACACGATTCCCCAATACTCAACTCTGTCTGGGGATAAACAGACTCGCTTGAACAACTTGCCCCAGTGCAACTCAGCTTGCCCCTATCTAACTCTTGGGGATATCACTCTGAACAGCTTTCTACGAGACGACCTCGAGATTACTTGCCCCGGTATCTATACGACAACAGATTCATCCTCAATCAAACAATTATCAACCCAGTTGGTCTCACTATCTCTGCGGTGACTTGCCCCTGAATGAGCGTACAAGCGACTTAACCTGATCTGATCACCCATTGGAAGGCTCTGCTTTCAAATCACAACATTCTAAATGATTGCCCCTGATTGGGTTTCGAGAAGATTCGTTCTGATCAACTGCTTCTCAACTAACTGCCCCTGATCAACTGATGCTTCGGGATTTGTCCTCAGACTAACTGATTCTGAACTCACTGAAAGTCAAATGCCCCGGATTCACAGGGTTTCTCAACATTCACCATTCTGATCCAGACTGCTGAATTATTCAGTCCTGTTCGATTATTCCCTGTTGGAATTTCCTTCCTGTCAACTACTGACCTGCAAGTAAAATTGTTAAATCTCGAATGGTAATTTTAATGCAGTGTTCGTGCAAATTTTGAAACATTTTGTGCTGTCACTCATTTACATGTCATAATTGTGAGTGACGGATGAACCAAAGTTCAAACGCAATGCTAATTTGATCAGCGAAAAATGCAACAAGGATATGACTAGCAAATCGAGAAGGAGTCAGGTTACTCAACCTTATCGTAATGCGCTTTCAGAATAAACCCTACCTCAATTAGGTCTTTTAAGGG
Source organism: Lathyrus sativus (assembly GCA_963859935.3). Taxonomy (NCBI): domain Eukaryota; kingdom Viridiplantae; phylum Streptophyta; class Magnoliopsida; order Fabales; family Fabaceae; genus Lathyrus; species Lathyrus sativus. The sequence continues at coordinate 513,966,187 of OZ012735.1, forward strand.
TTGTATCGTGGTCGGGTTCACGGTTCGTGAAACAAAGGATATTTGGCTCAAATTATGATTTGTACCCACCCCTTCTACGTGATGATCTCCGATCCTAAAGTTCAGTTAACTTGGCTCGAGCGCTCGCCTCTTCGAGAGGTATGCTGAATGGTAAGGACCATAGTTAAGGAAACTCACAAGGTTTTCGGAGTAACAGTTACTCCTTTTTGTTTTCGGTGTCTGTATACACGACTTTATGACTTCACTGGGGATTTTTCTATTGATATCCTTTCTTTTTCATTCTTTTGATTCCCTAATTTTTGCCTGGACTGACTCCTTTTAAGTTCTTTTCGATTTTTTCTTTTGAAGTCCAGCGGGATGCCCTGATTTTTGCCTAAGTATTAGCTTTCCAGCTTTTTTCTTTCTTTTTACTTAGCGGGCTTTCTTTTTTCTTTCTTTTTTTCTTTTGGAACAAAGTCGTGGGACACTGGTTGTCTTGATTGCTCCAAAAAGATTGTAACTGTCTCACTCCTGGTTGGTGAGGTTTAACCATTGTGGTTGACGAGGTACGACCTCTGGGGAAAGTACGACGTGGTTGGTCCTCGAAAGACAACACTCCTCTATAAGACCTGAACGCTCGGTCAAGCTAACTGACAACTACCCTGCCCCGGGTTAAGATGTGAGGGTTAAAAAAGTCCGAAAAACTTCTGCTTCCTGGCTCTAAGTGGTTAACAAGGGACTAACTCCTTATATCTCCAGTGTTTTAGGGGATTTGAAACAATGCCTTGTACGTCATCGGCAAGGTTTTATCTGAAAGCATACGATCACCGATTATGAGTATTCAGTTTCGTCATCCTCCCTCCAATTTTTGCTAATCATAGTGACAAAGTGGAGTGAATAAAATGGAAGTGCCAGTGCAATGCAATAAATGAGCGACAGTGACATGATTAATTCAGAAAAATGCATAGTCACTTTATCAATATTATCATTCGAAACAAACAATGTTTAACAGCAAGTAGTAATTAACAGGAAAGAAACTACAAATGCAAATGATATAAAAGTCTGAGGACTACCAATACTGAGGGCGTCTGCCTGTCTGGACCACTGGCTTCTTGAAATAAACCTCTGAATCTACGAGCTTAGACAGCTGAGAGGTTGGTATGAACAAACAGAAATCCTTCTCGAAAGGAAATGCGATCTTGGTCGATCAACTGTTGTACTTTCGCCTGAAATGCTTTACAATCTTCAGTTGAATGCCCTGGGGATCCGCCATGGTAACCACACTGAACGTGGGGATTGTACCCAGGAGGGTAAGGCTCTGGAACAGGCTTAAGAGCTTTCGGTTCCACTAAAGAACTCTGGACCAAAGATGGCAGCAGCTGGCTATATAGCATAGGCACTGGGTGGAAAGGAGCATTCCTTTGTTCCAAGTTGTTACGAGGTCGATTCTGATTCTGACGCTGATTCTGATAACCTCGACCACGAGTTCGCTGATTAGCAAGAGAAACGATATAAGGTTCTGAATATAGTGCCCCAGGCACAGTTGTCTGTCCAGCATAACAAGACACAGGAGGTACTGATCCAACATATTTCACCACTCCATCTCGAGGATATCCAACATCTGACATGATTGCATTGATCACAACTCCTTCTTCATTCTGATAGTCATAAAGAGATTCAGCTTCACTAGCCTGACCATCCGAAATAGTCTGAATTTTCTCGATTTTGATGGCATGCTCAAGGCGTTCTCCCAGTACTACCAATTCAGAGAAACTTAACGGAAGTCCAAGCAGTCTTTCATGGTACGGATCCTGTAGTGAGTCTACAAACATGCCTGTTAGCTCTCGGTCTAGAAGCGGTGGTTGTACCCTGGCGGCAAATTCTCTCCATCTCTGCGCGTACTTCCTGATGGGTTCATTGTTCTCTTGAGACAACTCTTGCAGCTGCATGCGATGAGGAGCCACGTCTAGGTTATAATCATACTGCTTCAGAAAAGCTCTGGCTAAATCTACCCATGATCGAATCTGATTATTCTCTAACTGCATATACCAACGCAAAGGTTCCCCAGTCAGACTATCCTGAAAGCAATGGATCATCAACTTGTCATTTTGCACAAACGAAGTCATTCTTCGGCAGAACATCACCAAATGTTGCTTCAGACAACTATCTCCTTTGTACTTCTCGAATATCGGCGCTTTGAACTTGTAAGGCAACACTAGGCCAGGAACCAAACACATGTCTGCAGCATTCATGTTATCAGTATCTTTGACCTTCAAGGCTTTGATTTGTTCTTCCAACACTTGGAGCCTTCTATCACATTCAAGAGCTTCTGGGTCTTCCGTCCTGGCTACTGGGATCTCTCTTCGGATACTCGGCACAGGGAACACAACACCTTGACTGTTGATAAGAGGAGGTCGTTCATTGCGGACAACAAACTGCTCATGTCGATCTCGGTCCATGACAGGAGGCTGCACAAACTGGTTTGCAGTAAGGTTGTTCACTTGTGGAAAGTCTGCCTCGGAAGTAGAACCATACAGAGGGTTGGTCGTCATAGTGAACCCTGCCAAGGTGTTAGGAGACTGGAAATTGCTCTTAGACATAGCTACTGCTGACCTTCAACTGACTTCAGTGCTCGATTATGCTCAAATCTACTCAACCCCTTGGTCGTCTTCTAACAATCAACAGTTGCTCAGGCCAATCACCGGATAATCACCTTCAGAATCAAAACAACGGCTGGATAAGAGCTCTGGCTAGCGGGAGTATGACATGCAATATGATGCAACACGTTTATGCAAATGCAATACAATATGCAACAAACACGGGATCACAACCCCACACAATCTCTGAATACTGCTGCGCTGCTGACGGAGTATGTTCGCTCTGAAGAGAAGACCAAATAACGGGTAGGCTGGAAGTCAAGTTTCCTGCAAAACCCTCCCACTCACGGGTATGGACCTAATCTGACAAGGTACGGCATCCTATGCGGGTATCAACGTCACAGACTTTCAAGAGCGATGATACGATACCCAAAAGGTGTGGCATCATCATCCCTTGAAGAGGCCTCACTTAGTCGAATTCCCAATTGATCGGTTCCCAGAGTCGACAATCCTCGGGTCATACAACTTGTCGAGCCCTAAGGGCCAGGCAAGAAGCATCAAAGAGAATCTCGTCCGAGTGAGATTTCGTGGCTAGCTGGTGCGAGCTAAGCAAGCAGGCTAACCACTACTCTCTCTCTAAATCTATGTGTGTACTCAAGCCTGGGTTTTGGCTTCTCTCTCAAAGGAACAACCACCCAACAGCACAACAGCAACAGATAATAAAAAAGTGCGGAAATCGTAAATACAGTAAAATACAACACGCAGAAGGTAAACATCCAAAGACGAGCAAACAAGCGCAAGGATCGACTCTCTTAGGGGACGTTGGATCCCACATGCATAAGGAACCATCGCAGTCCTCAGCAGCCAGGGGACGTTACTTTCCCCAGCAGAGTCGCCAGCTGTCGCTACTGCAAAAATCGGCGCCGGCTGAACAAAAGAGTCGCCACCGTGCGTTATTTATCCCAACGGAGGGAAAGGAAACGCTCGAAGTAAACCTACCGCAAAGACGGGAAAAGAATGGTCATCGCAACCAAATCCTGGATTCGGGAGTCGGTTACGCAAGGGTAAGGTATTAGCACCCCTCACGTCCGTCGTACTCGACGGGATCCACGCTTGCTTGGTTTGTCTAAAGGATGCAAAACAATCTATCTACGGCTGCTAAATCTAAACGGGAAGGAAACTGACTCGATAGAGCATCGCGCTCTATGCCTACGTATTCTCAAGAGAGAAAGTCAGATTCATCGTAGTTCGGGAAACTACAGGGAATTGGCTCGCCAAGACTTCGCGTCTTGTGCCTACGTACTTCCACACAGCATGAAAGATCAGAGCTTTCGTAGTTCAGGATAACTACGGCTAGACAGGGTGTTCTCGATCACACAGGAGTGAGAGATTGAGTTGTTTTGAGAGGTACGGGAACCTACGGGAACTAGAAACTACGGTCTGGTCTCGAATGCGCAAGGGCAAGAGAAAAGGATAACAATCAGTCATCAGCGGGAAAGTCTCGATCGCACAGCAGCGAGAGAACATAAAAGGTTAGTTATTAGGGTGCTCGCTAGGATATCGCATCCTATGCCTACATATTCTCGCTCAGCACGAGAAATCAGAGCAACTGTAGTTCAGGCTAACTACGGGTAGGACGGGGACCACAACACAAATCTCATTTTATTAATATTCTGAAGATTACAATGATTGAGAAATAGGACTAAACTCCTAAAAGTCTTATCCAACTATCATGGAAACTCTACTGAAAAATAGTCCCCTAACAAGTGGACTTTTAATTCTACTTCTAAAAGTGCAAAAAATAAACTCTATGTAGAAATTATATCCTAAAAAGAAAATATTAAAATACTATCATTTTTCATATTTTTCACTCCACTATATTCTCCATCTTTTCTATTTTTTCTATTACATATTTTTGTATCACATATTATTTTCTTAAAAAAAAAATCTAAACAAATGAATATAAAGAAAATAAAAGCAAAGGGGGTGCGCTGCAGCAGGAAGGGTATACAGCCAGTAGAAAATAAAAGAAACTGAGGCCCAGCCCACTAAGTGAATTCTGAAAAGAAAATAAAAAACAGGGGGGGTTTGTGGCCAAAACGGAGGGTGTGCCCAGCGAAGGATGGGCCCAGCCCAATCCGACCAAACACACACAAACGGGGGTGTGAATGCCAAACGAATGGTGCAAAACAGAATGGGCTTTAGAGGCCCAGACTTTGACCCAGCCACACACCATCTTCAGCAAACCTAACCCTAATATCAATTTGGCAAACACTGTTCACCGCGCCGCCCCAACCTCTCTTCTCCCAAACGCTCTCTCTCGTTCTCCCCTCAAACACTTTCGTTTCATCTTCCTCTCCGTTCAAACACCGTCGTCTCAACCTTCAACACAAACTTCACCTTCCTTCAAATCGGATAAATCTTGGCGATGAAGACTCTTGAAGTTTGTTGGACGATCCTGATGAAAAAAGAAACGATGAAGAGATCTTGGATTCGGAAGTGGATGAAGATATCGTTTGCGTTGTGATGTTCTAATGATGACGTTTGGAGATCTTGCTGGTTAATCGTTTTGCTGAAATTTGGATCGATGATGAGATCTATGAAGATCAGTAACAATTTGAAGATCTGGAATCTTTTGGAGAGCGGATGAACATTCTTGAAGCTTTTCTGGAACGGATGAGCATGCATGTTGATGAAGATCTTGAGTATGTCTTTGAACGGATCTTTGAGGATTACTGATGACTCGGTGAAGTTCATGAAGTTATGATGGCTCTGGAGATCTTCTTGAACATTAGATTGAAGATCGATGATGTTTGAAGATCAAAACGGATGAACAGTGTTGATGGTGCTTGAAGATCTTGAGAGTCTGAGAAACGTGATGGAGATTATTGGAAGTTCTGGAGAAGTTGATGAAGGTGACGATCGTGGCGATGAACGCTGATGAATCTTGATGAAGATTCATTGAAGAAACTGGAAACTGATGAACGTTCTGGTGTTTTTGATTTTTTCGGTGGGTTGTGGTGGCGGTCGGAGTCAGTTGGAGGTTTGTTACGGTGGCCGGAAGTTGGTTGTTACGGTGGTTGCATGGCCGGCAGCCATGCGTCCGGCGAGGTGAGGCGTGAAGATAGGTGGCGAGGGGAAGTCAGAGGGGAGGCCACGTGGTGTTTGGAGTTGGAGGAGAGAGAGCCACGTGTGGAGGCTAGTTCTGAGTGGAGGGATAGGTGGCGGATTCTGAGTAATTGAAATTACGATGTGGCTCCCCCTGAGATTGCACGCGTGGCGTGCTCTTTATAGTGACATGTGGCGAGTTTGGACCTTTAATTGGGCCTTCTGAAACTTTGATAACGACCCAATGAATAAAAACTAAAATGGATGATTAATACTGAACTAAACATGATTAATGAAAATGATAAAATGGATTAATGCTGAGACTTGAATGATACTGATGATTAATGGGCAAAATGATGGATTAAAGGACTGAATGATTAAACGAAAATTGCAAGATTAACAGACTAATTAATAAACTGAAAATTAATAATACCCTAATTAATAAAATCCCTAATACAATCTATTAAAAAGAAGTCTATTAAAAATCTATTATCCTATTTAATTCTATTAAAAAAGAAGTATATTCTAAAAACTATTTAAAATCTATTAAAAAAAGAAACTATTTTCTATTAATCCAATAAAACCTATAAAATCTAATTAAATTCTAAAAACAATATAAAAATCTATTAAATTGCTAGAAAAAAGATTAATATCCTATTTAAAATCTACTTAATATCTAAAAAAAATGCCATTTAAATCTAATAAAACCTAAAAAAGCAATTAAATCCAATTAAGAGAGAACACGAGACCAAAGCGGAACCAACGGCAAAACCCGGACACCGAAATGTCCTCAACAACCACAGCACGAGCTGAAAACACCCGGGAACCAAAAATAATCTCCGATTATCCGAACCGTCTGAAACGCCCGAAATGTGAAAAAGGGCTGTAATCCCGATAAAATCAATATGAATGAGAAAATGCACTGTATGCGGTATGCGAATGCGAATGCGAAATGCGTCGAACCATAAACCAAATAGGGGAACCGGTTGGTCAAATTTTAGGGTGCAACAATATGTAGCACCTAGTAACTAGGATTTGTTTTGATTCTTTTGTGATACATCTGTGTATGTATCTGTTGATGAATATTTATGTAAACATGACTGATGAATTGAATTAATCTGAATGATGTATATAAGTTTATATGATTGAAGTGATTCAATGTTTAGATGTTTCCGCTTTTATTCTAAATATTAAGATGTGGGTACAAGGACCGAGTTCCTTTGTTGTGAGTTGCCCATTGTTGCATATCCTTATGAGCAGGTGTTGTATGTTTCCAATTTCATGGATAATGTGGCGTGCCTCTTTTATACCACGTGTTAAATTATACTCTGATGAAATTTTTATTAAGTGCCTAAATGATTTGTTTGATTATTTGGGGGTATAGAAAGGGGGTGTTACATTAAGTGGTATCAGAGCCAGTGTTGAGTCAGTTGTGTCTGTCTTATTGTTGTGTTGGTTGAACGGTTGTTTAACCTTGTTGTTATTTTTGGGAATCATCAGAATATGGCTGGTTGTAACAACAATGCTATGGTTGCTGCTTTGGAAGCAATGGCTAGGGCGGTGCAGGGTGCGCCGAATGTGAATGTGAATGATGAGTTTAGAAAGAATCAGCCACCGATCTTCAAGGGAAGGTTTGATTCGGACGGTGCTCAGATCTGGTTGAAGGAGATTGAGAGAATCTTTAGAGTTATGGGATGTGCTGAAGGAAATAAGGTGAAACTCGGAACTCACATGCTGAGAGAAGAGGCCGACGACTGGTGGGTCGGTATGAGGCAAGTTCTTGAGGTGGATGACGAGGAAATCACTTGGGATTTATTTCGCACCGAATTCTTGAGGAATTACTGTCCAAAGAGTGTGAAGGGGAAAAAGGAAATGGAATTTCTTGAGTTGAAGCAAGGCAACATGTCCATAGTGGATTACACGGCTAAACTTGTGAAATTAGTTCAATTTCATCCTCATTATGCGGCGGTTACAGCGGAATTCTCTAAGTGCATTAGGTATGAGAATGGCTTGCGTCCTGAGATAAATCAAGTGGTGGGATATCAAAGAATACGAAGATTTTCGGATTTGACTGAATGTTGTAGAATTTTTGAAGAGGACAGCAGGGCTCAATCTACTCATTATAAGAGGTTGAGTGAGAAGAAAGGCAAGCAACAAGTAAGGAGTGGACCTTATGTGACACCTGTTGATAAGGGCAAGTATAAGGGAAACTTTGATAGGAGACCCGGAGAAGGAAGTTCTGGTGTGGTCAAATGTTACAAGTGTGGTGTGATGGGCTACAAGTCTTTTGAGTGTGGGAAGACTGCGGAGAAGTGTGCTAATTGTAGAAGTTTTGGACATATCACTTCTGATTGTAGAAGGAATTTGGTAAAGTGTTTTAATTATGGGGAAGTTGGTCATATTAGCACCAAGTGTACTAAACCAAAGCAAGCTCAGTCGGGTGGAAAAGTATTTGCATTAACAGGTTCAGACACTACTAATGCAGATCGTCTGATTAAAGGTACATGATTTATTAATAATATGCCTTTAGTTACTATTATTGATACTGGAGCGACTCATTCGTTCATTTCTCTTGAGTGTGCTAAGCGTTTGGGTTTGTGCATGGTTTCTTTGAGTGGTGACATGGTTATTGAGACTCCCGCTTCGGGGTCGGTAGCTACTTCTTTGGTATGCGTAAGTTGTTTTTTGACCATGTATGGTAAAGATTTCATTATGGATTTAGTGTGTTTGCCGTTGGAAGGTTTGGACGTGATCTTGGGTATGAACTGGTTGCAATTTAATAGAGTTCATTGAGATTGCTATCACAAGTTAGTAAGGTTTCCTTCTTTGAAAGATGATGAAGGTGAGAGTTTTCTATCCACTAAAGAGTTGAGGAAACTTTTAGCGGATGAAGCTCAGTTGTTCGGTTTGTTTGCGTCGTTGTCGGTGGAGATCAAAGTTGAGCTCAATGTGTTTCCTGTGGTGTGTGATTTTCCAGAAGTGTTTTCGGAGGAGATTACAAATGTACCTCCAGAAAGGGAAGTTGAGTTTTCTATTGATCTAGTTCCCGGTACTAGACTGATTTCGATGGCACCATATCATATGTCAGCATCGGAGTTGGTAGAGTTGAAGAAGCAGTTGAGTGACTTGTTGAATAAGAGATTTGTAAGACCAAGTGTTTCTCCTTGGGGCGCGCCGGTATTGTTGGTAAAGAAGAAGGATGGAAGTATGCGGTTATGCATTGATTATCGACAGTTGAACAAGGTGACAATTAAGAATAAGTATCCGCTTCCAAGAATCGATGATTTGATGGACCAATTGGTTGGAGCACGTGTTTTTAGCAAGATTGATTTGAGATCGGGTTATCACCAGATTCGTGTGAAAGAGGAGGATATTCCAAAGACGGCTTTTAGGACACGGTATGGTCATTACGAATATTCTGTGATGTCATTCGGAGTTTCTAATGCGCCGGGTGTGTTTATGGAAGACATGAATCATATTTTTCATGAGCAGTTGGATCGTTTTGTAGTTGTGTTCATCGACGACATTTTAATTTACTCTAAGTCTCAAGAGGAGCATGAAGAGCATTTAAGGGTTGTATTACAGATTTTGGAGGAGAAGCAATTGTATGCTAAGTTGTCGAAGTGTGAATTTTGGTTGTCGGAAGTGAGTTTTCTTGGGCATGTTATTTCTGGTAATGGTATTAGTGTTGATTCATCCAAGATTGATGCGGTAATGCAATGGGAGACTCCTAGATCGGTTATGGAGATTCGAAGCTTTTTGGGCTTGGCGGGTTATTATTGGAGGTTTATTGAGGGATTTTTGAAGTTAGCACTTCCGTTAATGCAATTGACTTGTAAAGGAAAAGCTTTCATTTGGGATACTAATTGTGAGAAGAGTTTCATTGAGTTAAAGAGAAGATTGACTACAACGTCAGTCTTGATTTTGTCGAATCCTACAGAACCTTTTATGGTTTATTGTGATGCTTCTTTGATTGGTTTAGGTGGTGTTTTGTTGCAAGATGGAAAAGTTGTGGTTTATGCTTCGAGACAATTGAGAGTGCATGAAAAGAATTACCATACGCATGATTTGGAATTAGCGGCTATGGTGTTTATTTTGAAAATTTGGAGGCATTATCTTTATGGTGCGAGATTTGAAGTTTTTAGTGATCACAAGAGTTTGAAGTATTTATTTGACCAGAAGGAATTGAACATGAGACAAAGGAGGTGGTTAGAGCTTTTAAAGGACTACGATTTTGGTTTGAATTATCATCCGGGTAAGGCAAATGTGGTGGCTGATGCCGTGAGTCGGAAGTCGTTACATGTGTCCGCATTGATGATGAGAGAATGGGAACTTTTGGAGAATTTTAGAGATTTGAGTTTGGTTTGTGAAATGACGCCGAGAAGTGTGAAACTTGGTATGCTTCATATTACGAATGATTTTCTTGCTACCGTATGTGAAAAGCAAAAGTTGGATTTGAAGTTCGTTGACTTGATGACGAGTGAGAATGAGGATTTCAAGGTTGATGAATTTGGAGTTTTAAGATTTCGTGGTCGTATTTGTATTCCTGGTGATGTGGAGTTGAAAAAGATGATATTGGAGGAAGGACACCGAAGTAACTTAAGTATTCATCCGAGAGCGAATAAGATGTATCAAGATTTGAAGAAAATCTTTTGGTGGTCCGAATTGAAGAGAGATGTAGCTCAGTTTGTGTATGCATGTTTGACTTGTCAGAAGTCTAAGGTGGAACATCAGAAGCCCAATGGATTGATGCAACCGTTGGATATTCCAGAGTGGAAATGAGATAGTATATCGATGGATTTTGTTACAGGGTTGCCGAATATGCAAGGAGGTCATAATGCTATTTGGGTGATTGTTGATAGACTTACTAAATCTGCTCATTTCGTTCTGATTTATATTATTTATCCTTTGGAGAAGTTAGCCGAGATTTATGTTCGTGTGGTGGTGAAGTTACATGGAGTTCCTAAGAGTATTGTATCAGATAGAGATCCTAGATTTACATCAAGGTTTTGGGAGAGTTTGCAAAGAGCTTTGGGTTTGAAGCTAAGATTGAGTTCGGCTTATCATCCGTAAACAGATGGTTAAACCAAGAGGACAATTCAATCGTTGGAGGATTTGTTGCGTGCTTGTGTACTAGAGCAAGGTGGTGCTTGGGATAGTTATTTAGCGTTGATTGAGTTCACCTATAATAACAATTTTCTCTCAAGTATTGGTATGGCACCATTTGAGGCTTTGTATGGTCGGAGATGTCGAACACCTTTGCATTGGCATGAAACTGGTGAGAAGTCGGTAGTTGGGCCAGAGATGGTACAACAAACTACAGAGAAGGTGAAGTTTATTCGGGAAAAGATGAAAGCTTCTCAGAGTAGATAGAAAAGTTATCATGACAAGAGAAGGAAAGATCTTGAGTTTCAAGAAGGCGACCATGTGTTTTTGAGAGTTACACCAGTTACGGGTGTGGGTCGTGCTTTGAAGTCGAAGAAGTTGACTTCTCGTTTTATTGGTTCGTATCAGATGATTGCACGAGTTGGTGATGTGGCGTATCGTGTGGCGTTGCCTCCGAACCTTTCGAATTTGCATGATGTATTCCATGTTTCGCAACTTTGGAAGTATGTTCCGGATCCGTCACATGTGATTCCTATGGACGAGGTTGAAGTAAGAGATAACCTTACGGTGGAAGTTTTACCGATTAGGATTTTGGACCGTGAAGTTAAAAAGCTAAGAGGAAAGGATATTGTGCTTGTGAAAGTAGCATGGGGAGGTGTTGCGGAAGGCAATATAACTTGGGAATTGGAGATTAGGATGCGAGAGTCGTATCCGAAGTTGTTTGGATCAGGTAATATTTTCGAGGACGAAAATTTCTAAAGTGGGGGAGAGTTGTAACTCCCAGATTCTGATTTCCCATTTTTGTTGAGTCTTTTGAATTATTTAATTGATTATTCTTTTATTTGTGGAATTTGAATATTAATATGTTATGTGTGCATATTGTGATGTTTTATTATTTGGAGAGTTTTGGGAAATTAGTTAAAGGGTATTTTAGATAATCCTTAATTAGTAGATGTTTTGAGAGAATAGAATAGAAAGTGTTATAAGTGGAAATAGAGAGAAAAGAAAGGAGATAGAAAGAAAAAGAAAGGAAAGAAGAAGAAGAAGAAGAAGAGAAAAGAGGAGGAAGAGGAGAAAACCTAGAATCATCAAGAATCAACTTCTAAGCTTTCGATTAATCGGGTAAGGGTGTGAAACTTTACTATTCTCTCAATGTGTATGATTATGTATGTGATTGTTGGTTTGATTTGGATTGTTAGAGAGTTTTGCTCATTTTCCATGTTTAGGTCGAATATGGATTAATCGGTAGAAACTAAGTTTTATCGGTTAGAAATTGGGTTTGATGGTGTAGATTAGTCGAGAAATGTTAGGCTAAGGCTACTGGAACAAGTTGGAATTGAATCAGGTGGATTTTGATGAGTTTCAGAGTTTTGGACAGTGGGAAATTCTGAGTTCGCAGACCCTCGCTAGCAAGTTCGCTAGGCGAGCAGGTCGCGAGCATTCGCTGGGCATTCGCTGTAGCGAGCCAGTAGCGAACGGTCCCAGACTTGGACATAATGGTTTTGGCGTTCTTCGCTGGTAGCGAAGGGGGTCGCGAGCATTCGCTAGGCCTTTGTTGAGCGAGTGAGGTAGTGAATCAAGTCAGTGGCTTCTGTTTGCCTTCGGGAGCTTGTTCGCTAGGCGATCAGGTAGCTAGCACTCGCTACGAGCTCGCTAGGCGAGCAAGGTAGCGAGCATGTCAGCATGTTGTTTTCTTGTGTTTTCCCTCCAATATCGATTCTTCGATTCGAGTATGATTAATCCTTTCTTATTATGCATAGTTGTATGTTGTGATATAAAATGTTGTGGGTGGCCGTATGGCGTGAATCCTAGATTGTGAATCGTGGAGTGTGAAATGTGGCCGTTTGGCAATTTTGTGCATTTGTTTGAATTGAATGAAAATTCATGATGAGATTGATGTGAATGTGCACAATTGTATGTACTTGTATGATGTGAAGAATGCATGAGTATGTTTGTGAACGTGTATGCATTTCAAGAGTGTATGGAGTCGTTTTGCATGTGAAGCATCATGATTGCATTCTTGTGTCTTGATCCTGCGTAGGATCTGCAGAAACCTCGTGTGCCCTTGTGGCGTATGAGCGATGGTTTATATTTTGATCCCTAGGAGGATCTGCAGAAAACTCGTGTGCCCTTGTGGGGTGTGAGCGATGGTTTATATTTGATTCCGTGGAGAATCTGCAGAATGATTGTGTGCCCTTGTGGGGTGTGAGCAATCGAATTGTGTGCCTGTGTGGGGTGTGAGCAATCCTGAAACATCGTGTGCCCATTTGGTATGAGCGATGGGTGAACATCTTAGGCCCGACGGGGTGTTACTTCGGTAACGAGCGATGGTTCCATTTGGTTCTTCAATTGAACCTGCTGAATGAGTCGGTACCCCATTTCCATCTGCATAGAGTCGTGAGTCTGTCTCTATGAGTTACATTTATCATCTTTATATGATGCATTGGTGAAATAAACATGAATGTAGATGTTTATGTGAATTGGTGATTGTTGCAACCCAAAACTTGCCCAACATTTCTTTACCTAGCTTGTGTTTCATTTCATTCACACTAGCATTATCATTTGCATTTCATTGACACGTATGTAGGAGATCAAGAGGTATGAGTACCAATCAAGAGCTATACAAGAGTTTGAAGCTAGCTAAGAAGCCTATTCAAGTGTCCAAGGGTTGATATCCTTGTCAGAGAAGTCAAAAGATCCCCAGAGAGAGTGGTTGAAACCAAGAGTTGTGGGCCTCCTAACTTGAGAGTTATGGGGAAGACCCTCAGATGATTCTGAAGCCAAGAATATGGACTTGAAGCCTTGAGAGATCTTATAAGATGTCTTGAAAGCCATCATGAAGCCTAGATAGGTCATTGTGCAAGATTAAGAAGACTCAGCCATGAGTGGTGCAATTAGAGTTTGACTGGGTCAACCCTAGGTCAACTGATGATTTGGAGAGGGTTGAGACCTAATCCAAGAGCCATGTGATCATGGATTTATGCATTGAGATGCTATAAGGATGATTCCAAGGTCAACTCATCATGATTGAAGAGCTTGAGAAGTTTCAAACTAGGGTTTCTAAGGCTTGACAGTGTAAAATCCCCTAGTTTGACCCCTATCTTCAAGGCATTTTAGCTCAAGATGTGATTGTCATCTTGTTGCACCCTAAAATTTGCTCAACCTTATTCACTTGGTTTATGTTTCAATATCATTAGCATTTGCATATAGAGTCATGGACATAGGTTACTCATCTGCATAGCATAAGCATAACAAGTCATTCAACAGGGGACCAAGCATTATTCTCCTCTATAAAGGCCTATCAAGAGGTTATTATCCTGATTCAATCTCATTCAAGTCATCAGAAAAGAATTTGAAAGTTGGAGAAGTCAGTAGATCAAGCATTGAGTATATCTCCTAACTGAGGGTGTCTGAGGATCAACAAAGAAATTGTGAGCTGTGGGATGGGCATGGGGAGTATCTAGACATCTTGGAGGATTTAGAAAGTCATTTGGAGAAGGAAACAAGTCATTGATATGATCACAAGAATTGCAGTTGAAGACAGTCAACTAGGGTTTCATCTGGGTCAACCCTGGGTCAACTCTAGGTCGATTGACTGATTGAAAGGAATTAAGGGCTATTGGAGATATGTGGGGTTCATCATTTGACATGTGGAGAAGGATATGATGAGATGCTAAGAAGAATTCAAGAGAAATCAAGGAGAAGAGGAGTTTCTAAATTAGGGTTTCTGTGTAAAATCCCCTAGTTTAGGTCAAATTTCCAAGCAAGATAAGTCAAAATGCAAGCTTCAAATGGATCCTTGGCCAACATGGAACTTGTAGAGGATCTCAATACCTTTAATTTTAGTGGTGGAAGACATCAAGGAGATTTATAGAACTCAAGTTATGGTCCTTACAAGTTACAGGTCATCTGAGGTATCTGAAATTTTGTCTGTGAAAGTGACTTGACTTCCAAGCTATTTTTACCCCTCAATGAGATTTCAAATGAATTTCTGGTCAACATAAGAATTGTTCCTCATTGTCTTAGATTTCTATAATGGTATGGTATGCCTTCATATGATTTGTGGAACTCTACTTATGGTCTTGGCAAGCAAAGGGTATTTTGGTCATTTGAGAATTACAGGTCATTTTAACCTATGCCCAAAACTCATACAAGGAAGCTTCAAATGGAAAACTTTACAACATCAAACTTGTTCCAAATGACATTTTGAGTCTAGAAAAGTGACCATGAGAGATTGGAAAGATTCATAGCACAAGGTTTCAAAATTGTTGGATTTAATGAATAAAAATGGACTTAAAAATGAGATTTTTCATATTTTGGCCAAATGAAGCAAAATTATAGGTCATTTTGAATGGAAAGATCATTTTAAAGACATTGGCTAAATTAGAATTTTGAGCTTAGTTCACATTGTGGGAGTTATCCATGGTTACTTGTAATGGAAGATACATAAACCAAATCCAAGGGAAAGAATGCAAGGGAAACTTCTCCAAGTTTCTAGGAGGTTCTATGCTCACCTATATATTGATATGAGATGGTTCATGCCAGGGTTGGTGATCTCATTCTCTCAAAATCACAAGTTTCATTCACTTTCTTCATTTTGCAAAAGCTTCTCAAACCCTCTCAAATCTCCATCAATTTCCACATTTTTTGCTTGGATCATCATCAATACCTTTCCTAGATCAGAATCCTATCAAAGAATTGGTTGAATTGATCAAGAATTGTGATATCCATCTTCTCCATCCAAGTTTCAAGAAGGTTTCAAGAACAAAATTCAAGGAGTTTGCACAAAAGATATTGCATACAGAATTCATCATCCAGGTCACTGAGCAAGTTCCAATCACTGCAAGCATCAAATTCAAGGAGTTGCATAGCTGTTTTCACCATTTGCATCAGGTTAGAATTCTGTTCGAATTGATTAGTTTAGTTAGGATTATAGAGAATTGGTAGTATAGATTGGTTAGGGTAAGTTAGGTGATTGATTTTGCTAAGTTTGGACAAGTTTCATGGAGTTTGACCAGAGTGCACCAATTCTGTTAAGGTTCATAACACATGGAATATAGCACGATAATCCTCTTTATATGGCTTGAAATGATCAGGGTGAGGTATAGATTAGGTTAGGGTAAGATTTGGAGAGAATTGAGATGGTTGATGACAGGTGAAAATGGTGGATTCTACCTGTTACCCCTATCGGGTTTATTTCTTGAGTGAATTTTAGAAGGAGATATTGATAGGGTTGTATAGAGGGAAGAAAATGGACCAAGTTTGCTCTTCATAGCATGTGATTTCATGGACAATTGATGGAGAACAGAGGAGAATAAGGTGTGTGCATGGCGAGGAAGTTTCAGAAACCCTATGGTTTCTAAGGTTGAAGACAACCTTCTGACCACACGATTAGCCATTTGACCTTGACTCAGACTTTAATCCAACGGCCAGTGTTTAAAACGAATTTGGAGGGAGAGATTATGAAGCAGAACGCTGCGTTTCACTAATTCCCTCAGGCTGGGCTCAATAATAACTTGCTTTTCGCACCCCAAATGCCAGGCCCAATCACCAATTGCACTATAATTCTTACTTCCTGCACCGTTTTTGCGTTTTTTAATTTTTGTTATTTCCTGAGTGCATATGGGCCCAGACGTGCTTGCTATGCGCGCCCCCCAGTCTGGGCCCAGTTTGTTATTTTAACTGCTTTTCATTGCTTATTGCACCCCTTTCCATATTAATTCATATTATTTCATTCATATTTTTTAATTCTTTCAAAATTCATAAAAAATAGAAAAATACTAGTTTTTAATTGGTTGTTTTTTTACATTGCTCATAATTTTGTCAAGAAAAATATCACAAAAAAAAATTAATATTTCATTTCATTTTCATATTTTTAGCATATTTTTCTTTTAAATAGCATTTTAAGTAGTTTAATTTGATACATGGTTTTGTTAATTTTGGTTTGATTAAATGCTTTGATATTTTTCACCCATTCTTTTTAGGTTGATTAATAGACATTGTTAGCTTGTACATACAATTTAGTTTATATTTTTAGAAATTAATTTTAGGTGTTTAGTTTAAGTGAAAACAACATGAATAAAATTAGGGTTTTAAATCAACTTAGGTGAGATAGTTTAATTCTTTTAGGAAATTTTCATTTGATTTTTGGGGTATGGACTATAGGGGTTATGGGTATAGGATAGATCCCCTTAGAAATCACTAGGATTCCCCTACTGCTATTAGTATATACTGCTATATTTGATTGATTGGTGTGGTGTGCCCTCTGGGGATTACTGTTTGTCTGTGTGGGTATTGGGATTGTCTGGGGATTGGGGAAGCTGAAGACTTGTGATATTGAAGCCATTGGAGATCCAGAGCTTGAAGACCAACTTTCAGAGTTGATGAGGAGATTCCCGCTGGCAGCTGTTGAGGAGATTAGGGTTTAGGAGCTAGGCAGAGCTCTAGATTAGAAAGCTTGATTTTCAAACATGGAAGGTTTTGACTGCCTCCATTCCTCTCTGTGATACAGAGTCTCTCTAAGACATTCACCCCCTTCCTTTGGAAGGCTTGGTGCTACTGTCTAAGGGATAGAACTCTTGAGAGAAAATATCTTATGTGTTAATAGCAGTTGGTTTGCCACCCTTGGTAGTCAACTAATTGCCTAACACCCAATTCACTCTGGTGATTGATCCCTCAGCTTGGAGGAAGAGACTTGAAGTGAAGCCATTGCAGATGGAAGACTGATAATGAAGACCTTGCTTGAAGGCTGTGGAGATGGAGATTGATGCTTGCTGAAGCTTGAAGTCGGAGCTGCTGTGGCTGTTTATTTTTGTTGTATTTCATTCTTGATGTATTGATTGGTTTTCTGGACTGTATTATTTGCTGTTAACCTGTTGGGTTGAAAGTGAAGCCTGTTCACTTTTGCCTATTGTTTTCTAGGTTCGAGGTTGAGTGGGACTCCCTTGCCTCGCTTGTATTGCTGCATCCATGCATTTTACCGCTTTACTGTATGTATCTGATATTGTTTTTGTTTCCGCTTATCCCGTAGGATCTCTGTTTCTCTCTGTGCAAGAGAGGAGCATGATAGACACTAGGTCTTAACCCATGCATGATAACATTAGGTTAGTTTGATTCCCTTCGTAACCGTAGGTTAGAGTTCTGTCTCTTCTTCCTCAAAACAAACAGAAAAAACACAATAAAGATTTCAAACACAATAAAAGACACTTCTTCCGTAAAGGAATGTGAACTCATCAAGACGTCATTTTTGTCCTCTTGGACTGTTAATCAGAAAAACCTTTTTCAGAAGGAATAAAATCAACCAAGACAGACTTGTGTCGTACGTGGCCCGAACTACGTTTGCTCTGATCTTTCATGCTGTATGAAAGTACGTAGGCATAGGATGCGATATCCTAGCGAGCAACCTTCCCCTCCTTTCCCGTAGGTAGGCGAACTACGTTGACTCTGATTTCTCGTTCCAGACGGGAATACGTAGGCATAAAGTGCGATACTTTGCCGAGTCATTTTATTTTCTTGTTAACCCTTAACCCTTAGAGTAGATAGAATAATAATCCATACCCGAAGACAAGCGTGGATCCCGTCGAGTACGACGGACGTGAGGGGTGCTAATACCTTCCCCTTGCGTAACCGACTCCCGAATCCAGGTTTTGGTTGCGACGACCATACCTTTCCCGTGTTGTGCGAGGTTTACTCTGAGCGTTTCCTTTCCCTCCCGTGGGATAAATAACGCACGGTGGCGACTCTTCTGTTCAGCCGGCGCCGATTTTCGCAGTAGCGACAGCTGGCGACTCTGCTGGGGACCCAACGTCCCCTGGCTGCTAAGGACTGCGATAGTTCTTATGCATTTGGGATCCAACGTCCATTAAGAGAGTCAATCCTAACGCTTGTTTTCCCATCGAGGATTTTGTATGGATTTATATTTCTGACCGTTATTTTCAGCATTATATATATTGATTATTATTGCTGTATTTTGGGGTGTGACGGGTGTTCTGATACTGAGTGAGAAGCCGAACCTGGGCTTGAGTGCACCTAGAATTAGAGTAGAGATTAGTTGGCGCCCGCTTGCTTTGCTTGCTTTGGTGTCCCGCGAAATCTACACTTAGACGAGGTTCCTCTGGTTGGCCTCCTGCCCCTTCCTTTGGTTGGCGTGGGTTGCTGGTTAGTTGAATTGTCGACTCTGGGGACCGATCATTTGGAAGTTGGCTAAGTGAGGCCTCTTCAGGATTTGATGATGCCACTCCTTCTGGGAATCGTATCATCAACCCTGAAAGTCTGTGACGCCGACGACCGCATAGGATGCCATACCTTTGTCAGTTACTAGGACATCCACCTGTGAGAGGGTTTGGGGTTATGCAGGTAACTAGACCTTCAGATACCGGTTATTTCTTGATCAGAGATCCTGGGTATTTATGAGTTATGAGGTCTGTCAGAGACCATTTTGGAGATGTGTTATGAGGTCTGTCAGAGACTAGTTGAGGAGTTCTGAGGTCTGTCAGAGACCTATTGGAGTTATGATTCGAGGTCTATCAGAGACCAGCCAGAGTTATGCTGTGGGTCTGTCAGAGACCATTGTTAGATCTTTGTGTTAGGTCTATCTGAGACCAGGGTTTGATGACTTCTAGAGAATCTATCTGAGACTTCTTGATATGGTTCAGGCTATTCAGCTATGGCAGTTGGTCCCCGTTGCATATTACTCGCATTGCATTTGTTTGCATACTCATCATCATTGCATCCCACTAACGTGTGTCTGTGCTGCAGGTGCATTTGCATTTCCCTAGTTCTAGTGTCCGGATTTCTGAGTGATCGGTCATGGCCAGCTTAAGAAGGACAGTTGCTTACAAATTGCCTACTCCTGATGTTGTTCCCCTGCTTGGGTTGATCTCTCTGGCTGATGAGGATGTTCGTAGGAGCTTCAGAATGAGCTATGGAAGACTATTGAGATTGGTGCACAAACCCACGGAGACAGAGCTAGATGGGCTGTACGCTTTGATGCAATTCTATGATCCCGCATTGAGATGTTTTACGTTTGCTGATTTCATTATGGGGCCTACCATTGAGGAGTATGTGGAGTTTACTGAGTTACCCGTGCAGAACCAGGTTCCATTCATTCATTCTGGCATTAAGCCCAAGCCGGAAGACTTGGCCAAGGCTTTGCATGTGGATGCTTCTGAATTGTTGACTACTGTTTCCCGTGGAGTTCCAGGCTTCTCACTCCAGTTCTTGATCGGTAAAGCTCAGGAGTACGCTAAGAGCGGATGTTGGATTGCATTCAATGCTGTGCTGGCTCTGTGCATTTACGGCATAATATTGTTTCCCAATATACCGGATTTTGTGGACTTCGATGCCTTCTACTTGTTTGCCGCTGGTAATCCTGCACCGACCTTGCTCGGAGATTTCTACCACTCTCTGCATTACAAGAATGAGAAGGGAAGAGGAAAGAATGTTCATTTCTATGTACCATTGCTGGATATGTGGTTTAAAAGCCACCTTCCCATGAAGGGATCTTTTGTGAAGAGTGCAACCACAGCTAGCTGGTCAGAGCGCTTGATGAGGCTATCTTCCGAAGACGTCGAGTGGTTTGATAGAGACCTGTTGGGAGCTGAGCTTATATTCAGTTGTTCTGGGTACCCTAATGTTCCGTTGATAGGAAGAAAGGGGTGTATCAATTACAACCCATCGCTGTTGGTCCGTCAGTTCGGATATGCGCTGAAGAACCCGCCAAAGGAGGAAGAAGTACAGGAATCTCTGTACTTCACCGGAGATTTGAAGGGGGAGTTATTGGCCAAGTTGCAGCATGCCTGGACGCGTATTAACCGAAGAGGGAAGCCTTTGCTAGGGAAGAACGACTGTCAGGCCTATACACCATACAAAGTTTGGATCCAGGATAGAGCAAGTCAGTTGCGGATGCCCTTTCCAGATGCACCAGCCCTTGTTCCTATTCCGGTAGCTGAGCCAACTACTGTTTCTCGGGAAGCCTACGAGCAGGTGGTGAAAGAAAAAGAAGCCTTGATGAAGATCAACAAAGGGTTAGAGCAGGAGCTAGCCCAGATACGCAGTGAGAAAAACAAGGCCGTGCATGCTTTCCAACAGCAGATTGAGCTAATGAACAGGTTAGGGGCTGAGTTGACTGAGGAGAGGAAGAAGCGCGAACGTCTGGGGCAAGAGTTCAGGAGCTCCCACGACATGCTCGAATCCAAAAAGAAGGCGCTCGACGCAGCACACCGAGAGATCTCTTCTTGCAATAAGACCTGGAATGCCACGCTCACCAACAATAAGAAGAGGGAAGATAAGTTGAAGCAGCAAATCTCCGACCTCGAAGAGCAGTTGAAGTCCAGCATCAAGAAGTGTGAAGAAGAAGTGATGACCCGGTATAGTCTCCAGAATGCACTAAACAAGGCCATCAAAGGCAGAGATGAAGCTGTGTCTCAGAAGCGTAAACTAGAGGATCGCTTCGGAGAGGGGGCATGGGAAGAAACTGCTGAAGACGTGCGGCGTGTTCTTAAGAAAAGGAACCAACTTGTTGAAGGGCTGCTTGATCGACCAAGTCATCCGGAGACCAAGAAGCTGCTAGAAGAGTACCAGACTTATGGGAGGATTTGATCATTTCATGTAGTAGCTTGTATGCTTTATTTGCACAGTGCTGACCATCACCAGGATTGTTGGTTGAGGTCATGCCTTCTTGTTGTACTCTCAGTAATATTGTATTCCGGGCTTATTGATTTCTCAGCAATATATGAGGCTTTCTGGGATTCAACTCCGATCTTTGTATTGCTAGCACTGTCACTGCACTGGCACCTTCACACTAGAATCGGGGAATGAATTTCCCTAATGCACAGACACACATTGCATTGCATTAATATTCATATTGCATTACAGGTAATCTTTGGATGGTGTCTTATTTCCTGCTCTGTATCAGGTACTTTTCAGGATTGCAGATCAGCACCTGCACCGCTATTCTACCCGCACCAACTATCAAAGAATCATGGATCAAATGCAGAACGAGATGCAAGATGTGCGTGAGAAGCTAGCTCTCTTTATGCAGACCATGGAAGCTATTGCAAAAGGTCAGGAGAATTTGCAAGCCATGGTCCAACCTCTGTTGGCCCAGAATGCTGGTCACGGTAACGAGGATCATCAGTCTGTGCGAGTCGATACTTCTCATGGAGATGGCACTCCCACGCCAGTGGCTCCACCTGTAGTCAATATACCTGCCGCTAATGTCAACAACGCTACCGCTGCTGTGAACGGTAACGTCGGAGTTGGGAATGAGACTGCTGTCCATAACGTTGGGCTTGGTGATGTCAACTTGGGTGATAATATGGGAGGCAACGGCTTTGTCAATGCTGGATTCGGGTTCAATGATCAGGGATTCGATAACGCTGGGAAATATGGTTTCAATGCTCAAGGCTTTGGGCAAGATGGTTATGGTGTGACCAATCAGGGTTACGGAGGTTTCGGAAATGGAAACGGCGTTGGGTTTATGGCTTTTGGGCCTGCTGGAGGTGTTCAAGGGTACGGCAACAGAGGCCGAGGTCCGGGGATGAATCAGATTAGAGCTAGCCGCAATAATGGATATGATGGGTATGGAGCTGGGAATGGTATGTGGCAAGAAGATCAGCAGGAGGACGCTTTCTCCGGCGGAGGTTTCGAAGGGCCGATGGACGACTCCCAGAAGATCAGAATGCTGGAAGAGCAGATGAGGGGGGTCCTGAACCAAAGTGCTGTGGGCTTAGACATGGCAACAATGGGCCTGGTACCTGGCTTGAGGGTGCCAATCAAATTCAAAGCTCCTGCGTTTGATAAGTATAAAGGGGACACCTGTCCGAAAGTGCACGTGCAGGCTTATTACAGAAAGATGTCTGCGTACTCAACTGATGAGAGAATGCTAATGCATTTCTTTCAAGATAGTTTGTCGGGCCCTTCCCTAGAGTGGTATATGGGATTGGAGCCAACTAATATCAAGACATGGAAGCAATTGGCAGAGGCATTTGTAGCTCACTACAAGTATAACAGCGACTTGGCACCCAATCGGGTCCAATTGACAGGGCTGTCGCAGAAGAAGGGAGAGAGCTTTAAAGAGTACGCGCAAAGGTGGCGCGATATGGCTGCCAGGGTCCGTCCTCCCTTAGAAGACAAGGAAATGAATGACATGTTCGTCGGCACATTCACAGGCTTGTTTCATGACATGTTGTTTTATACATCTCTGGCCAGTTTCTCAGACTTGATTCTGATGGGAGAAAAGATTGAACGTAACATCAAGCAGGGAAAGTTCCAGGCCGAGGAATCAACTGCATCTGGCAGTAATAGGAAGGCTTTTGGTGGGCGCCGTCAGGGCGAGGCAAGCGCAGTGTTTGGAGGCCGAGGCCGAGGCCGAGGCAGAGGTCGGAACCAATATCATCAGCCGCAGCAGGTGGCGAGTGTTACTATCCCATACCAGCAACAACCACTTCAACAACAACAACCGTTTCAGCAGCAGCCAATGCAGCAACAACAGCAACAACAACCGCAACCTCAGCAGGGGGCACAGCAGGCTCAACGAAGATTCCAGGGTGGTAAACCAAGAAGAGTGTTTGAGAAGCCTCCCTCAACCTATGCAGATTTGTTGCAGACGCTGTTGGGTCTAAATCTGGTAGAGAAGAGAACTCTGGCACCGATAACGGGAACTCCTCCGTATGGTTATGATGCAAGCAGGCATTACGAGTTCCACTCTGGGGCTCCGGGCCACGATGTAGAGGGTTGCCATGCTTTTAAGCACGTGGTGCAGGATCTTTTGGACAATAAGACTATCAATTTCGGAACGGCAGGTCCGAATATAGTGCAGAAACCCATGCCTAATCATGGGGCGAACGCCATTCTGACTGAGGAAGGGTTGAATCTGATTATGAATGTCGACGATTTAAAGACGCCGCTGAGCGAGATAAAAAGTAGATTGTTGCAAGAGGGTATTTATCCAGGATGTGACGAGTATTTCTTAGAATGCTGGACCCTAGCTGAGGGGTGTGATGATTTGAAGAAAGGCATTCAGGCTTTAATTGATGGGGGCACATTGCAGTTTGACCGAGCAGCAGCTGAGGAGCCCGCAGGGGCAGTAGCAGATAATCAGAGTGATGTGGCCACTGTAACGATTCCTCGAAAGACAATCACTATTGCAGCACCGGTCCAGCGACCACCGATCACCATAACTAAGGCCGGACCGATCCCGTACGAGAACACAAAAGCAGTCCCCTGGTCATATGGGTTGGAGGTGTATTGTGACGGGATAAAGATTGATGTCAATAAGCAGTCAGCCGAGACTGTCGATAACGTTGTTGGTTCAGGAGGTATGACAAGTAGTGGTAGGATCTTCATATCGCCTGAGGTGGAGGCTGAAAGACTAGCGAAAGGAAAGGGGAAAATGGTTGAGAATGCCCCAGTGCAAGCAAGCGAAAAAGAAGCGGCATCGAAGGATGTAGAAGAGTTCATGCGCTTGATTCGGAAAAGTGATTATAAGATTGTGGAGCATCTGCAACAGATGCCGTCCAAGATATCTATCCTGTCGCTGCTCTTATGTTCTGAAGCTCACAGAAACGCTTTGTTGAAAGTCCTGGATACTTCCTTTGTACCCCAAGACATCTCCGTAAATCAGCTGGAAGGAGTGTTGGCACATGTGAATGCAGGCCACAGCCTGGGCTTTACCGACTTCGATTTGACCCCGAAAGGGAGAGATCATAATATGGCGCTGCATATATCTGTTGAGTGTAGAGGATCAGTAATGTCGCATGTATTGGTCGACACCGGATCGTCTCTGAATGTGATGCCCAAGAAAGCGATGATGAAGCTGGATGTCAGAGGAATCTTGTGCACACCCAGCGACTTGGTAGTCAGAGCGTTTGATGGCACGCGAAGAACAGTCTTTGGATCGATAACATTGCCTCTACAGGTGGGGCCGGAGGTGTTTGCCACTGAATTTTATATCATGGACATACAACCTGCGTATAGCTGCTTTCTTGGAAGACCTTGGATCCATGGGGCTGGGGCAGTCACGTCTACCCTGCATCAGAAGTTGAAATATATGGTCGGAGACAGCGTAGTCACCGTATGCGGAGAAGAAGACATCCTGGTCAGCCATCTGTCCTCGTTTAAATATGTGGAGGTCGACGGAGAGATCCACGAAACACCTTGCTAGGCATTTGAAGGGTTGCGTATCAAGGACAAAGGTCCCGGGCCGAGCAAAGCGTCAGAGATAGCCGTTTCGTCGTATAAAGAAGCTCAAGCTCTGGTGGAGGCAGGAGAAGCAAAGGGCTGGGGCAAAGTGCTGGATATTCCTGTGAAGATGGACCGATTCGGGCTGGAGTACCAACCGTCGTCGTCAACACCTGCTGTGGGGCCACCCCGTTTCAGAGGGCCAATAACCATCTCTGCCAGTGGAGTATGTCATGAAACCATCAATGCTGCTTCGGAGTCTGACGAAGGAGACAGCGACTGTGATATGGATGCCTGGATTCAGCCGAGCACGCCAGGACAGGGACTGTGCAACTGGTCTATTCAGGAGCTTGTTCCTGTGACTCTTAAACAGTAATGCTTTGCTTTATTGATTGTTGAATAATCTGATGTCTTGCCCGGGGCATCAGGATTTGCTTAGGGCTGTGTTGTTATAAACATTGCGTGTTAATCATTAAATAAATGGCGTTTTTTCATGTGCAAATACTGTAATCTCTGTCTTTCTTGTTTTGTATTTTTCAATAAAATGGCAACGTGGTTATTCGCTTTATACGCATTTTGAAGCACTTAACCATTCCTTTTGCAGGATAACATTTTCAGATGACATCCTTGAACCACTTATGACTCGTCCCGACTTTGAGCACCCGGTATTTCAAGCCGAAGAAGAGGTTGTCGAAGATAGTGACGTTCCTGAAGAACTGTCTTGGTTGGTGAAGCAAGAGGAAAGAGCCATTCTGCCTCATGACGAGGTCATCGAAATTATCAACTTGGGGTCGGAAGAGGTTGAGAAGAATATTCGTATCGGTGCCGCACTGCAGGGTGATATCAAGCGAAGACTGGTTGAAATGCTCCGAGAGTATAATGATGTGTTCGCTTGGTCGTATGAGGATATGCCAGGGCTCGATACAGATATGGTTGTGCACCGCCTGCCACTGAAAGAAGAATGCCCGCCGGTCAAACAAAAGCTTCGCAGAACTCGACCAGATATGGCAGTGAAGATCAAAGAGGAAGTTCAAAAACAGTGGGACGCTGGGTTCCTGGCTGTAACAAAATATCCCTCATGGGTTGCTAACATCGTACCCGTGCCAAAGAAAGATGGCAAGGTTCGAATGTGCGTGGATTATAGAGATTTGAATAAAGCAAGCCCAAAAGATAATTTTCCACTTCCTCATATTGACGTGCTAGTCGATAATACTGCTCAATACTCCGTATTCTCCTTCATGGATGGCTTTTCAGGCTATAATCAGATTAAAATGGCGCCAGAGGACATGGAGAAGACCACTTTCATAACGCCTTGGGGAACATTTTGCTATAAAGTGATGCCCTTTGGTTTGAAAAATGCTGGGGCAACATATCAGCGTGCGATGACGACTCTTTTTCATGATATGATGCATAAAGAGATCGAAGTCTATGTTGACGATATGATTGCCAA
Source organism: Lathyrus sativus (assembly GCA_963859935.3). Lineage (NCBI taxonomy): Eukaryota > Viridiplantae > Streptophyta > Magnoliopsida > Fabales > Fabaceae > Lathyrus > Lathyrus sativus. The sequence continues at coordinate 513,992,608 of OZ012735.1, forward strand.
GTCCCAGACGGAGGAAGAGCATCTGGTGAATCTGCTGAAGTTATTTAAAAGGCTTAGGAAGTTCAGGCTGAGGCTGAACCCTAACAAATTCACCTTCGGGGCGAGATCGGGTAAGCTGCTGGGGTTTATCGTAAGCGAAAGAGGAATAGAGGTCGATCCTGCTAAAATAAAAGCGATTCAAGAAATGCCGACGCCTAAAACAGAGAAAGAGGTGCGCGGGTTTTTAGGGAGGTTGAACTACATTGCCCGGTTCATATCTCACCTAACGGCCACGTGTGAACCGTTGTTCAAGCTGTTGAAGAAAGATCAAGCTGTAGCGTGGAACGAAAATTGTCAAAAGGCGTTCGATAAAATAAAGAAGTATTTGCAGGAACCTCCTATTTTGATACCCCCAGTGGCAGGGAGACCCTTGATCATGTATTTGACGGTTCTTGAGGGAAGCATGGGTTGTGTTCTCGGTCAACACGACGAGACAGGAAGAAAAGAGCATGCGATTTATTACTTGAGTAAGAAATTTACAGATTGTGAATCTCGATACTCAATGCTTGAGAAAACTTGTTGCGCGCTAGCCTGGGCCGCCAAGCGTTTGAGGCAGTACATGCTGAATCATACAACCATGCTCATCTCGAAGATGGATCCTATCAAATATGTATTCGAAAAGCAGGCGTTGTCAGGGAGAATTGCCCGTTGGCAGATGGTCTTGACTGAATATGACATCCAATACGTCTCGCAAAAGGCTATAAAGGGGAGTGTGCTGTCTGAGTATCTGGCGGAGCAGCCTATTGAAGATTACCAATCGATGAGGTTTGATTTTCCTGACGAGGATATCATGTACCTAAAGATGAAAGATTGTGAAGAGCCGTTGCCAGGCGAAGGACCAGAGTTGGGTTCCAAATGGAAGATGATATTTGACGGAGCTGTGAATGCTTACGGTAGCGGAATAGGGGCAATCATCCCTACGCCACACGGGTCGCACATCCCGTTTACTGCCCGATTGACCTTTGCCGTTACCAACAATGAGGCCGAATACAAAGCTTGTATAATGGGGCTCGAAGAAGCCATTGATTTGCGAATCAAGAATTTAGACGTATACGGAGACTCAGCTCTGATGGTGAATCAAATCAAAGGGGAATGGGAGACACGTCAGCCCAACTTGATACATTACATGAATTATGCAAGGAGATTGTTGCCTTTCTTTGACAAGGTTGAATTGCATCACGTACCGTGGGCAGAGAATCAAATGGCTGACGCTCTCGCCACTTTGTCTTCCATGTACAAAGTCAACTTCTGGAACGAGGCTCCCCGAATCGTTATCTCTCGGCTTGACAGGCCAGCTTTCGTATTTGCTATTGATGAGGCATCCGACGACAAACCGTGGTATTTTGATATCCTTAATTTTCTGAAGAATAAAGAGTATCCGGCTGGGGCATCCAGTCAAGATCAGAAGACTCTCAGGAGATTAGCGGGTAACTTCTATTTGAATCCGGATGGTGTCTTATACAGAAGAAACCACGACTTGGTGCTGTTGCGTTGTGTAGACGAAAAAGAGGCAAAGCTGCTCATGGAGGAAATACATGAAGGTACCTTTGGTACGCATGCTGGTGGGCATGCTATGACGAGAAAGCTGCTGCGGGCAGGTTATTTTTGGCTGACTATGGAGACCGACTGCTTCAAGTTTGCGAGGAAGTGCCACAAGTGCCAAATCTATGCCGATAAGATTCATGTGCCTCCGAGTCCTCTGAATGTAATGTCATCGCCATGGCCGTTCTCGATGTGGGGAATCGATATGATTGGAAAGATCGAGCCGACAGCTTCTAATGGGCATCGGTTCATCCTAGTAGCAATCGATTATTTCACCAAGTGGGTAGAAGCAGCGTCATACGCAAACGTAACGAAGCAAGTGGTGGCCAGATTCATCAAGAGAGATATCATTTGCCGATATGGGATCCCCGAGCGGATAATCACGGACAACGGTTCGAACCTAAACAACAAAATGATGAAGGAGCTCTGTCAGAATTTCAAGATCGAACGTCACAACTCCTCCCCTTACCGACCCAAGATGAATGGCGCTGTCGAGGCGGCCAACAAGAATATCAAGAAGATCGTTCAGAAAATGGTGGTGACCTATAAGGATTGGCACGAGATGCTACCTTTCGCTTTGCATGGTTATCGTACGACGGTACGCACATCAACCGGGGCAACCCCGTTCTCGTTAGTATACGGAATGGAAGCAGTACTACCATTGGAAGTTGAGATCCCTTCTCTGAGGGTATTGCGAGACGTTCAGCTGGACGAGGCAGAATGGGTGAAAGACAGGTTGAATCAATTGAGTTTGATGGATGAGAAGAGGTTAGCTTCTCTAGCATACGGTCGTTTATACCAGAGCCGAATGAAGAAAGCATATGATAAAAAGATACATCCGCGGAGCTTTCAGACGGGCGACCTTGTGCTGAAAAGGATTCTCCCGCCGCAGGCAGATCACAGGGGCAAGTGGACCCCCAACTACGAAGGGCCATATGTTGTCAGGAAAGTCTTTTCAGGAGGAGCGTTGTTGTTGTCCACCATGGACGGTGAAGACTTCATGTCGCCTGTGAATTCGGACGCAGTTAAAAAATACTTTGCTTAAAATTGACCCGCTGGACAGAAAAAAGAGAGTCCAGGCAAAAATGGGGCATCCTGGCGAACCAAAAACAGAATGAAAGGTTCGGGCAAAAGTTAGGGATAAAATCGAAAAAATGTACACCCGCGAAGTTGAAAACCTACACTGGGCGACTTCGGCAAAAAGGGGTATCCCGGTGAACTGAAAACCCGTAAAGGGCGGTTCACGCAAAAGTTAGGGATTTGAAAAGCAAATGACTGCGGTCCGAATTTGATACTGCGGTGAGCATCAGTGCGGGAGAATGCCTGAGGGGTCGATTATCAGATACAACCGCTTCGGAAGTATGGATACCAGGAAAGCATTAGAGTCGGATGAGTCATAGGAGGATCAGTTCGTGGTGTTCGTCTGCATCCCGTTGCCGACATGTGTACAAATTTAATTTGTCAAATATTTATGCTTCTTGTGCATACTTGTGTATTTGCTTTGCGTAGCTTCCTCATTTCAGGAGTTACATCCCGTGTACAAAACTCCGCCCATTCAGGGGCCCAATCAATAAAATATGTTATTCAGTACTTGATGATGGTTCTTTACTGTTTTGTGCATGATAAAACACCTAGGTTTACTGAGACTAGCATGTGTATAACATCACTGGCCCTTGCCAATAATTGCTAAAGCTTTGAATTAACTGAAAATAACGTCACTAACCTGAATTGACTTGGTTGCATAGGCTTGTCTCGTCTTGTTTGTGTTGTTGCAGGTTTTATATCCGTACGAGGAAGATGATCAAAAGATTGCAATAACGAAAGACGCGTCCCCCACGCAGATCATGCATGTGCCTCTTGAAGAAGGATCGAAGTCCCTAGCTAGTCGTAGCCTATCTGAAGGACATGCTCCGACAAAGCCATTTATCCTCAGCAGAGTTGGCAATTCTATGATTGTAGGCTGTGTTCATACAGTATGGTGTCCCCCAGAAGGATTCCTTATCTCAAGCAGAATGGGCTAGCCTCAGAAGATTAATATCGGTGAGCTGTATTCAGGCAATTTACCTTTCCCCGCAGGGTCATTTACTCTCTCCCCCAGTGGAGTCAGTTGATTTCCCCCAAGAGAACCATCCCATCCCCAGCGGAGTTCTCTTTCCAACCAGTGTCTTCATTCCTCCCAGTGGAATTCGAAGAATAAGACTCTCCCCGGCAGAGTTGGCGTGGGTCATGGCATTTATTTTGTCAGAATACCGTGTGACGTTCGTTCACCCTCCAACAGAAGTTCAATCATACCAAGCGCATCTGCTATTCTCCAGCAGAAGGGTGTTACTTCAACAAGGTGTTTGGTTTAAGTTCCTAACTTCCCAGCTGCGTCGACTTCACTCTTCCAACATTTATTTTGTTGGAATAATTCTGTAGCATCTGGCTATCCCCAGCGAAGTTGGCATTATCTTCAGCATTTATTTTGCTGAAGCAGTTTCTGTACCCGGCAGTTCGAGTCTGCATTTGCATCGGCATATAGTGCATGGGCATATAGTGTCATATTGGCATCAGCATGTAGTGTCATGCTTGTATCCACCAAATAAACGTGTAGCATTCCCATGTCGAAGGGAGCATTGCATCATTGCCGAACGCATGCATTTTGAAACATAAACTAGGTTGGCTGACCTTTTGGTTCAAGTATTGTTTCTCTTGCAGGTAGAGAGAGCCCTCGCTCAGGTGAATCAATAGACATTCAGGATCTCGACGTGAGACATTTGACGAAGTGTCAGCTTCGGCACTACTCCCCACAGAGTCAGCAGGATAAATTTCTCTTTGTCCCTAAGCAGAGTTGCTTATTTCCCCGCCAGGGTTTCTTGTTGAAGTTTCTCTAGTCCGACCAGCGAATTGTTTCCTTCAAGGTTGTTGTTACGGTAGCATTAAAAGGTTTCATGAACCAGAATTTCAGAGGCCACCGCCGGTTATCAGAACAGGCGTCCGGTGGTTTAGTTTCCAAATATCCCCAGTAGAGTCAGCCTCAAAGCTACCGTAATGTCAGTGATGAGAAGTTTGTGGACCAATGGAAGGATGAGTCCTAACGTGGACAGTTTTATGGATAGGTTTTCTTCGTGCTAGAAAAGCGGAGTCCTAGCGTGGACAGTTTTAATTCCCCGGGCTGATGGGAGGTGCTAGTCCTAACGTGGGCAGATTCGATTTTTCAGAGTTGTTGTTACGTGGGGTCCTGACGTGGACATTTCTTCCAGTTTGACGATATGTGTTAGTCCTAACGTGGACTGATTCAAGTTCTCGGTATCGATTGAGTGTGAAGTCCTGACGTGGACGAAATTGGTTACTCTTCGTGTTGGTGTCCTGACGTGGACCATTTATTTCCAGCAGATAGCTTTATTCGTAATGTTGAAATGTGCGTCCTGACGTGGACAAGTTTATAGTTTTTTGTGATGACAAGAGGCGAGAGTCCTGACGTGGACAAATTATCCTTCTTCGTGTGGTGGGCAAAGTATGAGTTCTGACGTGGACAAGTCTCATTTCCCCAGCAAGTCGAAGACGCGTAAGTCCTGACGTGGACAGGTTCTATTACTTCAGCAGGTGGAGATGTGGGTCCTAACGTGGACAAGTTTTATTTCCTCAGCAAGTCAAGAGGCGAGTCCTGACGTGGACAAATCAAGACGAAACGTGAGTCCTGACGTGGACAGGTTTATTCCTTACGTGGAAAGAGAAGTTTTAGTTCCTTACGTGGAAAAAATTGAATTCCTTACGTGGAAAGATGGAGTCCTTACGTGGACATATCAAGATTGTGTTCCTAACGTGGAAAAATGATTCCTTACGTGGAAAGTTCGTATTCCTTACGTGGAAAGAAGATTTATTCCTTACGTGGAAAGTTTGGTCCTGACGTGGACAGATTCAGATCAAGATTTATTCCTGACGTGGAAAGATTGTGATTCCTTACGTGGAAAGAGGCTTGTATTCCTGACGTGGAAAGAAAGAGTGTATTCCTGACGTGGAAGGGTTTAGTCCTGACGTGGACAGATTCAAAAGAAGACGTATTCCTTACGTGGAAGAGTTTGACGAAGTAGAAGTTCATTCCTTACGTGGAAAGGTGAGTCCTAACGTGGATGGTGTTATTCCTAACGTGGAACGGTTATTCCTTACATGGAAGGGTGAGTCCTAACGTGGACGGTGTTATTCCTAACGTGGAAGAGTTTATTCCTAACATGGACGATTTATTCCTGACGAGAAGGCAGACGAGCCATCCCCAGCAAAGTTGATGAAGTTTTTCCGAATTGACGAAGCAGGCATCCTGACGTGGACAAAATTCTATCTCTGCGATGATAAAATCTTTTTCAGGCTGATGAAAATAATCCCCAGCACGAGATCAGGGGGTTGTCGTGACAGTCAGATTCAGCTGATGAATGTCGTTCCTCAAGCAGTGGTGCAGTTTATTTCTGCGGTTGGCAAATTTTTTGGGTTCTTAGTATTCAACCGTCTCGTACCGCGAATGTCTGAAGGCTCCGGGCTCTTCACCCAACCGGGTCCAAGTCGCTTGAATAGGGGCAGCTGTTGCACCCTAAAATTTGCTCAACCTTATTCACTTGGTTTATGTTTCAATATCATTAGCATTTGCATATAGAGTCATGGACATAAGTTACTCATCTGCATAGCATAAGCATAGCAAGTCATTCAACAGGGGACCAAGCATTATTCTCCTCTATAAAGGCCTATCAATAGGTTATTATCCTGATTCAATCTCATTCAAGTCATCAGAAAAGAATTTGAAAGTTGGAGAAGTCAGTAGATCAAGCATTGAGTATATCTTCTAACTGAGGGTGTCTGAGGATCAACAAAGAAATTGTGAGCTGTGGGATGGGCATGGGGATTATCTAGACATCTTGGAGGATTTAGAAAGTCATTTGGAGAAGGAAACAAGTCATTGATATGATCACAAGAATTGCAGTTGAAGACAGTCAACTAGGGTTTCATCTGGGTCAACCCTGGGTCAACTCTAGGTCGATTGACTGATTGAAAGGCATTAAGGGCTATTGGAGAGATGTGGGGTTCATCATTTGACATGTGGATAAGGATATGATGAGATGCTAAGAAGAATTCAAGAGAAATCAAGGAGAAGAGGAGTTTCTAAATTAGGGTTTCTGTGTAAAATCCCCTAGTTTAGGTCAATTTTCCAAGCAAGATAAGTCAAAATGCAAGCTTCAAATGGATCCTTGGCCAACATGGAACTTGTAGAGGATCTCAAGACCTTTAATTTGAGTGGTGGAATACATCAAGGAGATTTATAGAACTCAAGTTATGGTCCTTACAAGTTACAGGTCATCTGAGGTATCTGAAATTTTGTCTGTGAAAGTGACTTGACTTCCAAGCTATTTTTACCCCTCAAGGAGATTTCAAATGAATTTCTGGTCAACATAAGAATTGTTACTAATTGTCTTAGCTTTCTATAATGGTATGGTATGCCTTCATATGATTTGTAGAACTCTACTTATGGTCTTGGCAAGCAAAGGGTATTTTGGTCATTTGAGAATTACAGGTCATTTTAACCTATGCCCAAAACTCATACAAGGAAGCTTCAAATGGAAAACTTTACAACATCAAACTTGTTCCAAATGACATTTTGAGTCTATAAAAGTGACCATTAGAGATTGGAAAGATTCATAGCACAAGGTTTCAAAATTGTTGGATTTAATGAATAAAAATGGACTTAAAAATGAGATTTTTCATATTTTGGCCAAATGAAGCAAAATTATAGGTCATTTTGAATGGAAAGATCATTTTAAAGACATTGGCTAAAGTAGAATTTTGAGCTTAGTTCACATTGTGGGAGTTATCCATGGTTACTTGTAATGGAAGATACATAAACCAAATCCAAGGGAAAGAATGCAAGGGAAACTTCTCCAAGTTTCTAGGAGGTTCTATGCTCACCTATATATTGATATGAGATGGTTCATGCCAGGGTTGGTGATCTCATTCTCTCAAAATCACAAGTTTCATTCACTTTCTTCATTTTGCAAAAGCTTCTCAAACCCTCCCAAATCTCCATCAATTTCCACATTTTTTGCTTGGATCATCATCAATACCTTTCCTAGATCAGAATCCTATCAAAGAATTGGTTGAATTGATCAAGAATTGTGATATCCATCTTCTCCATCCAAGTTGCAAGAAGGTTTCAAGAACAAAATTCAAGGAGTTTGCACAAAAGATATTGCATACAGAATTCATCATCCAGGTCACTGAGCAAGTTCCAATCACTGCAAGCATCAAATTCAAGGAGTTGCATAGCTGTTTTCACCATTTGCATCAGGTTAGAATTCTGTTCGAATTGATTAGTTTAGTTAGGATTATAGAGAATTGGTAGTATAGATTGGTTAGGGTAAGTTAGGTGATTGATTTTGCTAAGTTTGGACAAGTTTCATGGAGTTTGACCAGAGTGCACCAATTCTGTTAAGGTTCATAACACATGGAATATAGCACGATAATCCTCTTTATATGGCTTGAAATGATCAGGGTGAGGTATAGATTAGGTTAGGGTAAGATTTGGAGAGAATTGAGATGGTTGATGACAGGTGAAAATGGTGGATTCTACCTGTTACCCCTATCGGGTTTATTTCTTGAGTGAATTTTAGAAGGAGATATTGATAGGGTTGTATAGAGGGAAGAAAATGGACCAAGTTTGCTCTTCATAGCATGTGATTTCATGGACAATTGATGGAGAACAGAGGAGAATAAGGTGTGTGCATGGCGAGGAAGTTTCAGAAACCCTAGGGTTTCTAAGGTTGAAGACAACCTTCTGACCACACGATTAGCCATTTGACCTTGACTCAGACTTTAATCCAACGGCCAGTGTTTAAAACGAATTTGGAGGGAGAGATTATGAAGCAGAACGCTGCGTTTCACTAATTCCCTCAGGCTGGGCTCAATAATAACTTGCTTTTCGCACCCCAAATGCCAGGCCCAATCACCAATTGCACTATAATTCTTACTTCCTGCACCGTTTTTGCGTTTTTTAATTTTTGTTATTTCCTGAGTGCATATGGGCCCAGACGCGCTTGCTATGCGCGCCCCCCAGTCTGGGCCCAGTTTGTTATTTTAACTGCTTTTCATTGCTTATTGCACCCCTTTCCATATTAATTCATATTATTTCATTCATATTTTTTAATTCTTTCAAAATTCATAAAAAATAGAAAAATACTAGTTTTTAATTGGTTGTTTTTTTACATTGCTCATAATTTTGTCAAGAAAAATATCACATAAAAAAATTAATATTTCATTTCATTTTCATATTTTTAGCATATTTTTCTTTTAAATAGCATTTTAAGTAGTTTAATTTGATACATGGTTTTGTTAATTTTGGTTTGATTAAATGCTTTGATATTTTTCACCCATTCTTTTTAGGTTGATTAATAGACATTGTTAGCTTGTACATACAATTTAGTTTATATTTTTAGAAATTAATTTTAGGTGTTTAGTTTAAGTGAAAACAACATGAATAAAATTAGGGTTTTAAATCAACTTAGGTGAGATAGTTTAATTCTTTTAGGAAATTTTCATTTGATTTTTGGGGTATGGACTATAGGGGTTATGGGTATAGGATAGATCCCCTTAGAAATCACTAGGATTCCCCTACTGCTATTAGTATATACTGCTATATTTGATTGATTGGTGTGGTGTGCCCTCTGGGGATTACTGTTTGTCTGTGTGGGTATTGGGATTGTCTGGGGATTGGGGAAGCTGAAGACTTGTGATATTGAAGCCATTGGAGATCCAGAGCTTGAAGACCAACTTTCAGAGTTGATGAGGAGATTCCCGCTGGCAGCTGTTGAGGAGATTAGGGTTTAGGAGCTAGGCAGAGCTCTAGATTAGAAAGCTTGATTTTCAAACATGGAAGGTTTTGACTGCCTCCATTCCTCTCTGTGATACAGAGTCTCTCTAAGACATTCACCCCCTTCCTTTGGAAGGCTTGGTGCTACTGTCTAAGGGATAGAACTCTTGAGAGAAAATATCTTATGTGTTAATAGCAGTTGGTTTGCCACCCTTGGTAGTCAACTAATTGCCTAACACCCAATTCACTCTGGTGATTGATCCCTCAGCTTGGAGGAAGAGACTTGAAGTGAAGCCATTGCAGATGGAAGACTGATAATGAAGACCTTGCTTGAAGGCTGTGGAGATGGAGATTGATGCTTGCTGAAGCTTGAAGTCGGAGCTGCTGTGGCTGTTTATTTTTGTTGTATTTCATTCTTGATGTATTGATTGGTTTTCTGGACTGTATTATTTGCTGTTAACCTGTTGGGTTGAAAGTGAAGCCTGTTCACTTTTGCCTATTGTTTTCTAGGTTCGAGGTTGAGTGGGACTCCCTTGCCTCGCTTGTATTGCTGCATCCATGCATTTTACCGCTTTACTGTATGTATCTGATATTGTTTTTGTTTCCGCTTATCCCGTAGGATCTCTGTTTCTCTCTGTGCAAGAGAGGAGCATGATAGACACTAGGTCTTAACCCATGCATGATAACATTAGGTTAGTTTGATTCCCTTCGTAACCGTAGGTTAGAGTTCTGTCTCTTCTTCCTCAAAACAAACAGAAAAAACACAATAAAGATTTCAAACACAATAAAAGACACTTCTTCCGTAAAGGAATGTGAACTCATCAAGACGTCATTTTTGTCCTCTTGGACTGTTAATCAGAAAAACCTTTTTCAGAAGGAATAAAATCAACCAAGACAGACTTGTGTCGTACGTGGCCCGAACTACGTTTGCTCTGATCTTTCATGCTGTATGAAAGTACGTAGGCATAGGATGCGATATCCTAGCGAGCAACCTTCCCCTCCTTTCCCGTAGGTAGGCGAACTACGTTGACTCTGATTTCTCGTTCCAGACGGGAATACGTAGGCATAAAGTGCGATACTTTGCCGAGTCATTTTATTTTCATTTTATTTTCTTGTTAACCCTTAACCCTTAGAGTAGATAGAATAATAATCCATACCCGAAGACAAGCGTGGATCCCGTCGAGTACGACGGACGTGAGGGGTGCTAATACCTTCCCCTTGCGTAACCGACTCCCGAATCCAGGTTTTGGTTGCGACGACCATACCTTTCCCGTGTTGTGCGAGGTTTACTCTGAGCGTTTCCTTTCCCTCCCGTGGGATAAATAACGCACGGTGGCGACTCTTCTGTTCAGCCGGCGCCGATTTTCGCAGTAGCGACACATCTCATCTTACCCCCAAAATGAATGTTGTAGATCTTGTTCTTAGCTTTAATTTGAGTACTAGAAGTCCTTGATAGGATTTGTAGAACTCAAGTTGTGACTTTGACAAGTTACAGGTCATCTGAGGTATGTGAATCTGGGGGCTTGAAAGTTACCCAACTTGCATCAAACTTTTACCCAAGAAGGATGATTCCTATGGACTTTTGGTCAACATGAATGTTGTTCCTTATCTTCTTAGATTTATAGAGAGTACTAGAAGTCCTTGATAGGATTTGTAGAACTCAGGTTATGGCTTTGACAAGTCAAGGGCATTTTGGTCATTTGGAGATTACAGGTCATTTCAAGTACAAAGCCATAACTCCTATTTCCAAGCTTCAAATGGAAAAATGTTCAACATCAAACTTGTTCAAAATGATGTTTTAAGGCTATTAAGGAGGTCATGAGATGATGGAAATGCTTGTAGCTCAAAGTTGCAAAAATGACCTAAAATAAGGGCATAAGTTAAATAAACCAAAGTTGGAAATTGAGATTTTCAACCTACACATCCAAACCATGGCATGTAATATATCATTTTGACTCTAAAAGACATTCTAAGAACATTGGTTTAGCCACAATTTTGATTTGGGGTCTAATTTATGGACTTGCTTTGAAAAGTGATTACTTGCATATTAAGTAACATTTGCAAAACACGTGAGGGATCAATACACAAGCTTCCAAGGCCTTGTAACACCTCTAATATCTCACCTAAGGAGATTTTGGGATCATTACAAGCTGCTTCAACAAGGGAAACAAAATTGGGGTGAGCATGGCATGAGATGAGATTTTGGATGGCATGAGAAGTTCAATATCTCCTTGGATGATTCCAGAAGGATCTAGAGAGGTCCAACATGTTCTATATATTGATTAGAAGGGGTTTGAGTGAAAGGTTGGTGAGAATTGATTGAGAGAAGAGATTTTGCAATTTCACTTTGTTCATTGCAAGTTGAAATCGATTTCTGCATTCTACACCACTTTGACCATTTCTTTTGATCCTAACAACTTTCTTGGATGTGTGTGAGTGTTTCCATAGCAAATCCCAAACAAATCCATGGCTGAATCGTGTATGAGCAATTGATTTTCAACACCTGCAAGTCATCATCAAATTTGGAGTTCCAGGCATTTTCCATCAAGATTATTGCATACAGAAGCAAGAACTTGGCACACTGAATGATTTTGGAAAGTTTGAGAGCTTGAAGTGAAGATTTGGTGCATCTGTTACTCAAGAATTCACAGGTTGGTAACTTTCTTTCCTCACCTTAATTTAAGAAGAATTAGGGCAATTTGTTAGGTTAGATTGATAGTATGTGGTTAGGAGATCGTTTCTGGAAACTTAGAGAAGATTTCATGATGATCAATGAGGTGACATAATTTCTGTTTGGATCAAGAACATCCTGGATATTGAGAGATAATATGAGTATTATAGCAAGAATTGATCAGTGTAACCTGGTGAACATTTTGAACCTTTCAGTTTGGAGAATGGTGATGATTGAGGTCTGAGCATAATTTTGATTCTTGATCGTGTTTTAGGTTAGAGGTTGATTCATTGAATTCTGAGGCTAGGGTTAGACTCAGGGAGATATTTAGAGTGAGTTAGGGCTTTAGATCATGGATTTTGATGGAGATTCGAGGGAGCCCGAGTTAGGAGAAGGTTGAGGTTTGAGCTCTGTTTCAATGGAGTTCTCCCTCCATTTTTGGTTCAAACGAAGAAGATGATGAGGATACCATTGGATCAAGATGAAGACCTTTGACTGAGGAAGCAATCCAACGGCCATGTTTTAATTTGAAGTTGTGAGAGAGTCTGAGTAAGTGGAACGATGCGTTTCGCTTACTAGTTGGTTTTGGGCTTAATGAGATAACCACTATCCACACACCCCTGATGGCCCAGTTTGGAGAATGAACTGATTCTGTTTACTACTTGCACTGTGCCTTTATTCTTTTATTTGAATTTTCATTATTTTTTTCACTTTGTTCATGGTTCTTAAAAAATTCATAATAAATTGAAAATTAATCCAATTAATCCCATTCTATTAAAAAAAGAAACTATTTTCTATTAATCTAATAAAACCTATAAAATCTAATTAAATTCTATTAAATTCTAAAAACAATATAAAAATCTATTAAATTGCTAGAAAAAAGATTAATATCCTAAATGATAAAATTTTACTCTGATAAAATTTTTATTAAGTGCCTAAATGATTTGTTTGATTATTTGGGGGTATAGAAAGGGGGTGTTACATTAAGTGGTATCAGAGCCAGTGTTGAGTCAGTTGTGTCTGTCTTATTGTTGTGTTGGTTGAACGGTTGTTTAACCTTGTTGTTATTTTTGGGAATCATCAGAATATGGCTGGTTGTAACAACAATGCTATGGTTGCTGCTTTGGAAGCAATGGCTAGGGCGGTGCAGGGTGCGCCGAATGTGAATGTGAATGATGAGTTTAGAAAGAATCAGCCACCGATCTTCAAGGGAAGGTTTGATTCAGACGGTGCTCAGATCTGGTTGAAGGAGATTGAGAGAATCTTTAGAGTTATGGGATGTGCTGAAGGAAATAAGGTAAAACTCGGAACTCACATGCTGAGAGAAGAGGCCGACGACTGGTGGGTCGGTATGAGGCAAGTTCTTGAGGTGGATGACGAGGAAATCACTTGGGATTTATTTCGCACCGAATTCTTGAGGAATTACTGTCCTAAGAGTGTGAAGGGGAAAAAGGAAATGGAATTTCTTGAGTTGAAGCAAGGCAACATGTCCATAGTGGATTACACAGCTAAGCTTGTGGAATTAGTTTAATTTCATCCTCATTATGCGGCGGTTACATCAGAATTCTCTAAGTGCATTAGGTATGAGAATGGCTTGCGTCCTGAGATAAATCAAGTGGTGGGATATCAGAGAATACGAAGATTTTCGGATTTGACTGAATGTTGTAGAATTTTTGAAGAGGACAGCAGGGCTCAATCTACTCATTATAAGAGGTTGAGTGAGAAGAAAGGCAAGCAACAAGTAAGGAGTGGACCTTATGTGACACCTGTTGATAAGGGCAAGTATAAGGGAAACTTTGATAGGAGACCCGGAGAAGGAAGTTCTGGTGTGGTCAAATGTTACAAGTGTGGTGTGATGGGCCACAAGTCTTTTGAGTATGGGAAGACTGCGGAGAAGTGTGCTAATTGTGGAAGTTTTGGACATATCACTTCTAATTGTAGAAGGAATTTGGTAAAGTGTTTTAATTATGGGGAAGTTGGTCATATTAGCACCAAGTGTACTAAACCAAAGCAAGCTCAGTCGGGTGGAAAAGTATTTGCATTAACAGGTTCAGACACTACTAATGCAGATCGTCTGATTAAAGGTACATGATTTATTAATAATATGCCTTTAGTTTCTATTATTGATACTGGAGCGACTCATTCGTTCATTTCTCTTGAGTGTGCTAAGCGTTTGGGTTTGTGCATGGTTTCTTTGAGTGGTGACATGGTTATTGAGACTCCTGCTTCGGGGTCGGTAGCTACTTCTTTTGTATGCGTAAGTTGTTTTTTGACCATGTATGGTAAAGATTTCATTATGGATTTAGTGTGTTTGCCGTTGGAAGGTTTGGACGTGATCTTGGGTATGAACTGGTTGCAATTTAATAGAGTTCATTGAGATTGCTATCACAAGTTAGTAAGGTTTCCTTCTTTGAAAGATGATGAAGGTGAGAGTTTTCTATCCACTAAAGAGTTGAGGAAACTTTTAGCGGATGAAGCTCAGTTGTTCGGTTTGTTTGCGTCGTTGTCGGTGGAGAGCAAAGTTGAGCTCAATGTGTTTCCTGTGGTGTGTGATTTTCCAGAAGTGTTTTCGGAGGAGATTACAGATGTACCTCCAGAAAGGGAAGTTGAGTTTTCTATTGATCTAGTTCCCGGTACTAGACTGATTTCGATGGCACCATATCGTATGTCAGCATCGGAGTTGGTAGAGTTGAAGAAGCAGTTGAGTGACTTGTTGAATAAGAGATTTGTAAGACCAAGTGTTTCTCCTTGGGGTGCGCCGGTATTGTTGGTAAAGAAGAAGGATGGAAGTATGCGGTTATGCATTGATTATTGGCAGTTGAACAAGGTGACAATTAAGAATAAGTATCCGCTTCCAAGAATCGATGATTTGATGGACCAATTGGTTGGAGCACGTGTTTTTAGCAAGATTGATTTGAGATCAGGTTATCACCAGATTCGTGTGAAAGAGGAGGATATTCCAAAGACGGCTTTTAGGACACGGTATGGTCATTACGAATATTCTGTGATGTCATTCGGAGTTTCTAATGCGCCGGGTGTGTTTATGGAAGACATGAATCATATTTTTCATGAGCAGTTGGATCGTTTTGTAGTTGTGTTCATCGACGACATTTTAATTTACTCTAAGTCTCAAGAGGAGCATGAAGAGCATTTAAGGGTTGTATTACAGATTTTGGAGGAGAAGCAATTGTATGCTAAGTTGTCGAAGTGTGAATTTTGGTTGTCGGAAGTGAGTTTTCTTGGGCATGTTATTTCTGGTAATGGTATTAGTGTTGATTCATCCAAGATTGATGCGGTAATGCAATGGAAGACTCCTAGATCGGTTACGGAGATTCGAAGCTTTTTGGGCTTGGCGGGTTATTATTGGAGGTTTATTGAGGGATTTTTGAAGTTAGCACTTCCGTTAATGCAATTGACTTGTAAAGGAAAGGCTTTCATTTGGGATACTAATTGTGAGAAGAGTTTCATTGAGTTAAAGAGAAGACTGACTACAGCGCCAATCTTGATTTTGTCGAATCCTACGGAACCTTTTATGGTTTATTGTGATGCTTCTTTGATTGGTTTAGGTGGTGTTTTGTTGCAAGATGGAAAAGTTGTGGCTTATGCTTCGAGACAATTGAGAGTGCATGAAAAGAATTACCATACGCATGATTTGGAATTAGCGGCTATGGTGTTTGTTTTGAAAATTTGGAGGCATTATCTTTATGGTGCGAGATTTGAAGTTTTTAGTGATCACAAGAGTTTGAAGTATTTATTTGACCAGAAGGAATTGAACATGAGACAAAGGAGGTGGTTAGAGCTTTTAAAGGACTACGATTTTGGTTTGAATTATCATCCGGGTAAGGGAAATGTGGTGGCCGATGCCGTGAGTCGGAATTCGTTACATGTGTCCGCATTGATGATGAGAGAATGGGAACTTTTGGAGAATTTTAGAGATTTGAGTTTGGTTTGTGAAATGACGCCGAGAAGTGTGAAACTTGGTATGCTTCATATTACGAATGATTTTCTTGCTACCGTATGTGAAAAGCAAAAGTTGGATTTGAAGTTCGTTGACTTGATGACGAGTGAGAATGAGGATTTCAAGGTTGATGAATTTGGAGTTTTAAGATTTCGTGGTCGTATTTGTATTCCTGATGATGTGGAGTTGAAAAAGATGATATTGGAGGAAGGACACCGAAGTAACTTAAGTATTCATCCGAGAGCGAATAAGATGTATCAAGATTTGAAGAAAATCTTTTGGTGGTCCAAATTGAAGAGAGATGTAGCTCAGTTTGTGTATGCATGTTTGACTTGTTAGAAGTCTAAGGTGGAACATCAGAAGCCCAATGGATTGATGCAACCGTTGGATATTCCAGAGTGGAAATGAGATAGTATATCGATGGATTTTGTTACGGGGTTGCCGAATATGCAAGGAGGTCATAATGCTATTTGGGTGATTGTTGATAGACTTACTAAATCTGCTCATTTCGTTCTAATTTATATTAGTTATCCTTTGGAGAAGTTAGCCGAGATTTATGTTCGTGTGGTGGTGAAGTTACATGGAGTTCCTAAGAGTATTGTATCAGATAGAGATCCTAGATTTACATCAAGGTTTTGGGAGAGTTTGCAAAGAGCTTTGGGTTTGAAGCTAAGATTGAGTTCGGCTTATCATCCGCAAACAGATGGTTAAACCAAGAGGACAATTCAATCGTTGGAGGATTTGTTGCGTGCTTGTGTACTAGATCAAGGTGGTGCTTGGGATAGTTATTTAGCGTTGATTGAGTTCACCTATAATAAAAATTTTCTCTCAAGTATTGGTATGGCACCATTTGAGGCTTTGTATGGTCGGAGATGTCGAACACCTTTGCGTTGGCATGAAACTGGTGAGAAGTCGGTAGTTGGGCCAGAGATGGTACAACAAACGACAGAGAAGGTGAAGTTTATTCGGGAAAAGATGAAAGCTTCTCAGAGTAGACAGAAAAGTTATCATGACAAGAGAAGGAAAGATCTTAAGTTTCAAGAAGGCGACCATGTGTTTTTGAGAGTTACACCAGTTACGGGTGTGGGTTGTGCTTTGAAGTCGAAGAAGTTGACTTCTCGTTTTATTGGTTCGTATCAGATGATTGCACGAGTTGGTGATGTGGCGTATCGTGCGGCGTTGCCTCCGAACCTTTCGAATTTGCATGATGTATTCCATGTTTCGCAACTTTGGAAGTATGTTCCGGATCCGTCACATGTGATTCCTATGGACGAGGTTGAAGTAAGAGATAACCTTATGGTGGAAGTTTTACTGATTAGGATTTTGGACCGTGAAGTTAAAGAGCTAAGAGGCAAGGATATTGCGCTTGTGAAAGTAGCATGGGGAGGTGCTGCAGAAGGCAATATAACTTGGGAATTGGAGAGTAGGATGCGAGAGTCGTATCCGAAGTTGTTTGGATCAGGTAATATTTTCGAGGACGAAAATTTCTAAAGTGGGGGAGAGTTGTAACTCCCAGATTCTGATTTCCCATTTTTGTTGAGTCTTTTGAATTATTTAATTGATTATTCTTTTATTTGTGGAATTTGAATATTAATATGTTATGTGTGCATATTGTGATGTTTTATTATTTGGAGAGTTTTGGGAAATTAGTTAAAGGGTATTTTAGATAATCCTTAATTAGTAGATGTTTTGAGAGAATAGAATAGAAAGTGTTATAAGTGGAAATAGAGAGAAAAGAAAGGAGTTAGAAAGAAAAAGAAAGGAAAGAAGAAGAAGAACAAGAGAAAAGAGGAGGAAGAGGAGAAAACCTAGAATCATCAAGAATCAACTTCTAAGCTTTCGATTAATCGGGTAAGGGTGTGAAACTTTATTATTCTCTCAATGTGTATGATTATGTATGTGATTGTTGGTTTGATTTGGATTGTTAGAGAGTTTTGCTCATTTTCCATGTTTAGGTCGAATATGGATTAATCGGTAGAAACTAAGTTTTATCGGTTAGAAATTGGGTTTGATGGTGTAGATTAGTCGAGAAATGTTAGGCTAAGGCTACTGGAACAAGTTGGAATTGAATCAGGTGGATTTTGATGAGTTTCAGAGTTTTGGACAGTGGGAAATTCTGAGTTCGCAGACCCTCGCTAGCAAGTTCGCTAGGCGAGCAGGTCGCGAGCATTCGCTGTAGCGAGCCAGTAGCGAACGGTCCCAGACTTGGACATAATGGTTTTGGCGTTCTTCGCTGGTAGCGAAGGGGGTCGCGATCATTCGATAGGCCTTTGTTGAGCGAGTGAGGTAGTGAATCAAGTCAGTGGCTTCTGTTTGCCTTCGGGAGCTTGTTCGCTAGGCGATCAGGTAGCGAGCACTCTCTAGGAGCTCGTTAGGCGAGCAAGGTAGCGAGCATGTCAGCATGTTGTTTTCTTGTGTTTTCCCTCCAATGTCGATTCTTCGATTCGAGTATGATTAATCCTTTCTTATTATGCATAGTTGTATGTTGTGATATGAAATGTTGTGGGTGGCCGTATGGCGTGAATCCTAGATTGTGAATCGTGGAGTGTGAAATGTGGCCGTTTGGCAATTTTGTGCATTTGTTTGAATTGAATGAAAATTCATGATGAAATTGATGTGAATGTGCACAATTGTATGTACTTGTATGATGTGAAGAATGCATGAGTATGTTTGTGAACGTGTATGCATTTCAAGAGTGTATGGAGTCGTTTTACATGTGAAGCATCATGATTGCATTCTTGTGTCTTGATCCCGCGTAGGATCTGCAGAAACCTCGTGTGCCCTTGTGGGGTATGAGCGATGGTTTATATTTTGATCCCTAGGAGGATCTGCAGAAAACTCGTGTGCCCTTGTGGGGTGTGAGCGATGGTTTATATTTGATTCCGTGGAGAATCTGCAGAATGATTGTGTGCCCTTGTGGGGTGTGAGCAATCGGATTGTGTGCCTGTGTGGGGTGTGAGCAATCCTGAAACATCGTGTGCCCATTTGTTATGAGCGATGGGTGAACATCGTAGGCTCTACGGGGAGTTACTTCGGTAACGAGCGATGGTTCCATTTGGTTCTTCAATTGAACCTGCTGAATGAGTCGGTACCGCATTTGCATCTGCATAGAGTCGTGAGTCTGTCTTTATGAGTTACATTTATCATCTTTATATGATGCATTGGTGAAATAAACATGAATGTAGATATTTATGTGAATTGGTGATTGTTGCACCCCAAAATTTGCCCAACATTTCTTTACCTAGCTTGTGTTTCATTTCATTCACACTAGCATTATCATTTGCATTTCATTGACATGTATGCAGGAGATCAAGAGGTATGAGTACCAATCAATAGCTATACAAGAGTTTGAAGCTAGCTAAGAAGCCTATTCAAGTGTCCAAGGGTTGATATCCTTGTCAGAGAAGTCAAAAGATCCCCAGAGAGAGTGGTTGAAACCAAGAGTTGTGGGCCTCCTAACTTGAGAGTTATGGGGAAGACCCTCAGATGATTCTGAAGCCAAGAATATGGACTTGAAGCCTTGAGAGAGCTTATGAGATGTCTTGAAAGCCATCATAAAGCCTAGATAGGTCATTGTGCAAGATTAAGAAGACTCAGCCATGAGTGGTGCAATTAGAGTTTGACTGGGTCAACCCTAGGTCAACTGATGATTTGGAGAGGGTTGAGACCTAATCCAAGAGCCATGTGATCATGGATTGATGCATTGAGATGCTATAAGGATGATTCCAAGGCCAACTCATCATGATTGAAGAGCTTGAGAAGTTTCAAACTAGGGTTTCTAAGGCTTGACAGTGTAAAATCCCCTAGTTTGACCCCTATCTTCAAGGCATTTTAGCTCAAGATGTGATTGTCATCTCATCTTACCCCCAACATGAATGTTGTAGAGCTTGTTCTTCGCTTTAATTTTAGTACTAGAAGTACTTGATAGGATTTGTAGAACTCAAGTTGTGACTTTGACAAGTTACAGGTCATCTGAGGTATGTGAATCTGGGGGCTTGAAAGTTACCCAACTTGCATCAAACCTTTACCCAAGAAGGATGATTCCTATGGACTTTTGGTCAACATGAATGTTGTTCCTTATCTTCTTAGATTTCTAGAGAGTATTAGAAGTCCTTGATAGGATTTTTAGAACTCAAGTTATGGCTTTGACAAGTCAAGGGCATTTTGGTCATTTGGAGATTACAGGTCATTTCAAGTACAAAGCCATAACTCCTATTTCCAAGCTTCAAATGGAAAAATGTTCAACATCAAACTTGTTCAAAATGATGTTTTAAGGCTATTAAGGAGGTCATGAGATGATGGAAATGCTTGTAGCTCAAAGTTGCAAAAATGACCTAAAATAAGGGCATAAGTTAAATAAACCAAAGTTGGAAATTGAGATTTTCAACCTACACATCGAAACCATGGCATGTAATATATCATTTTGACTCTAAAAGACATTCTAATAACATTGGTTTAGCCACAATTTTGATTTGGGGTCTAATTTATGGACTTGCTTTGAAAAGTGATTACTTGCATATTAAGTAACATTTGCAAAACACGTGAGGGATCAATACACAAGCTTCCAAGGCCTTGTAACACCTCTAATATCTCACCTAAGGAGATTTTGGGATCATTACAAGCTGCTGCAACAAGGGAAACAAAATTGGGGTGAGCATGGCATGAGATGAGATTTTGGATGGCATGAGAAGTTCAATATCTCCTTGGATGATTCCAGAAGGATCTAGAGAGGTCCAACATGTTCTATATATTGATTAGAAGGGGTTTGAGTGAAAGGTTGGTGAGAATTGATTGAGAGAAGAGATTTTGCAATTTCACTTTGTTCATTGCAAGTTGAAATCGATTTCTGCATTCTACACCACTTTGACCATTTCTTTTGATCCTAACAACTTTCTTGGATGTGTGTGAGTGTTTCCATAGTAAATCCCAAACAAATCCATGGTTGAATCGTGTATGAGCAATTGATTTTCAACACCTGCAAGTCATCATCGAATTTAGAGTTCCAGGCATTTTCCATCAAGATTATTGCATACAGAAGCAAGAACTTGGCACACTGAATGATTTTGGAAAGTTTGAGAGCTTGAAGTGAAGATTTGGTGCATCTGTTACTCAAGAATTCACAGGTTAGTAACTTTCTTTCCTCACCTTAATTTAAGAAGAATTAGGGCAATTTGTTAGGTTAGATTGATAGTATGTGGTTAGGAGATCGTTTCTGGAAACTTAGAGAAGATTTCATGATGATCAATGAGGTGACATAATTTCTGTTTGGATCAAGAACATCCTGGATATTGAGAGATACTATGAGTATTATAGCAAGAATTGATCAGTGTAACCTGGTGAACAGTTTGAAACTTTCAATTTGGAGAATGGTGATGATTGAGGTCTGAGCATAATTTTGATTCTTGATCGTGTTTTAGGTTAGAGGTTGATTCATTGAATTCTGAGGCTAGGGTTAGACTCAGGGAGATATTTAGAGTGAGTTAGGGCTTTAGATCATGGATTTTGATGGAGATTCGAGGGAGCCCGAGTGAGGAGAAGGTTGAGGTTTGAGCTCTGTTTCAATGGAGTTTTCCCTCCATTTTTGGTTCAAACGAAGAAGATGATGAGGATACCATTGGATCAAGATAAAGACCTTTGACTGAGGAAGCAATCCAACGACCATGTTTTAATTTGAAGTTGTGAGAGAGTCTGAGTAAGTGGAACGATGCGTTTCGCTTACTAGTTGGTTTTGGGCTTAATGAGATAACCACTATCCACACCCCCCTGATGGCCCAGTTTGGAGAATGAATTGATTCTGTTTACTACTTGTACCGTGCCTTTATTCTTTTATTTGGATTTTCATTATTTTTTTCACTTTGTTCATGGTTCTTAAAAAATTCATAATAAATTGAAAATTAATCCAATTAATCCCATTCTTTTTGCATTTTACTCATGATTGAGTCTAGTATTTGTAGAGAGAAAATATTTTCATTTCATGTATTTTATGATTTAATGGGAATTTTACATTTTAATTGATATTAAAATGGTTATGTTTGATACATAGTTTTGTGGAATTTTGTATGATCTTGTGGTGATGACTTTGATCCTAATTTTTTGTGTGTGATTAGGTTAGACATGTATGCTCCCATAGTATTTTTCTCACATTTTTGTGATGAAAATAGGTGTGCTTTCTAGATTGATATTTAGATGCTTCCTTTTAGGGCATTAGGTTTAGTACCTCATCATGTAGAATTTATTTCTAGGTCTTATTTGATGATTGGATCTCTGAAATTAATATGGTAGAGTCATGATTGACCTAGGTTCCCATAGATATTTTTGTAGGATTTTACAATTGATTTTAGTATTTTAGTTAGGACTAACTTTAGTACTAGGTTTTAGGTGATCCTAACTTACTAATTCAACTAGTTTAACTTCCTTAGTCCCCTTAGATTAGGGTTTTGCTTGGTTTGCCTTTGGTTGAGATTGAAGACAAGTTGAAGACAAGGTGAGGAGGCTTGAAGTTGCTTGAAGTTGCTTGGAGCTAGGAGCTGCTGGTGCCTGAAGGTGTCTGATGAAGATGTAGGAAATAGGAGCCATAGGGAGAGCCATAGAACTAGAATGATTTCTTTCACAAATATGGAAAGCATCCTGTGCTTCCATTCCTCCCGATGACTAAAAGTCCTTCTTAGATATTCACATCCCTCCTTTGGAGGGATGAATGGCTTTATCTGGGAAGTAGAACTTTGAGGGAACCAGTCTCTCATAATGATAAACCCTTGCAGGCTTCCTTTGGTTGCCAATAAGCTGTTTATCATTTGCACTCATCCTGTTAAATCAATTCTCTCCTGATTTGAGTATCTTGAAAGATGTTGGACTTGAGTTTGAAGATGAGGACCTCACTGAAGAGTGTGGAAGAGGATGATTCCTTGAGCATTGCCATTGCAGCTGAAGCTTGAAGAACAAGAAGAACAAGTTGATACTTGAAGACCCAGTGGAGATTGCATGAAGAGCTGAGGCTTAAAGGGTTGAAGGATGAAGTTGACACTCCCATATGATTGAGGATTACTCTGAGAAGCTGAGGCTTGTAGATGAAGAAGACCAAGTTGATACTGGTAAAGCAAAGAGAGATGAAGCTTGAAGACTAAGTTGATACTTATGAAGAGGATTCAATTGAGATTAAGTGAAGAGCTGAGGCTTGAAGAATAAAGAATAAACTGATATTTATGTTGAGGCATTGAGAGCCTGAAGGAATCAAGTTGATACTTGTAGTTACAAGCAAAGCCTGAGGGTGGAATGGACTAAGGAGCTGAAGCTTGAAGAAGGAGAATAAGTTGAAATTTATGTTGGTGGATTAAAACCCTGGAGAAGCAAGTTGGTACTTGCCAGTGAAGCTGATAGCCTTGAAGGGTGATTGAAGTCTGAAGACTGGATTGCTGTCAGAAGAGCTGAAGCTTGGAATTGAAAGAGGGGTTGATCTGCTTTCTTTCTTGTCTGTTTTCTTTTCTGTGCTGATGTGCCTTGTTTGACTTGCTTGATGCATTAGAATAAGTCCATGATTAGACTGGCTGTAAGCTAGGAGCATGATTGCACTAGAGGTTGAGTTGCTCCCTCTGCTTGTATTGTTACTGTATGGCTTTGCTTGCGGGTATTCGGTAGAGCCCAGCTCCCTTGCCCATGTGGTTTGTATTTTGCTTGATAGCATTTCATGTTTTTTTTCTTCTGTATGATTACAGTTGTTATTCTATTCTGCTTGATAGCATGTTGTTTATGCTGTATGATTACAGTTATTCATATCTGGCTTGAGGTTGAGATGAGCTTGTGGAGGCTGCTGCCCCACACACATTTCCTCCCTCACTTGCATTGCATGCATTTTACAGTCGTTTATTGTTTACTGTTTAAGCTGATGCTTTATCTGTGTCTGTTTATCATTGACATGATCCCTTAGGACTCCCACTTCCTTTGATAAGGAAGTGATGATAGAACTTTGGGTTGAAACCTATGTGTCGCTACTGCGAAAATCGGCGCCGGCTGATCAGAAGAGTCGCCACCGTGCGTTATTTATCCCACGGGAGGGAAAGGGAACGCTCAGAGTAAACCTCGCAAAGACGGGAAAGGTATGGTCGTCGCAACCAAAACCTGGGTTCGGGAGTCGGTTACGCAAGGGGAAGGTATTAGCACCCCTCACGTCCGTCGTACTCGACGGGATCCACGCTTGTTTTCGGGTATGGATTGTTATTCTATCTACGCTAAAGGTCTGGGGTTAACAGAAAAAGAAAATGAAAATGACTCGGCAAAGTATCGCACTCTATGCCTACGTATTCCCGTCTGGAACGAGAAATCAGAGTCAACGTAGTTCGCCTACCTACGGGAAAGGAGGGGAAGGTTGCTCGCTAGGATATCGCATCCTATGCCTACGTACTTCCACACAGCATGGAAGATCAGAGCAAACGTAGTTCGGGCCACGTAAGACACAAGTCTGTCTTGATTGTTTTTTATTCCTTCTGAAAAAGGTTTTTTCTGATTACTGGTCCAAGCGGACAAAAATGACGTTTTGATGAGTTCACATTCTTTTACGGAAGAAGTGCCTTTTATTGTGTTTGAAATCTTTACGTGTTTTTCTGTTTGTTTTGAGAAAGAAAGAGACAGAACTCTAACCTACGGTTGCGAAGGGAAACAAACTAACCTAATGTTATCATGCATGGATTAAGACCTAGTGTCTATCATGCTTCTCTCTTGCACAGAGAGAAACAGAGATCCTAAGGGATAGGCAGCAACAGAAACAATATCAGATATATACAGTAAAACAGTAAAATGCATGGATGCAACAGTACAAGCGAGGCAAGGTAGTCCCACTCAACCTCGAACCTGGAAAACAATAGGCGAGAGTGAACAGGCTTCACTTTCAACCCAGCAGGGTAAACAGCAAACAATACAGTCCAGAAAACCAAACAATACATCAGCAATGAAATACAACAGCAAAAGAACAGCATCAGCAGCTCTGAATCAACATCTGGCTTCAAGCAATCTCCAATCAGCTACAGGCTTCAACAAGCATCAATATCCATCTTCATGACCTTCAGATAAGGGCTTTGATCATCTATCTTCCATCTGCAATGGCTTTTCTTCAAGCTCAAACCTCCAGGATGAGGGATTAGTCACAAGAGTGAATTGAATGAATGTTAGACAGTTAATTACCTACCAAGGGTGGTTCATCAACTGTTAACATTAAACAGAAAGTTTCCTCTCAAAAGTTCTATCTTTCAAATATATTCACTGATCCTTCCAAAGGAAGAAGGTGGATATTTGAAAGAGACTATGAATCATAGAGAAAGGATAGAGGCAAACAAAGCCATCTATGTTTGAGAAGCAAGCTTTCTAATCTAGAGCTCTGCCTAGCTCCTAAACCCTAGTCTCCTCAGCAGCTGCTAGCAAGAACCTCCTCTCCAACTCTGGCAGTTGACCTTCAATCTTTGGATCTCCAATGGTCTTCATCTCATCAAGTCTTCAGCTCTCCCAAGTCCCCAGACAAACCCAATACCCAAGCAAGCAAGCAATAATCCCCAGAGGGCACACCACACCAGTCAATCAGATATACAGACAGTATTAATAGTAGTAGGGGAATCCTGAATTTTCTAAGGGATCTAATAGCTACCCATAGCCCCTATAGTCCCATAACTAATCTAGTTAAATCCTAAGTCCTAAGGGAAAGAATCAAACTTCCTAAGTCATCACCTAAAAAAAACCTCAATTTGTTCAGGTGGTTCAAGCCTACATTAAGCACCTAAAATTACTTCCTAAAAATGGGAACTAAATGGAATCTACAAGTTCAATATCTCATCTAAACACCCTAAAAAGAATGAACAAAAAATATGAAAACATTTAGTAGAACAAAAATTAGCAAAATCATGCATGAAATGAAACTATCTAAAATGACATTTATTTAGAAAATATGGAAAAAATAGCAAATAAAAATAAAAATGCAATTTTATTTAATGACAATTTTCTACATATTCTAATGAAAATGATGTAAAAAGAATGAACTAAAAATGATTTTTTATGTATTTATTATGAATTAATGAAAATGCATAAAAAATAAAGAAAATAATGAAATAAAGGGAGGGGGTTTGTTCAGCAAGCGCGTTCAGTTGATATTTCATTGGGCCAGGCAGACAGGGGGTGCGCGTAGCACATTGGCTTAAGCCCAAAACCATTTCAGAATTAATAAAACTAACAACAGCGCAGGGGGTGAAAATAGGAATAGAATCACGTTCAAATTGACAATGGGCCTAAAATTGGGGGGTGGGGATATCAACGGAGCACTCAGGCCCGCCCGTTTCAATTAATGAAACGGTGCGTTTAGGGCACCTAACTAATTCCCTCCAAAATCAGATTAAATGCTAGCCACACGATGGCTCTATGAGTCAAGGGTCCAACATGAAATGAACGTTCCAGATTGTGTCTTCTCCAATGGATCATAAACACTTAGGGTTTCCTCTCCATGGCAGCCATGCACGAGCCAACTTCAAGCTCTCAGTTCTCCATCTCCAGTCCATGAAACGCCACGCTATGAACATGAAACTTACTCTAAATCTCTCCCTCTACAATCCTATGGCCTCAGTTTGCTTTGAAACTCATCCAATCGATAAACCCGAGCGCAATAATTTCTGGCTCCATGAAAATACACTGAGATGCATCACAATAATTCTCAATCAAACTTATCCTAATCTAATCTATGACTAATGGTAATTATCCTGCGCTAACAACCTAAGATTCTAATGCACTAATCCACGAGTTCTAGGTCCTAACAGCTTGGTGCACCTGCTATGAATTGTCTCTATTCAGCCTCAAATTCATCTAAACTAACCTCCTAACATCATAGACCATGAATATACTAGTAAAACTACCTAAATCTCCCTAGATTGAGTAAGTTAGAAAGATTTGCACCTTGAGCAAGCTTTAATGGAGGCTGAGTAATCACGTGGATCCAGGCTCTTGTATGCTTCAATCTTGATCCATTCTTGATGTACTTGATTCTGTTTGCAATATTTGGATGAAACTTGGCTTGGATCTTGATCTACAACTGAATTTGCAGCTTGTATGTTCTTGAAGAAAGTGCACGAAAATGGATTGATCACACCTTGTTCTTGGTTGAATTCTGATCTATGATGATGAATCAGTATAATGAAGTTGATTTTGATGATGATTGGTGAAGAATTTGAGGAATTGAAGTGAAAATTCAATGAGAAAGAATGAGAGAATTTGGGAAATTCTTGGTGAAAAATGAGTCCAACCCTTGATCAATCTTCATTTCATGAATATATAGTGTTCAATGGTAACTTCTAGATCCCTCTTACACATTCCCTTGCCTTCCAACTTTGATTCATTTTGGCTATGTTTCTTAAAATGCAAGTAACCAAGGATATCTTTGAAATCTTCCACTAAACTCAAAAAAGTGCTTGAACCATTGTCTTTAGAATGTCTTTTCCATTCAAAATCATATATTGGAAGTCTCCATTTGGACTTATAAATCTCCCAAACCATTTTCCACTTTGACTTTATTCAAATTATAAGCCATTTTAGTTCAAATTTGGACCAATCATGCAACTTCATGTTATGAGCTTTTCCAACAATTTGTGACCTTATTTCTAGACTTAAAATCCCATTTGGAGCAAGTTTGATGTTGTAAGTTTTTCCATTTGAGGCCTCCTTGTATGAGTTTTGGACATAGGTTAAAATGACCTGTAATTCACAAATGCCCAAAATACCCTTTGCTTGCCAAGACCATAAGTTGAGTTCCACACATCATATGAAGGCATACTATACCATTCTAGAAAGCTAAGACAATGAGGAACAATTCTTATGTTGACCAAGAATTCATTTGAAATCTCCTTGAGGGGTAAAAATTGCTTGGAAGTCAAGTCACTTTCACAGACAGAATTTCAGATACCTCAGATGACCTGTAACTTGCAAGGACCATAACTTGAGTTCTATAAATCTCCTGGATGTCTTCCACCACTCAAATTAAAGGTATTGAGACCCTCTACAAGTTTCATGTTGGCCAAGAAGCCATTTGAAGCTAGCATTTTGACTTATTTTGCTTGGAAATTTGACCTAAACTAGGGGATTTTACACAGAAACCCTAATTTAGAAACTCCTCTTCTCCTTGATTTCTCTTGAATTCTCCTTGGCATATCTCCCTGTCCTTCTTTATATGTCCCATGATGAACCCCACATCCCTCCACTAGACTTGAATGCCCCTTAAATCAGTCAATTGACCTAGGGTTGACCCAGATGAAACCCTAGTTGACTGCCTTCAGCTGTAGCTCTTGTGCTCTCATCAATGACTTGTCTCCTTCTTCAAATGACTTTCTAAGTCTCTCATAATGTCTAGATACTCTCCATGCCTTCAACTCACAGCTCACAACCCTCTTGTTGACCCTTAGATACCCTCAGCTAGGAGATGGACTCAAGGCTTGATCTGCTGAACTCTTTGCTTTCAAATTCTTTCCTGATGACTTGAATAAGATTGAATTGGGATAATAACCTCTTGACAGGCTTCTAGAGATGAGAATAATGATTGGTCTCCCTGTTGTATGCCTTGCTATGCTTATGCTATGCAGATGATTAGACTATGTACATGACTCTATATGCAAATGCTAATGACATTGAAACATAAACCAAGGAATAAGGTTGGGCAAATTTTAGGGTGCAACAGCTGCCCCTATTCAAGCGGCTTGGACCCGATTGGGTGAAGAGCCCGGAGCCTTCAGACATTCGCGGTACGAGACGGTTGAATACTAGGAACCCAGAAATTTGCCAACCGCAGAAATAAACTGCGCCACTGCTTGGGGAACGACATTCATCAGCTGAATTTAACTGTTACGGCAACCCACTGATCTCGTGCGACCGTGCTGGGGATTCTTCTCATCATCCTGAAAAAGATTGAATTATCGGAAACTTCGTCCTTTGCTTGTCCACGTCAGGACTCTATCTGCTGTCAACTCGGAAAAAACTTTAACAACTTTGCTGGGGACGGCTCGTCTGCCTTCTCGTCAGAGATAAATCGTCCACGTTAGGAATAAACTCTTCCACGTTAGGAATACCACCGTCCACGTTAGGACTCACCTTTCCACGTAAGGAATAACCGTTCCACGTTAGGAATAATACTGTCCACGTTAGGACTCACCTTTCCACGTAAGGAATACATCGCTTTTCCCCGTCAGTGGTGACTTTTCTCTGCTTTGTCAAACTCTTCCACGTAAGGAATACGTCTTCTTTTGCTTTGTCCACGTAAGGACTCTTTCTTTTTCCACGTTAGGAATCACAAATTTTCCACGTAAGGAACCCCAATCTTTCCACGTGAGGAATACTATATCAATCTTTCTTTCCACGTTAGGAATGCTTCTTCTTTCCACGTAAGGAATACCGTTTCTTCTTTTCGTCCACGTCAGGACTAAACTCTCCACGTAAGGAATCTATCTTCTTCTTCCACGTTAGGAATAACTTCTTTGATTTGTCCGCGTCAGGACTAAACTCTCCCACGTCAGGAATAATCTCTTTCTTTCCACGTCAGGAATCAATCTTGATATGTCCGCGTGAGGACTCAATCTTTCCTCGTAAGGAATAAACTCGTCTTTCCACATAAGGAAACCATTTTTCTTCCACGTAAGGAATGCTCTTGATATGTCCACGTAAGGACTCTGATCTTTCCACGTTAGGAATCAAACCTTGATCTATCCATGTCAGGACTAAACTTTTCCACGTAAGGAAACACCTTCTCTTTCCACGTCAGGAATCAACTTCTTTTCCATCTGTCCGCGTCAGGACTAAACTTTCCACGTAAGGAATCAATCTCTTTTCCACGTAAGGAATCACCATTTTTCCACGTAAGGAATAGGACTTCGTCTGGATCTGTCCGCGTCAGGACTAAACTCTTCCACGTTAGGAATGCACTTGTCTCCCCGTAAGGAATCCATCTCGATATGTCCGCGTAAGGACTCAATCTTTCCACGTAAGGAATACCAACTTCTTTCCGCGTAAGGAATAAATTCGTCTTTCCACGTAAGGAAACCATCTTCTTTCCACGTAAGGAAACATTGTCTTTCCACGTAAGGAGAACATCGTCCACGTTAGGACCCACCTTTCCACGTCAGGAACACCATCTTAATCTGTCCACGTAAGGACTCCAATCTTTCCACGTAAGGAATATGATCTTTTTCCACGTAATGAATACGTTATCAATCTGTCCATGTAAGGACTCTGGCTTGATATGTCCACGTAAGGACTCAATCTTTCCACGTAAGGAAACAACTTCGTTCCACGTCAGGACCCATGTTTCGTCTTGATTTGTCCACGTCAGGACTCAGGCGTCTTCGACCCGCTGGGGAAATACAACTTGTCCACGTCAAGACTCACTTCTTCATTGGTCCCGACCCACAAACTTCTTAGCACTGACGTGACAGCGACTTTGAGGCGGACTCTACTAGGGATATCTGGAAACCAAACTACCGGATGCCTGTTCTGATGCCCGGAGGCCACTTCTGAAATTCTGATTCATGAAACCTTTTGATGACAAATAACTCTGCTTGGGAATAAAGAGAGACTTATCCTGGTAACTCTGTGGGGAATACTGCCGAAACTGACATTATCATTGAATATCTCATGCCGAGATCTTGAGTGTTTGGTAGTTCATTTGAGCAAGTGCTCTCCCCACCTGCTGGGATACAGGGACCGCTTCAGCAAAATAAATGCTGAAGATAATGCCAACTCCGCTGGGGATAGCCAGGTGCTACAGAATTATTCCAGCAAAATAAATGCTGTAAGAGTGAAGTCGACTCAGCTGTGAAATTAGGAACTTAAACCAAACACCTTGTTGAAGTAGCATCCTGCTGGGGAATATAACTTTGCTGGGGAATAGCAGATGTGCACAGTACGATTGGATTTCTGCTGGAGAGTGAACTGATATTACACAGTATCTCTGACAAAATAAATGCCAGGACCCACAACCAACTCTGCTGGGGAGAGTCTTAATCTTCGAGTTCTACTGGGAGGAAAGAACACTTGCTGAAAGGAGAGAACTCCGCTTCGGGGATACTAACATGCCCAGCTTGCCCCTGAATCTGCAACAGTTTTGGAATGGACCCTACAGTCATGGGCGGCTTCTACATTTCGGACCTCGAAGGGGTGTTTCAAGAACATAACTTTCGTGCTTCTAGGGTGACCTGCCCCGGTCTCGCAACAATCTTTTGTCTCTGATCGACTGTGTCGTGGAGCAATGCCCATAGCTATGAGAGATTTGCCAAATCTTGACCTGACTGCCCCAGATTTACTGATTCTAGGATGACTGACTCTACCTGAATTAATCAGTATAGCTTGCCCCAGTTCACGAAATATTTGGGCATTCTGCATTTTATCCTGATCATACCTTCCACTGTAGGAATCTTTCCTGTCGGCATGCGCTTACTCGCAGGTAACACAAGTTGTTCTGCATAAAAGATATATTAAACGCAATGCATATGACAGTTTCAAAACCCAAGTCTGTTCACTAAAAAATTTTGTGACATGTAACGAATCAATTATCAAAATGTCAATATGAAAGCTGGTAAGAGGAACCCTTTTAGGAGTCAGAATCGACGAGATCTTTACTGACGTATGCCCTCGGACAAAACCTGTTTCAATTAGGACTTTTGCGGGTTGTAACATGGTCAGGTTCACGGTTAACAAGGAAAGATATAGGCTCAAAATTTATTTCGACCCACCCATTCTTCGTGATGTTCTCCAATCCTATGTTCAGCTAATCTGACTTCAGCGTTCACCTATTAGAGGTGGAATGATAGGAGTGATGGTTCAGGATACCACGCGTTTTTCTTTTTTTTTTTGAGTGACGGTCATTTGCTTTTCGTCTTTGGGTGCCTAGAATCACACGACTTTTGTCCTTTTCGAGGATTTGCTCTCTTCTTTGACAATCCTTTTCATCTTTCGTTTTTTTTCGTTCCCTAACTTTTGCCTGGACTGAGTATCTTTTGAGATTCTTTTGATTTTCCAGTCCAGCGGGATGCCCCTGTTTTTGCCTAAGTCATTTGTTTTCAAATTTTGACTTAGCGGGCTCTTGATTCTTTTCACTTTTCGTTCTCTTTTTTTTTTTTTTTGAACAAGTCGTGTGACACTGGTTTGTCTGACTTCTTGTGGAGTAATGTGACTGTTTCACTCTTTGTCGGCAAGGTTTAACCATTGCGGTTCTTTAGGCATGACTTATACAAGTGTGATTTATCCTCAACCGGACACTCTTTCCACGATTCGAACGCTTGGTCAAACTAACTGACACCTACCCTGCCCCGGGTTAAGATTTGGGGGTTTTTTCATTTTCGAAAAGAACCTCCTACTACTGGCTCGAAAGGGGTTATCAAGGGATTACCTTCCTTATATCTCCAGTGTTTATGGATTGAAACAATGCCTGTATTTCATCAACAGGTTCTTTATCCAAAAGCATACGATCGGAATATTATTCGTCATCTGTTTTCGTCATCCTCCCCAGATTCCTGCTAAAACAAGCATTAAGCATTAAAGTAAAACAAAGAGTGAACACGACTGGATTAATTCAAAACATGCATATTCATTTCGTTTATTAATATCAATTGAAAAACAACAAGTTTTAAGAGCGAAATTTGCAATTACACAGAAAAGAAACTACGAATGCGCGGACATGAACAAGATAACATGAAAAATGTCGGTGTCTCAGAACTGGACTTCCTACACTTTGACTTATTGGCGAGTCAACCATTCTCAGAAGCTATCATCAGGGGTAGTCTACTGCTGTCTCGATCTTCTTTCACCGGCCCGATCAAATCTGGGAAACCTTTTCATCACCCCGGCTTTTGCTTGTCTATGGCTTTGCACCACCTTGGGGACCCTATCGGAGAAGTTAATGACCCTGCTGTCGATTAAATCTTGGACGTTATGCTTGAACGCGTGGCAACCTTCAATATCATGTCCGGGAGCCCCGGAGTGGAATTCACAGTGCCTGCTCGCATCATAGCCATCCGGCAGAGTGCCGGTTATTGGCGCCAGAGTTCTTTTCTCCACCAAGTTCAATCTTAGTAGTGTCTGTAACAAATCTGCGTACGTTGAGGGAGGCTTCTCAAACACCCTCCTTGGCTTTTTTTCCCGAATTCTTTGCTGAGTCGTATACTGGCATCTTGTATGCTGCTGGCTTTGCTCGAGCGATTCCTTGGGCTCACGCGTTATCATCCTTAAGTTCAACCCTGGCATCGGCAACTGTTGTGGACATGGAGACTTAGCTTCCAGTGGCTCTGGGATATACCTCGATTCATCTGCAACCTCTGGCGGAAAAATGGGAATATCAGTCCCTGCAACTTTTATGCCCCCCGGTACAAACTCAATTATCTTCTCATCCAGCAAATCTTGAATCTTATGCTTAAAAGCTTTGCAGTTTGCAATGTTATGCCCCGGTGCTCCGGAGTGGAAGGCACAATGGGCGTTCAGGTCATAGTCTGGTGGTGGCTGCCCTGTCAGTGGAACCAAAATGCGGGGCTCAGCCAGTTGAAGTTGGAACAAGAGTTGCACCAGCTGATCATAAACCACAGGGATCTCATCAAATACTCTGTTAGAAGACCTCATCCTCTTACCACACCTTCTTGAGTTATCCTGCAAAATCAATTGCGACTGCTGACGAGGAGAATTCTGAGCTTCGAATCGTGGGGAGGGTCTCTTACGCCTATCATGCGTGGGTAATGGTTCTTCAGACCCCTGAGGAACAGATAAGCCAGCCGCGTCTTCCGACATTTGCCCTCCTTCTCTCCGGAGTACGTTCCTTAATACTTCAGCCATCAACCCTATCTGTGCCTTCAATCGGCAGTTCTCTTCTTCTAGCGTCTCTTGATTCGAGCGCAACTCTTGCATATCTTTCGTGAACTGCCCCAGCTGGCCTCGAACATCCGTTAATTCTGCTTGAACCTGTTTGATGGCTACCCCCACAAGTTGGCGTATGCGGCCTGGGAGAAGACCTTGATTCTCTAGCTGAGCAAAGCCGGCAGCTCTATCATTAGCCCGTGCCATCAGAGGCTGTACCGTATCCTGCAACTGCTTCTGACTCTCGGCCATGGCTTCCATTACCTGTATGATCCGCGTTATGTGGTCGCGCACCTCTTGCATCTCAGTCGGATCCTGACTCATGACTTCCTTGCTGCCAGGGAATTCTTCGGTCGCTAATCTTGGAGGACCTGCTGGATACAGGAGATGAGATACAATTTAATAATTACCTGTAATGCAATATGAACATGAATGCAATGCAATGTGTGTGTCTGTGCATTAGGGAAATTCATTCCCCGATTCTAGTGCGAAGGTGCCGGTGCAGTGATAGTGTTGACAATAGGAATATCGGAGCTGAATCATAGAAAGCCTCATATATTGCAGGGAGAATCAATAAGCCCAGGGTACAAAATCACTGAGAGTACAAAGAAGGCATGACCTCAACCAACAATCCTGGTGATGGTCAGCACTATGCAAATAAAGCATACAAGTTACTACATGAAAGGATCAAATCTTCCCAAAAGTCTGGTACTCTTCTATCAACTTCCTGGTCTCCGGATGGCTTGGTCGATCAAGCAGCCCTTTAACAAGTTGGTTTCTCCTCTTAAGGACACGGCGTACGTCTTCAGCAGTTTCTTCCCATGTTGCTTCTCCGAAGCAATCTTCTAACTTTCGCTTCTGAGACACTGCTTCATCTCTGGATTTGATCGCCTTGTTCAGTGCATGCTGGACACTATACCGGGTCATCACTTCTTCTTCGCACTTATCGATGCTGGACTTCAACTGCTCTTCGAGGTCGGAAATTTGATGCTTCAGCTTATCTTCCCTCTTCTTGTTGTTAGTGAGTGTAGCATTCCAAGTCTTATTGCAAGAAGATATCTCTCGGTGTGCTGCGTCGAGCGCCTTCTTTTTGGCTTCCAGCATGTCATGGGAGCTTCTGAACTCTTGCCCCAGACGTTCACGCTTCTTCTTTTCCTCAGTCAACTCAGCCCCTAACCTGTTTACCAGCTCGATCTGTTGTTGGAAAGCATATACAGCCTTGTTCTTCTCGCTGCGTGCCTGGGCTAACTCTTGCTCTAACCCTTCATTAATCTTCATCAAGGCTTCCTTTTCTCTCACAACTTGTTCATAGACTTCCCTAGAAACAGTAGTCGGCTCTGCTACCGGAACGGGAACAAGAATTGGTACATCTGGGAATGGCATCCGCAACTGACTTGCTCTCTCCTGAATCCAAACTCTATAAAGTGCATAGGCCTGGCAATCGTTCTTACCTAACAGTGGCTTCCCTTTGCGGTTAATACGCGTCCAGGCATGTTGTAACTTGGCTAATAACTCCCCTTTCACGTCGCCTGTGAAGTACAGAGATTCCTGTATTTCTTCCTCCTGAGGTGGATTCTTCAGCGCATATCCGAACTGGTGAATGAATAGAGAAGGGTTGTAATTGATACACCCTTTTCTTCCTATCAGCGGCACATTAGGGTACCTAGAACAACTGAAGATGAGCTCGGATCCCAACAAATCTCAATCAAACCATACAACGTCTTCGGAAGATAGCCTCATCAGGCATTCTGACCAACTGGCTGAGGTTGCATTGTCTACAAATGGTCCTTTTGTGGGAAGGTGACTCTTGAACCACATATTCAACAGAGGAGTACAGCAGTACACAACCTTTCCTCTTTGGTTCTCATTCTTATAGTGCAATGAATGATAGAAGTCTCCAATCAAAGTTGGCACTGGGTTGCCTGCAGCAAACAGATAGAAAGCGTCCAAATCCACAAAGTTGGGCAAGTTAGGAAACAGCACAATTCCATAAATGCATAAAGCCAAAATAGCATTGAAAACCACCCAACAACCGTTCTTGGCGTATTCTTGAGCTTTGACAACTAAGAAATCAAGAGAGAAACCTGAAACCCCAAGCCAAGAAGTCAATAACAGATCTGCAGCGTTTATGTGCAAGGCTTTGGCTAAGTCCTCCAACTTGGGCTCAGCAGCAGAGTGAATAAAGGGAACCTTGTTCTGCACGGGAAGCTCAGTAAACTCCACATACTCCTCAATGGTAGGTCCTAAAATGAAGTCAGCAAAAGTAAAGCATCTCAATGCGGGGTCATAGAACTGCATCAAGGTGTATAGCCCGTTCATCTCATCAGCAGTGGGCTTACAGACTAATCTCAGTAATCTCCCATGGCTCATTCTGAAGCTTCTCCTAACCTCCTCATCGGCAAGAGATATCAGACCAAGCAAAGAAGTAATATCAGGTGAAGGCAGCTTATACGCAACTGTTTTCCTCAAACCAGCCATAATCAATACTCAGAAGTCCGGGCACTAGAACTAGGGAAATGCAAATGCACCTGCAGCACAGACACACGTTAGTGAAATGCAAATGGTAATGGATATGCAGGCAATGCAATGCAAGTAACATGCAACAGGGACCAAAACTGTAGCTGAATAGCCTGAACCCAATCAAGAAAGGTCTCAGATAGACCATCCAGAAGCCATCAAACCCTGGTCTCAGATAGACCTAAAACCAAGCTCCAATACTGGTCTCTGACAGACCTCAAACCATAACTCCAACTGGTCTCTGGTAGACCTCAAATCATATCTCTAATTAGTCTCTGACAGACCTCATAACACATCTCCAACTGGTCTCTGACAGACCTCAAAACACATCTCCAAATGGTCTCTGACAGACCTCATGACTCTCCATAAATACCCAGGATCTCTGATCAAGAAATAACCGGTATCTGAAGGTCTGGTTACCTGCATAACCCCAAATCCCCTCACAGGTGGGTGGCCCTATAACTGGCACAAGGTACGGCATCCTATGCGGTCGTCGGCGTCACAGACTTTCAGGGTTGATGATACGATTCCCAGAAGGAGTGGCATCATCAAATCCTGAAGAGGCCTCACTCAGCCAACTTCCAAATGATCGGTCCCCGGAGTCGACAATTCAGCTGACCAACAACCCCTTCGACCCAAAGGGTAGAAAAAGAAGCCAACCAGAAGAACCTCGTCCGAGTGTAGATTTCATGAGACACTAATGCAAGCAAAGCCGGCACGCGCCCACTACTTTCTACGCTAATTCTAGGTGCACTCAAGCCCAGGTCCGGCTTATCTCTCAATATCAGAACACCCGTCACACCCCAATACAACAATAATAAACAATATACATAATGCTGAAAATAAAGGTCAGAAATATACAATAACTCCCTACAAAATCCTCGACGGGAAAACAAGCGCTAGGACTGACTCTCTTAAGGGACGTTGGATCCCAAATGCATAAGAACCATCGCAGTTCTTAGCAGCCAGGGGACGTTGGGTCCCCAGCAGAGTCGCCAGCTGTCGCTACTGCGAAAATCGGCGCCGGCTGATCAGAAGAGTCGCCACCGTGCGTTATTTATCCCACGGGAGGGAAAGGGAACGCTCAGAGTAAACCTCGCAAAGACGGGAAAGGTATGGTCGTCGCAACCAAAACCTGGGTTCGGGAGTCGGTTACGCAAGGGGAAGGTATTAGCACCCCTCACGTCCGTCGTACTCGACGGGATCCACGCTTGTTTTCGGGTATGGATTGTTATTCTATCTACGCTAAAGGTCTGGGGTTAACAGAAAAAGAAAATGAAAATGACTCGGCAAAGTATCGCACTCTATGCCTACGTATTCCCGTCTGGAACGAGAAATCAGAGTCAACGTAGTTCGCCTACCTACGGGAAAGGAGGGGAAGGTTGCTCGCTAGGATATCGCATCCTATGCCTACGTACTTCCACACAGCATGGAAGATCAGAGCAAACGTAGTTCGGGCCACGTAAGACACAAGTCTGTCTTGATTGTTTTTTATTCCTTCTGAAAAAGGTTTTTTCTGATTACTGGTCCAAGCGGACAAAAATGACGTTTTGATGAGTTCACATTCTTTTACGGAAGAAGTGCCTTTTATTGTGTTTGAAATCTTTACGTGTTTTTCTGTTTGTTTTGAGAAAGAAAGAGACAGAACTCTAACCTACGGTTGCGAAGGGAAACAAACTAACCTAATGTTATCATGCATGGATTAAGACCTAGTGTCTATCATGCTTCTCTCTTGCACAGAGAGAAATAGAGATCCTAAGGGATAGGCAGCAACAGAAACAATATCAGATATATACAGTAAAACAGTAAAATGCATGGATGCAACAGTACAAGCGAGGCAAGGTAGTCCCACTCAACCTCGAACCTGGAAAACAATAGGCGAGAGTGAACAGGCTTCACTTTCAACCCAGCAGGGTAAACAGCAAACAATACAGTCCAGAA
Source organism: Lathyrus sativus (assembly GCA_963859935.3). Lineage (NCBI taxonomy): Eukaryota > Viridiplantae > Streptophyta > Magnoliopsida > Fabales > Fabaceae > Lathyrus > Lathyrus sativus. The sequence goes on from OZ012735.1 coordinate 514,030,951, forward strand.
AACCAAACAATACATCAGCAATGAAATACAACAGCAAAAGAACAGCATCAGCAGCTCTGAATCAACATCTGGCTTCAAGCAATCTCCAATCAGCTACAGGCTTCAACAAGCATCAATATCCATCTTCATGACCTTCAGATAAGGGCTTTGATCATCTATCTTCCATCTGCAATGGCTTTTCTTCAAGCTCAAACCTCCAGGATGAGGGATTAGTCACAAGAGTGAATTGAATGAATGTTAGACAGTTAATTACCTACCAAGGGTGGTTCATCAACTGTTAACATTAAACAGAAAGTTTCCTCTCAAAAGTTCTATCTTTCAAATATATTCACTGATCCTTCCAAAGGAAGGAGGTGGATATTTGAAAGAGACTATGAATCATAGAGAAAGGATAGAGGCAAACAAAGCCATCTATGTTTGAGAAGCAAGCTTTCTAATCTAGAGCTCTGCCTAGCTCCTAAACCCTAGTTCCTCAGCAGCTGCTAGCAAGAACCTCCTCTCCAACTCTGGCAGTTGACCTTCAATCTTTGGATCTCCAATGGTCTTCATCTCCTCAAGTCTTCAGCTCTCCCAAGTCCCCAGACAAACCCAATACCCAAGCAAGCAAGCAATAATCCCCAGAGGGCACACCACACCAGTCAATCAGATATACAGACAGTATTAATAGTAGTAGGGGAATCCTGACTTTTCTAAGGGATCTAATAGCTACCCATAGCCCCTATAGTCCCATAACTAATCTAGTTAAATCCTAAGTCCTAAGGGAAAGAATCAAACTTCCTAAGTCATCACCTAAAAAAAACCTCAATTTGTTCAGGTGGTTCAAGCCTACATTAAGCACCTAAAATTACTTCCTAAAAATGGGAACTAAATGGAATCTACAAGTTCAATATCTCATCTAAACACCCTAAAAAGAATGAACAAAAAATATGAAAACATTTAGTAGAACAAAAATTAGCAAAATCATGCATGAAATGAAACTATCTAAAATGACATTTATTTAGAAAATATGGAAAAAATAGCAAATAAAAATAAAAATGCAATTTTATTTAATGACAATTTTCTACATATTCTAATGAAAATGATGTAAAAAGAATGAACTAAAAATGATTTTTTATGTATTTATTATGAATTAATGAAAATGCATAAAAAATAAAGAAAATAATGAAATAAAGGGAGGGGGTTTGTTCAGCAAGCGCGTTCAGTTGATATTTCATTGGGCCAGGCAGACAGGGGGTGCGCGTAGCACATTGGCTTAAGCCCAAAACCATTTCAGAATTAATAAAACTAACAACAGCGCAGGGGGTGAAAATAGGAATAGAATCACGTTCAAATTGACAATGGGCCTAAAATTGGGGGGTGGGGATATCAACGGAGCACTCAGGCCCGCCCGTTTCAATTAATGAAACGGTGCGTTTAGGGCACCTAACTAATTCCCTCCAAAATCAGATTAAATGCTAGCCACACGATGGCTCTATGAGTCAAGGGTCCAACATGAAATGAACGTTCCAGATTGTGTCTTCTCCAATGGATCATAAACACTTAGGGTTTCCTCTCCATGGCAGCCATGCACGAGCCAACTTCAAGCTCTCAGTTCTCCATCTCCAGTCCATGAAACGCCACGCTATGAACATGAAACTTACTCTAAACCTCTCCCTCTACAATCCTATGGCCTCAGTTTGCTTTGAAACTCATCCAATCGATAAACCCGAGCGCAACAATTTCTGGCTCCATGAAAATACACTGAGATGCATCACAATAATTCTCAATCAAACTTATCCTAATCTAATCTATGACTAATGGTAATTATCCTGCGCTAACAACCTAAGATTCTAATGCACTAATCCACGAGTTCTAGGTCCTAACAGCTTGGTGCACCTGCTATGAATTGTCTCTATTCAGCCTCAAATTCATCTAAACTAACCTCCTAACATCATAGACCATGAATATACTAGTAAAACTACCTAAATCTCCCTAGATTGAGTAAGTTAGAAAGATTTGCACCTTGAGCAAGCTTTAATGGAGGCTGAGTAATCACGTGGATCCAGGCTCTTGTATGCTTCAATCTTGATCCATTCTTGATGTACTTGATTCTGTTTGCAATATTTGGATGAAACTTGGCTTGGATCTTGATCTACAACTGAATTTGCAGCTTGTATGTTCTTGAAGAAAGTGCACGAAAATGGATTGATCACACCTTGTTCTTGGTTGAATTCTGATCTATGATGATGAATCAGTATAATGAAGTTGATTTTGATGATGATTGGTGAAGAATTTGAGGAATTGAAGTGAAAATTCAATGAGAAAGAATGAGAGAATTTGGGAAATTCTTGGTGAAAAATGAGTCCAACCCTTGATCAATCTTCATTTCATGAATATATAGTGTTCAATGGTAACTTCTAGATCCCTCTTACACATTCCCTTGCCTTCCAACTTTGATTCATTTTGGCTATGTTTCTTAAAATGCAAGTAACCAAGGATATCTTTGAAATCTTCCACTAAACTCAAAAAAGTGCTTGAACCATTGTCTTTAGAATGTCTTTTCCATTCAAAATCATATATTGGAAGTCTCCATTTGGACTTATAAATCTCCCAAACCATTTTCCACTTTGACTTTATTCAAATTATAAGCCATTTTAGTTCAAATTTGGACCAATCATGCAACTTCATGTTATGAGCTTTTCCAACAATTTGTGACCTTATTTCTAGACTTAAAATCCCATTTGGAGCAAGTTTGATGTTGTAAGTTTTTCCATTTGAGGCCTCCTTGTATGAGTTTTGGACATAGGTTAAAATGACCTGTAATTCACAAATGCCCAAAATACCCTTTGCTTGCCAAGACCATAAGTTGAGTTCCACACATCATATGAAGGCATACTATACCATTCTAGAAAGCTAAGACAATGAGGAACAATTCTTATGTTGACCAAGAATTCATTTGAAATCTCCTTGAGGGGTAAAAATTGCTTGGAAGTCAAGTCACTTTCACAGACAGAATTTCAGATACCTCAGATGACCTGTAACTTGCAAGGACCATAACTTGAGTTCTATAAATCTCCTGGATGTATTCCACCACTAAAATTAAAGGTATTGAGACCCTCTACAAGTTTCATGTTGGCCAAGAAGCCATTTGAAGCTAGCATTTTGACTTATTTTGCTTGGAAATTTGACCTAAACTAGGGGATTTTACACAGAAACCCTAATTTAGAAACTCCTCTTCTCCTTGATTTCTCTTGAATTCTCCTTGGCATATCTCCCTATCCTTCTTTATATGTCCCATGATGAACCCCACATCCCTCCACTAGACTTGAATGCCCCTTAAATCAGTCAATTGACCTAGGGTTGACCTAGGGTTGACCCAAATGAAACCCTAGTTGACTGCCTTCAGCTGTAGCTCTTGTGCTCTCATCAATGACTTGTCTCCTTCTTCAAATGACTTTCTAAGTCTCTCATAATGTCTAGATACTCTCCATGCCTTCAACTCACAGCTCACAACCCTCTTGTTGACCCTTAGATACCCTCAGCTAGGAGATGGACTCAAGGCTTGATCTGCTGAACTCTTTGCTTTCAAATTCTTTCCTGATGACTTGAATAAGATTGAATTGGGATAATAACCTCTTGACAGGATTCTAGAGATGAGAATAATGATTGGTCTCCCTGTTGTATGCCTTGCTATGCTTATGCTATGCAGATGATTAGACTATGTACATGACTCTATATGCAAATGCTAATGACATTGAAACATAAACCAAGGAATAAGGTTGGGCAAATTTTAGGGTGCAACACTATGCATGATAACTTCTAGGAGTTCCCTGTTTCAAACCTCAACTATAGGATGAATCCTTGGCATGACAACAGTAGGACTTGATAGTCTCCCCTTAGTTGATCCCCTTCTCTTCTCATCTCAAAAACAGTTTAAGATACAATAATCATGAATGATTTCTTTTGTACGTTACGAGCCTTAAGCTATCGGAGAAAGGATTGTTGGAGAGCTTCTTTTCAACAGTCCGAATGTTTAGTATGGCACCCTTTGGGTGACATGCGACGCATTCACTCTCGGGTCATAGTCTCTAGTGCGATTGAAATTGCAAACACAATAAAAAACACTTCTTCCGTAAAAGACAGAAAACAAACTTCAAACCTTTTTGCCCCGTGGGCCCATAATTCAAAGGAAGCTTTTCTGAAGAAAAGAGTGTCGTTAAACTTTAATTCTACCGCAAACAGGCTTTGTCCCTAACTGCTGGAATTGGTGTTTAACCCTACTCGATAAAACAGATTAATCTGAATTCCCGTAACCCGTAGTAGCCCGAACTACGTAAGCTCTGATCTCTCATACCTGTTGAGAGTACGTAGGCACAATACTGATGTATTGGCGAGCCACCTTCCCCGTAACCCGTAGTAGGTCGAACTACGTTGACTCTGATTTCTCATTCTCTGATGAGAATACGTAGGCATAAAGTGCGACGCTTTGCCGAGTCATTCTCTTTTTTTTAAGCCAGCCTTGATAGGTAGATAGATAAACCAACTCGTCCAGTAAACACAACAAGCGTGGATCCCGTCGAGTACGACGAACGTGAGGGGTGCTAATACCTTCCCCTTGCGTAACCGACTCCCGAACCCAGACAATGGTTGCGATGACCTTGTCTTATACCTTTTCGTCAGGTTTTTCGATCGTTTCCTTTCCCGCTCCGAGGGATAAATAACGAAAGGTGGCGAATCTTCTGTTTTGCCGGCACCTTATTTTCGCGAAAGCGACAGTGATGAAATAAACATGTTGTGTATGTTTATATGAATGGACTGGAATTATGGATGTGTGCATGATAAATATGCATTATGATGTATATGATGAAATGTGATGAGTTGTGGTGAGAAATATGATATTTGTATGTTCGATGTTTGTATATAGATATATAATTATATGCATTGTTTGTTATGATAATGTTTCTCACCCTTCTGCTATTTTATGATGCTCTATGAGGCATTGCAGAGTAGGTTGCTGGAGGTCTTTTTGTGAAGCGTGGCTTCATTCTTTTTGGTTGGTCGGCTCTGATATGTAGCACCGAGTATCTAGGATTTGTTTTGATTCTTTTATGATACATCTGTGTATGTATCTGTTGATGAATGTTTATGTAAACATGACTGATGAATTGAATTAATCTGAATGATGTATATAAGTTTATATGATTGAAGTGATTCAATGTTTAGATGTTTCCGCTTTTATTCTAAATATTGAGACGCTGATGAATGTCTGTGACGCTGATGACCGCATAGGATGTCGAACTTGAGTTAGTTTAGGTCCATACCTGTGAGCAGGGTTGGGTTTGTTGCAGGAAACTTTGACCTTCAGACCACCTGGTTTTCTTGACAGTGAATCAGTTTTGGTTGGGATCAGAGGATCTCATCAGCAGATGTGTATGTTGTTCTTGATAGAGCAGGTTCATGATTGGGATCAGAGGATCTCATCAGCAGATGTGTATGTTGTTCTTGATAGAGCAGGTTCATGATTGGGACCTGAGGATCTCATTTACAGATGCATGTTTGTTCTTGACAGAGCAGAGTTTTGGTCATGTATCAGAGGTCCTTATTATCAGATGTTTGTTCTTGACAGAGCAGAGTTTTGGTCCTGTATCAGAGGTCCTCATTATCAGATGTTTGTTCTTGACAGAGCAGAATTTTGGTCTTGTATCAGAGGTCCTTATTATCAGATGTTTGTTCTTGACAGAGCAGATTTATGGTCCTATGTGTGTATTCTTGACAGAGCAGATTTGTGGTCCGATACCAGGGTTTTCTTCTTATCAGAGATAGTGGTTGTTCTTGATAGAGCAACATCATGGTTTTGTTGATACAGAATCTCCACAGCACAGTTGCCTTGATCTCCTGCTGCATGATTGCATTTCACATTGCTTTGCATACTCGTTTGCATTTCATTAACGTGTGTCTGTGTTGCAGGTACCATTTTCCCCGATCCAGGATTTCTTGCTTCCTATTGTATTGTTATGGGTTCTCTGAGGAAGACCGTGGCTTACAAGCTCCCTGCCCTTGATGTGGTTCAGCTGACTGGTTTGATTGCTTTAGCAGATGATTCTGTGAGAGATGGATTCAGAACGTCTTACGGCAAATTGCTCAGTTTGGTTCGTAAACCTTCTGCGTTTGAGTTGAATGGGTTGCACGCTCTGCTGCAGTTCTACGATCCTCCGTTGAGATGCTTTACTTTCCAGGATTTTGTTCTCGCACCCACACTAGAGGAATACGCTGATTTGTTAGGTGTGCCTATCAAGAGGCAGATGCCTTTTGTTCATATGGATGCTGAGCCTAATCTGGCTGGTCTAGCTCCGTCACTTCATCTGGATGCCTTTGAGTTGGTATTGTCTAGTTGGAATAAGGTTCCCGGTTTCTCCTTGCAGTTCTTAGTGGGAAAAGCTCAGCAGTGCGCCAAAGACGGATGTTGGGTCGTGTTTAACGCCATCCTCGCTCTGTGCATATATGGCATCATTCTGTTCCCCAATATGCCCGACTTTGTGGACTTCGACGCTTTCCGCATCTTTGCTTCAGGGAATCCAGTCCCTACCTTGATAGGAGATGTCTACCATTCCATCCATTATAAAAACGAGAACAGAAGGGGAAAGAATGTATCATGCTGTGTGCCCCTGCTTTATAAATGGCTTGATAGTCATCTACCCAAGAGGGGTTCCTTTGTTTCGTTTGCAGCCACATCTGAGTGGTCCGAGCGTTTGATGAGTCTATCTGCGGAGGATATTGACTGGTTTGACAGAGATAGGTTAGGTACCGAGATTATCTTCAGCTGCAGTGGGTTTCCGAACGTGCCTTTGATAAGCAGGAAGGGTTGTATAAACTATAACCCATCTTTGTTGGTCCGACAATTTGCTTATGCTTTGAGAGCTCCGCCGAAGGATGAAGAGGTACAGGAATCTCTGTACCTCACTGGTCTTCTAGAGGGGGATATGTTATCTAAGCTTCAGCGCACTTGGAATGGTATCAGTAAGAGGGGAAAACCATTGCTGGGGAGAAGCAATAGTCAGGCCTACACTCCGTACGTGACATGGATCAGAGCCAGAGCAGATGCTATAGGGATGCCGTTTCCTCCTGCCAAGCCAGAAAGCCCTCCAGTGATTGAAGAGCCTACCACCGTGCCCATTCAGCAGCATAATCAGGTGTTAGCTGAGCGAGATGAATTGAAGAGGGCCAATGAAGAATTGGAGAAAGAATTGGCTCAGCTCCGAAGCGAGAGGAACGAAGCCGTTTATTCCTTCAAGAGGCAGACCGAGCTGGTGAACCAGTTGGGGACAGATTTGACTAAGCAGATAGCTGAGCGTGAGCGCATGGGTCGAGACTTCAAAGCTGTCAACGATGTACTGGCCACGAAGAAGCAGCACTTGGACGAAGCGTATCGAAGGATATCCAAGTTTAACCAGCACTGGAGGGCCTCCCTAGCTGTCGCTACTGCGAAAATCGGCGCCGGCTGAACAGAAGAGTCGCCACCGTGCGTTATTTATCCCACGGGAGGGAAAGGAAACGCTCAGAGTAAACCTACCGCAAAGACGGGAAAGGTATGGTCATCGCAACCAAAACCCGGGTTCGGGAGTCGGTTACGCAAGGGGAAGGTATTAGCACCCCTCACGTCCATCGTACTCGATGGGATCCACGCTTGTTTTCGGGTATGGATTGTTATTCTATCTAAACTATAGGTCAAGGGTTAAAAGAAAAGAAAATAAAAAAAGACTCGGCAAAGTATCGCACTTTATGCCTACGTATTCCCGTCTGGAACGAGAAATCAGAGTCAACGTAGTTCGCCTACCTACGGGAAAGGAGGGGAAGGTTGCTCGCTAGGATATCGCATCCTATGCCTACGTACTCTCATACAACATGAAAGATCAGAGCAAACGTAGTTCGGGCCACGTACGACACAAGCTTGTCCTTGATTAATTTTATTCCTTCTGAAAAAGGTTTTCTGATTAGCAGTCCCGGCGGACAAAAATGACGTCTTGATGAGTTCACATTTTTTTACGAAAGAAATATCTTTTATTGTGTTTGAAATCTTTATGTGTTTTTCTGTTTGTTTTGAGAAAGAAAGAGACAGAACTCTAACCTACGGTTGCGAAGGGAAACAAACTAACCTAATGTTATCATGCATGGGTTAAGACCTAGTGTCTATCATGCTCCTCTCTTGCACAGAGAGAAACAGAGATCCTACGGGATAGGCAGAAACAGAAACAATATCAGATATATACAGTAAACAGTAAAATGCATGGATGCAACAGTACAAGCGAGGCAAGGGAGTCCCACTCAACCTCGAACCTAGAAAACAATAGGCAAAAGTGAACAGGCTTCACTTTCAACCCAACAGGGTAAACAGCAAACAATACAGTTCAGAAAACCAATCAATACATCAACAAATGAAATACAGCAAAAGAAACAGCATCAGCAGCTCTGAATCAACAACTGGCTTCAAGTAATTCACAAGCTTCAACAAGCACCAATCTCCATCTTCATGGCCTTCAGACAAGGGCTTTGATCATCAGTCTTCCATCTGCAATGGCTTTTCTTCAAATTCAAACCTCCAGGATGAGGGATCAGTCACAAGAGTGAATTGGGTGTTAAGCAATCAGCTGACTACCAAAGGTGGTGAACAGACTGCTTCTAACACAAGAGACATTTTCTCTCAAGAGTTCTATCTCATAGACACTATCACCAAGCCTTCCAAAGGAAGGGGGTGAGTGTCTTAGAGAGACTCTGAATCACAGAGAATAATGGATGCAGACAAGGCAATCCATGTTTGAGAAACAAAATTTCTAATCTAGAGCTCTGCCTAGCTCCTAAACCCTAATCTCCTCAGCATCTGCTAGCAAGAAACTCCTCCTCAACTCTGACAGTTGATCTTCAATCTTTGAATCTCCAATAGCTTCATCTTCACAAATCTTCAGCTTCCCCAGGGCCCCAGACAAACCCAATACCCATACAAACAATCAATAAACCCCAGAGGGCACACCACACCAGACAACAGATATACAGACAGTAATAATAGCAGTAGGGGAATCCTAACTGTTCTCTAAGGGATCTAATAACTACCCATAGCCCCTATAGTCCCATAACTAATCTATTCAAACCCTAAGTCCTAAGGGAAATGAAATCAAACTCCTAAGTTGTCACCTAAACCCTAGTTTTGCTCATGATATTCAAGCATTTATTAATCACCTAAAATTAACCTCTAAAAATGGGAACTAAAATATTTCTACAAGCCTAATATCTCATCTAAACAATATGAAAAGAATGATCAAAAATATCAAAGCATGTGAGAGAACAAAAATCATAAAAATGATGCATGAAATGAATTATTTAATGTGACATTTATTTAGAAAATATGTAAAAAATATGAAATAAAACTAAAAATGAAAATTTATTTTCCTATAATATTCTAGACATTTTAATGAAAATATGGTAAAAAGAATGAATTAAAATGCATTTTTTATGAATTATTTATGAATTAATGAAAATGGTAAAAATTAGAATGAAATAAGAAAATTAAAATTGAATTAAATGAGGGAGGGGGGTTGAAATAGAAACTACGCGCAGTTCAATCCAGGATGGGCCCTCACAATGGGGGTGCAGATAGCGCCTTTTACTAAGGCCCAGAAAACACTCAGACTTAAAGAAACAAATGGAAACCAGCTGGGGGTGAGAAAAGTAACGAATTTACGTTGAATATTGGTTTTGGGCCTAACACAGGGGTGGGGATATCAATCTCATCTAAGGCCCGCCCGTTTCAATTAATGAAACGGTGCGTTTTGGCCAGGGTCCTTCCCTCCAATTTCAGATCAAATGACAGCCACAAGATCATGCTGAAAGTCAACAGTCTTACTCAACATGAAGGGTCCAGATTGCTTCTTCTCCAAACGACCTGCAACTAGGGTTTCACTTCACCATGGCTCCATGCACGAGCAAGCTTTACACCAAGCTGTTCTCATCTTACACGCCATGAATCCACATGCTGTAAACACAAAAACCACTCCAAATTCTTCCCTCTACAAGCTTAGGGCATTAGATTAACTTGAAACTCACCATAACAACAAACACGATTGAATCAACATCTGGCCACCATTGAAATGCACTGATATGGACCATCACCATTCTTCCTCAAACTTGACCTAAACTAACCTATGCCTAATGGAGGTTAATCTGATGCATCACGCTACAATTATGATGCACTAATCTAAGAGATATAAGCACTAACAGTTTGTTACACCTGTCACTAACCATCACCAAATCGTTCCAAATTCATCTAACTTAATCTCCTAACCACCTAGATCAAGTCTACACTAATAAAATCATGTGAAACCAACAGAATCAAGCTAATCGAATGAAAACTTACCTGATGAGAAACCTTGAAAACAGCTATGGAAATGGAAGATATGAAGCTTTTGAGACTTGGATCTTGATTCACCAATTCAATACTCAATTCTGTATGCACAATTTTGGAGGTTCCTTGCTTGAATCATGCAATTCACTTGAACTTGTGATTTTGATGTTGATGAAAGAAGCACTCGAAAATGGATGAGAACTACCAAAACCTTGCTTCAATTATGATCTATGATGATGATGGAGTAAAATTGAATTGATCTTGATGAAGATTGATGAAGAATTTGAGAGATTTGGAATGAAACTTTTATGAAAAAGTATGAGAAATTTGTGGAATTCTTGGTGCAAATGAGGCCAACCCTTGCCAAATTCATCTTTCATGAATATATAGACCCCAATGGTACATTCTAGATCCATCTTGCACATTCCCTTGTTTTCAAACTTTGGCCCATTTTGATTATGTTTCTTAAAAGGTAAGCAACCATGGATAACTTCATTTTTTCCTTCTAAACTCAAAAAAGTGTGTGAACCATTGTTCTTAGAATTGTTTTTCCATTCAAAATCATATATTGGAAGTCTCCATTTGGACTTGTAAATCTCCCAAACCATTTTTCAACTTGAAATTATTCACTTTATAAGCCTTTTTAGTTCATATTTTGACCAATTATGCAACATCATGCTATGAGCTTCTCCAATAACTTGTGACCTTCTTTCTAGACTTAAAATCCCATTTGGAGCAAGTTTGATGTTGTACGTTTTTCCATTTGAGGCCTCCTTGTATGAGTTTTGGACATAGGTTAAAATGACCTGTAATTCACAAATGCCCAAAATACCCTTTGCTTGTCAAGACCATAAGTTGAGTTCTACACATCATATGAAGGCATACCATACCATTCTAGAAAGCTAAGACAATGAGGAACAATTCTTATGTTGACCAAGAATCCATTTGAAATCTCCTTGAGGGGCAAAATTAGCTTGGAAGTCAAGTCACTTTCACAGACAAAAATTCAGACACCCCAGATGACCTGTAACTTGTAAGGACCATAACTTGAGTTCTATAAATCTCCTTGAGGTCTTCCACCACTCAAATTAAAGGTCTTGAGATCCTCTACAAGTTTCATGTTGGCCAAGAAGCCATTTGAAGCTAGCATTTTGACTTATCTTGCTTGGAAATTTGACCTAAACTAGGGGATTTTACAGAGAAACCCTAATTTAGTAACTCCTCTTCTCCTTGATTTCTCTTGAATTCTCCTTGTCATATCTCCATATCATTCTTCATATGTCAAATGTTGATCCCCACATCTCTCCAATAGCCTTGAATGCCCTCTTAAGTCAGTCAATTGACCTAGGGTTGACCTAGGGTTGACCCAGATGAAACCCTAGTTGACTGTCTTCAGTTATAACTACTGTGATCACCTCAACAACTTATTTTCTCCTCCAAATGACCTTTTAAGTCTCTCATAATGTCTAGATGCTCTCCATACCTTCACTTCACAGCTCACAACCCTCTTGTTGATCCTCAGATACCCTCAGCTAGGAGATGGACTCAAGGCTTGATCTGCTGAACTCTTTGCTTTCAAATTCTTTCCTGATGACTTGAATGAGGTTGAATTGGGATAATAACCTCTTGATAGGCCTCTAGAGATGAGAATAATGATTGGTCCCCTGTTGAATGACTTGCTATGCTTATGCTATGCAGATGGTTAGTCTATGTACATGACCCTATATGCAAATGCTAATGGTGATGAAACATAAACCAATTGAATAAGGTTGGGCAAATTTTAGGGTGCAACAGCTGCCCCTATTCAAGCGACTTGGACCCGATTGGATGAAGAGCCCAGAGCCTTCAGACATTCGCGGTACGAGACGGTTGAATACTAGTGAAACCAGAAATTTGCCAACCGCAGAAATAAACTGCGCTCCTGCTTGCGGAATGACATTCGTCAGCTGAATCTGACTGTTAGAGTAACCCACTGATCTCGCGCGACCGTGCTGGGGATTGTCTTCATCGTTCTGAAGAGGATTCTGTCATAACAGATTGCTTGCTTGTCCATGCTAGGACTCTGTCTGTCATCAATACGAAGAACTCTCAACTAGAACCTGTCCACGTTAGGACTCCACTTGCTGTCAACCCAGAAAAATCTCGGCAACTCCGCTGGGGATACTTCGTCTGCATTTCCGTAAATTGAATCGCCCACATTAGGAAAAACTCTTCCACGTCAGGAGTAACACCTGTCCACGTTAGGAATCAAAACTCTGTATCTGTCCCCGTCAGGACTAACCCTTTCATCTTTCCACGTTAGGAAACAATCTTCTTTCCGCTTTAGGAAAACTATATCAATCTATCCACGTAAGGACTCCAATACCACTTGACATGTCCGCGTCAGGACTCCGATCTTTCCACGTAAGGAATCCAACCTTTGATTCTGAACCTGTCCACGTCAGGACTCAACTTTTCTTGCATCTGTCCACGTAAGGACCCCAATTTCTTCGCGTAAGGAATAAACTTCTTCTTCCATGTTAGGAATAATAATCTCTTTGATCTGTCCGCGTTAGGACTAAACTCTTCCACGTAAGGAACAAACTCGTCTTTCCACGTAAGGAAACCATTTTTCTTCCACATAAGGAATGCTCTTGATATGTCCACGTAAGGACTCTGATCTTTCCACGTTAGGAATCAAACCTTGATCTGTCCACGTCAGGACTAAACTTTTCCACGTCAGGAATAATCCATTTCTTTCCCCGTCAGGAATCAATCTTGATATGTCCGCGTCAGGACTTTGATCTTTCCACGTAAGGAATACCAACTTCTTTCTGATTTGTCCGCGTCAGGACTCATTTTTCCACGTAAGGAATGCCATCTTAATCTGTCCACGTAAGGACTCTCTTTTTTCCACGTTAGGAATACTGTCATTTCCACGTTAGGAATCACTTCTGATACGTCCGCGTATGGACTCCATCTTTTCCGCGTTAGGAATCTCCGTCTTTCCACGGTAGGAATCACTTCTGTTGATAGGTCCGCGTAAGGACTACATCTTTCCACGTTAGGAATAATAATCTCTTTGATCTGTCCGCGTTAGGACACTGATCTCGTCTTGATTTATCCACGTAAGGACTCAGGCGTCTTCGACTCACTGAGGAAATAAGACTTGTCCACGTAAGGACTCACACCTTCGACTCACTGGGGAAATATCCGCGTTAGGACTTACACTTTGCCAACAACACGAAGAAGGATAAATTTGTCCACGTCAGGATTCTTGTATCTTGTCATCACAAAGAACTACAAACTTGTCCACGTCAGGACGCACATTTCACCATTACGAATAAAGATATCTGCCGAAAACAAAATGATCCACGTCAGGATACCAACACGAAGAGTAACCAATCTTTTGTCGACGTCATGACCTCCTTTTCTCCAAATTTCGAGAGACCGAATCTATCCACGTCAGGATTAACGCACCTTACCAATCCGGTAAAACAAACCTGTCCACGTTAGGACGCCCACTTCTGAAGAAATCCCGTCATTCTAGGAGTAAATGGTCCACGTCAGGACTTAATTCTTCAATGATCCTTACCCACGAACTGCTCAGCACTGACGTGACAGCGACTTCGAGATGAACTCTACTGGGGATGTCTGAAAACCAACTATCGGACACCTGCTCTGATAACCGGCGGTGGTCTCTGAAATTCTGATTCATGCGACTCGTTGATGACAAACGAACTTTGCTTGGGACTAAGGAGATTCTTATCCTGGCCACTCTGGCTGGGGAAAATAAGATACATTTGCATAAATGACTCTGCTGGAGACAAAGAGAGTTTTATCACGATAACTCTGTGGGGGAATACCGCCGAAACTGACATTGTCATTGAATATCTCCTGCCGAGAGCTTGACTGTTTGGTGATTTATTTGAGCAAGAGCTCTCTCCACCTGAACTACTAGAGTACAGAAACTGCTTCAGCAAAATAAATGCTGGAAGGGTAACGCCGACTCGCCGGGGATAGCCTGATGCTACAAAATTATTCCGGCAAAATAAATGCTGGTAGGATGAAGTCGACCCTGCTGGGAATTTGGGAACTCAAACCACACGTCTTGCTGAAGTAACCCCTGCTGGGGACAATAACTCTGCTGAGGAATAGCAGATGCGCACAGCACGATCGGACTTTCTGCTGGAATGTGAACCGATATCACCAGTATCTCTGACAAAATAAATGACAGGACCCAACATCAACTCTGCTTTGGAGAGTCTTGACCTTCGAATTCCACTGGAAGGAAAGAACATTTACTGAAAAGAGAACTCCGCTGGGGATGGCTGGATTCTCTTGGGGAAAATTAACTGACTCCACTGGGGAAGAGTGCCTGACCCTACGGGGAAGATGAACCTGTCTGAATACAGCCTTACGATCTCGGAATCACTAAACTCTGCTGAGGTCGATTAACTTCTCTGGAGCACGTCCTTTGGATAAGCTATGGCTAGCTGGGAATTCTATCCTTCTTCAGGAAGAACATGCATGACCTGTGTGGGGATCGAGCCTTTCGTTATCACAATCTTTTGATCCTCTTCTTCGTATAGTTATGAAACCTGCAACAACACAAACAAGACACGACAAGCCTATGCAATCCAAATCGATTCAGGTTAGTGACGTTACACTCAGTTAATTCAAAGCTTTAACAATTGTTGGCAAGGGCCAGTAATGTTATACTCATGCTAGCTTCAATAAACTTAGGCGTTTTATCATGCGCAAAACAGTAAAGAACAGGCATCAAGTACTGAATAACACATTTTCATTGATTGGGCCCCTGAATGGGCGGAGTTTTTGTACACGGGATGTAACTCCTGAAAAGAGGAAGCTACGCAAAGCAAATATACAAGTATGCAAGTATTCACAAGAAGCATAAATATTGACAAATTAAATTTTGTACACATGTCGGCAACTGGATGCAGATGAACACCACGAACTGATCCTCCCATGACTCGTCCGACTCTTATACTTTCCCGGTATCCCTACTTCTGAAGAGGTTGTATCCGATAACTGACTCCTCAAACATATTCTCCCGCATTGATACTCATTGAATTCAAATTCGGACCGCAGTCATTTGCTTTTCACATCCCTAACTTTTGCGTGAACCGCCCTTTACGGGTCTTCAGTTCACCGGGATACCCCTTTTTGCCGAAGCCGCCCAGTGTAGGTTTTCAACTTCGCGGGTGTACATTTTTTCAATTTTATCCCTAACTTTTGCCCGAACCTTTCATTCTGTTTTTGGTTCGCCAGGATACCCCATTTTTGCCTGGACTCTCTTTTTCTGTCCAGCGGGTCTATTTTAAGCAAAGTATTTTTTAACTGCGTCCGAATTCACAGGTGATGCAAAGTCTTCCCCGTCCATGGTGGACAACAATAACGCTCCTCCCGAAAAGACCTTACTGACAACGTATGGCCCTTCGTAGTTGGGGGTCCACTTGCCCCTGTGATCTGCTTGCGGCGGGAGAATCCTTTTCAGCACAAGGTCGCCCGTCTGAAAGCTTCGCGGAAGTATTTTCTTGTCGTACGCTTTCTTCATTCGTCTTTGGTACAAACGACCGTATGCCAGAGAAGCTAGCCTCTTCTCATCCATCAAACTCAGTTGGTTCAACCTATTCGTTACCCATTCTGCCTCGTCCAGCTGAACGTCTCGCAATACCCTCAGAGAAGGGATCTCAACTTCCAATGGTAATACCGCTTCCATTCCGTATACCAACGAGAACGGAGTTGCCCCGGTTGATGTGCGTACCGTCGTACGATAACCGTGCAAAGCGAAAGGTAGCATTTCATGCCAATCTTTGTATGTCACCACCATTTTCTGGACGATCTTCTTGATATTCTTATTGGCCGCTTCGACAGCGCCATTCATCTTGGGTCGGTAAGGGGAGGAGTTGTGATGTTCGATCTTGAAATTCTGACAGAGCTCCTTCATCATTTTGTTGTTCAGATTAGAACCATTATCCGTGATTATCCGCTCGGGAATCCCATATCGGCAAATGATATCTCTCTTGATGAATCTAGCCACCACTTGCTTCGTTACATTTGCGTAAGACGCTGCTTCCACCCACTTGGTGAAATAATCGATTGCTACGAGGATGAACCGATGCCCGTTAGAAGCCGTCGGCTCAATCTTTCCAATCATATCGATTCCCCACATTGAGGATGGCCATGGAGATGACATCACATTTAGAGGACTCGGAGGTACATGTATTTTGTCAGCATAAATTTGGCACTTGTGGCACTTTCTTGCAAACTTGAAACAATCAGTTTCCATCGTCAGCCAAAAGTAACCTGCCCGCAGCAGTTTTCTCGTCATAGCATGTCCACCAGCATGCGTGCCAAATGCACCTTCGTGAATTTCCTCCATGAGAAGCTTTGCCTCTTTCTCGTCTACACAACGCAACAACACCAAGTCGTGGTTTCTTCTGTACAAGACGCCATCCGGGTTCAAGTAGAAATTACCCGCTAATCTCCTGAGAGTTTTCTGATCTTGACTGGATGCCTCAGCCGGATACTCTTTATTCTTCAGGAAATTAAGGATATCAAAATACCACGGTTTGTCATCAGACGCTTCGTCAATAGCAAATACATAAGCTGGCCTGTCCAACCGAGAGATAGTGATTTGGGGAGCTTCGTTCCAGAAATTGACCTTGTACATGGAAGACAAGGTGGCAAGGGCGTCAGCCATTTGATTTTCTGCCCGCGGCACATGATGCAATTCAACTTTGTCGAAGAAAGGCAACAATCTCCTTGCATAATTCATGTAATGTACTAGATTGGGCTGACGTGTCTCCCATTCCCCTTTGATCTGATTCACTACCAGAGCTGAGTCTCCGTATACGTCTAAATGTTTGATTCGCAAATCAATGGCTTCTTCAAGCCCCATTATACAAGCTTCGTATTCGGCCTCATTGTTGGTAACAGCAAAGGTCAATCGGGCAGTAAACGGGATGTGCGACCCGTGCGGCGTAGTGATAATTGCCCCTATTCCGCTACCGTAAGCATTCACAGCTCCATCAAATATCATCTGCCATTTGGACCCCGGCTCTGGTCCTTCGTCTGGTAACGGCTCTTCGCAATCCTTCATCTTGAGATACATGATATCCTCGTCAGGAAAGTCAAATCTCATCGATTGATACTCTTCAATAGGCTGCTCCGCCAGATACTCAGACAACACACTCCCCTTTATTGCCTTTTGCGAGACGTATTGAATATCATATTCAGTCAAGATCATCTGCCACCTGGCAATTCTACCTGACAACGCCTGCTTTTCGAATATATATTTGATTGGATCCATCTTCGAGATGAGCATGGTTGTATGATTCAGCATGTACTGCCTCAGACGCTTGGCGGCCCAGGCTAGCGCGCAACAAGTTTTCTCCAGCATTGAGTATCGAGATTCACAGTCCGTAAATTTCTTACTCAAATAGTAAATTGCATGCTCTTTTCTCCCCGTCTCGTCGTGTTGACCGAGAACACAACCCATACTTCCCTCAAGAACCGTCAAATACATTATCAAGGGTCTCCCTGCCACCGGGGGTATCAAAATAGGAGGCTCCTGCAGATACTTCTTTATTTTATCGAACGCCTTTTGACAATTATCGTTCCACGTTACAGCTTGATCTTTCTTTAACAGCTTGAATAATGGTTCACACGTGGCCGTTAGGTGAGATATGAACCGGGCAATGTAGTTCAATCTCCCCAAAAACCCGCGCACCTCTTTCTCTGTTTTAGGCGTCGGCATTTCTTGAATCGCTTTTATTTTAGCAGGATCGACCTCTATTCCTCTTTCGCTTACTATGAACCCCAGGAGCTTACCCGATCTCACCCCGAAGGTGCATTTGTTAGGGTTCAGCCTCAGCCTGAACTTCCTAAGCCTTTTAAACAACTTCAACAGATTCACCATATGCTCTTCCTCCGTCTGGGATTTGGCAATCATATCGTCAACATAAACTTCAATCTCTTTATGCATCATGTCATGAAAGAGAGTTGTCATCGCACGCTGATACGTTGCCCCAGCATTTTTCAAGCCAAAGGGCATCACTTTATAGCAAAATGTTCCCCAAGGCGTTATGAAAGTAGTCTTCTCCATATCCTCTGGCGCCATTTTAATTTGATTATAGCCTGAAAAGCCATCCATGAAGGAGAATACAGAGTATTGAGCAGTATTATCCACTAACACGTCAATGTGAGGAAGTGGAAAATCGTCTTTTGGGCTTGCTTTATTCAAATCTCTATAATCCACGCACATTCGAACCTTGCCATCTTTCTTTGGCACCGGTACGATGTTAGCAACCCATGAAGGATACTTCGTCACAGCCAGGAAACCAGCGTCCCACTGTTTCTGAACCTCCTCTTTGATCTTCATTGCCATATCTGGGCGAGTTCTGCGAAGTTTTTGTTTGACAGGCGGGCAGTCTTCTTTCAGTGGCAGGCGATGCACAACCATATCAGTATCGAGCCCTGGCATATCTTGATACGACCAAGCGAATACATCATTATACTCTCGGAGCATTTCGACCAGTTTTCGCTTGATATCACTCTGCAGTGCAGCTCCGATACGAATATTCTTCTCAACCCCTTCCGTCCCCAAATTGATAATTTCGATAACCTCGTCGTGAGGCAGAATGGCTCTTTCCTCTTGCTTCACCAACCAAGACAGTTCTTCAGGAACGTCGCTATCTTCGACAACCTCTTCTTCGGTCTGGAATACCGGGTGCTCGAAGTCGGGACGAGTCATAGGTGGTTCAAGGATGTCATCTGAAAATGTTATCCTGCAAAAGAAAGGGTTAAGTGCTTCAAAATGCGTATAAAGCGGATAACCACGTTGCCATTTTATTGAAAAATACAAAACAAGAAAGACAGGGATTACAGTATTTACACATGAAAAAAAACGCCATTTATTTAATGATTAACGAAGCAATGTTTATAACAACACAACCCTAAGCAAATCCCGATGCCCCGGGCAAGACATCAGATTATTCAACAATTAATAAAGCAAAGCATTACTGTTTAAAAGTCACAGGAACAAGCTCCTGAATAGACCAGTTGCACAGTCCTTGTCCTGGCGTGCTTGGCTGAATCCAGGCATCCATATCACAGTCGCTGTCCCCTTCATCAGACTCCGAAGCAGCATTGACAGATTCATGGCATACTCCACTGGCAGAGATGGTGATTGACTTTCTGAAATGAGGGGCCTCCACGGAAGGAGTTGATGACGACGGTCGGTACCCCAGTCCGAACCGGTCCATTTTCACCGGAATATCCAATACTTTGCCCCAGCCCGTGGCTTCTCCTGCCTTAACTAGCGCTTGGGCTTCTTTATACGATGAGACAGCTATCTCCGGCACTTTGCTTGGCCCGGGACCCTTGTCCTTTATGCGCAAACCTTCGAACGCCTGGCATGGCGTCTCATGGATCTCCCCGTCGACTTCCACATATTTGAACGAAGAAAGATGGCTGACCAGGATGTCTTCTTCTCCGCACACGGTGACTACACTGTCTCCGACCATATACTTTAACTTCTGATGCAGGGTTGACGTGACAGCCCCCGCCCCATGAATCCAAGGTCTCCCCAGCAAGCAGCTGTACGCAGGCTGTATATCCATGATATAAAACTCCGTTGCAAACACTTCCGGCCCCACTTGCAGAGGCAAGGTAATCGATCCGAAGACTGTTCTCCGGGTGCCGTCAAACGCTCTGACTACCAAATCACTTGGTGTACACAAAATCCCTCGAACATCCAGCTTCATCATAGCCTTCTTAGGCAGCACATTCAAAGACGACCCGGTGTCAACCAATACGTGCGACATTGTCGACCCTCTGCACTCAACAGATACATGTAATGCCATATTATGGTCCCTTCCTTTCGGAGTCAAGTCGAAATCAGTAAAGCCCAGACTGTGGCCCGCATTTACATGTGCCAATACTCCTTCTAGCTGGTTCACGGAGACATCCTGTGGTACAAAAGAAGTGTCCAGGACTTTCAGCAAAGCGTTCCTGTGGGCTTCCAAACACAACAGCAATGACAGAATAGATATTTTGGATGGCGTTTGCTGCAGATGCTCCACAATTTTATAATCGCTTTTCCGAATTAAGCGCATGAATTCCTCTACGTCCTTCGACGCTGCTTCTTTTTCATTTGCTTGTACCGGAACATTCTCAACCGCTTTCCCCTTTCCTTTCGCTAGCCTTTCGGCCTCTACTTCAGGAGATATAAAGATCCTGCCGCTTCTCGTCATGCCTCCCGGGCCAACAACATTATCCACAATCTCCGCTGACTGCTTGTTAACATCGATTTTAATCCCGTCACAATACACCTCTAGCCCATATGACCATGGGACTGCTCTCGTGTTCTCATACGGGATTGGCCCAGCTTTAGTTATAGTAATCGGTGGTCGCTGAGCTGGTGCTGAAATAGTGATCGTCTTCCTAGGAATTGTCACTGTGGCAACATCACTCTGATTATCCATTACTGCCCCTGCCGGCTCATCAGTTGCTGTTCTATCAAACTGCAATACACCTTCATCAATCAGGGCCTGAATGCCTTTCTTCAAATCCTCACACCCCCCAGACAGGGCCCAACAATCTAAGCAGTACTCATTACAACCCGGGTAAACACCTCCTTGCAACAGTCGGCTTTTTATTTCGCTCAGCGGCGTCTTTAAATCCTCAACATTCATAATCAGATTCAGACCTTCCTCAGTCAGCACGGCGTTCGCCCCATGATTAGGCATGGGTTTCTGGACTATATTCGCACCGGTCGTTCCGAAGTTGATAGACTTGTTGTCCAAGAGATCCTGCACAACGTGCTTAAAAGCATGACAACCTTCTATATCATGGCCCGGGGCCCCAGAATGAAACTCGCAGCGCCTATTCGCATCATAGCCGAACGGGGGAGTTCCCGTTATTGGTGCCAAGGTTCTTTTCTCTACCAGATTCAATCCCAACAAGGTCTGCAATAAATCAGCATAGTTAGAGGGAGGCTTCTCGAACACCCTTCTCGGCTTACCACCCTGGAATTTTCTCTGAGCTTGCTGTGCCCCCTGCTGAGGCTGCTGCTGCTGTGGCATTGGTTGCTGCTGAACCTGTTGTTGTTGCTGGATTGGTTGTTGTTGATACGGGATGGTGACACTCGACACTTGCTGCGGCTGACGATATTGATTTCTTCCCCTGCCTCGGCCTCGGCCTCGGCCTCCAAATACCGCGCTAGCTTCGCCCTGACGGCGCCCACCATAAGCTTTCCTATTACTGCCAGATGCAATTGATTCATCGACTTGGAACTTTCCTTGCTTAATGTTCCGCTCAATCTTTTCACCCATCAGAATCAGGTCTGAAAAACTAGCCAGAGACGTATGAAACAACATATCATGAAACAGCCCGGTGAATGTGCCAACAAACATGTCGTTCATTTCTTTATCTTCCACAGGAGGACGAACCCTGGCAGCCATATCGCGCCACCTTTGCGCGTATTCTTTAAAACTCTCCCCCTTCTTCTGCGAAAGCCCGGCCAACTGGACCCGATTGGGTGCCAGGTCACTGTTATATTTGTAATGGGCTACGAACGCCTCTGCTAATTGCTTCCAAGTCTTGATATCAGTGGGCTCCAACCCCATGTACCACTCTAAGGAAGGACCCGATAGACTATCCTGAAAGAAATGCATGAGCATTCTTTCGTCAGTGGAGTATGCAGACATCCTTCTGTAATAAGCTCGGACATGCACCTTCGGACATGTATCTCCTTTGTACTTATCGAACGCAGGCGCTTTGAACTTGATTGGCACCCTCAGCCCAGGTACCAAGCCCATTGTTGCCATGTCCAGACCCACAGCACTCTGGTTTAGGACTCCTTTCATTTGCTCTTCCAGCATTCTAATCTTTTGAGAATCATCCATCGGCCCTTCAAAGCCCCCTCCAGAGAAGGCGTCTTCCTGCTGATCCTCTTGCCACATACCGTTTCCAGCCCCGTATCCATCATATGCATTATTACGTCCAGCTCTGACCTGATTCATCCCCGGAACTCGGCCTCTGTTGCCATACCCTTGAACACCTCCAGCAGGACCACCAGCCATAAAACCAGCACCGTTTCCGTTTCCAAAACCTCCGTAGCCCTGATTGACCATACCATAACCATCTTGCCAAAAGCCTTGAGCATTAAAGCCATACTTGCCAGTATTGTCGAATCCCTGATCGTTGAATCCGAACCCAGTATTGACAAAGCCATTGCCTCCGAGATTATCTCCCACATTGACATCACCCAGCCCAGCGTTATGGACAGCAGTTTCATTTCCAACTCCGACGTTACCATTCACAGCAGCGGTAGCGTTGTTGACGTTAGCAGCATTCACATTGACGACAGGCGGAGCCACTGGCGTGGGGGTGCCGTCTCCATGAGCAGTATCAACCCGGACAGACTGATGATCTTCGTTACCATGACCAGCGTTGCGAGCCAATAGAGGCTGGACCATGGCCTGCAAATTCTCTTGCCCTTTTGCTATAGCCTCCATGGTCTGCATGAAGAGGGCGAGCTTCTCGCGTACATCCTGCATCTCGTTCTGAATCTGGTCCATGACTTTCCGACAGTTGGATCGTGTAGAATAGCGGTGCGGATGTTGATCTGGAATCCTGTTAAGTACCTGATGCAGAGCAAGAGATAAGACACCATTCATATATTACCTGTTATGCAAGATGAATATGAATGCAATGCAATGTGTCTGTGCATTAGGGAAGTTCATTCCCCCAGTTCTAGTGCGAGGGTGCCGGTGCAGTGACAGTGTTGACAATAAGAATACCGGAGCTAAATCATAGAAAGCCTCGTATATAGCAGAGAGAATCAATAAGCCCAGGGTACAATATCTCTGAGAGTACAAAGATGGCATGACCTCAACCAACAATCCTGGTGATGGTCAGCACTATGCAAATAAAGCATACAAATAATGGAATGATCAGATCCTCCCAAAAGTCTGGTACTCCTCTATCAACTTCTTGGTCTCCGGATGGCTTGGTCGATCAAGCAGCCCTTCAACAAGCTGGTTTCTCTTCTTAAGGATACGGCGTACGTCTTCAGCAGTTTCTTCCCATGTTGCTTCTCCGAAGCAATCTTCTAACTTTCGCTTCTGGGACACTGCTTCATCTCTAGATTTGATTGCCTTGTTCAGTGCATGCTGGACACTATACCGGTTCATCACTTCTTCCTCACACTTCTTGATGCTAGACTTCAACTTCTCCTCGAGGTCGGAAATTTGCTGCTTTAGCTTATCTTCCCTCTTCTTGTTGTTGGTGAGTGTAGCATTCCAAGTCTTATTGCAAGAGGATATCTCTCGGTGTGCTGCGTCGAGCGCTTTCTTTTTGGCTTCCAGCATGTCATGAGAACTTCTGAACTCTTGCCCCAGACGTTCGCGCTTCTTCTTTTCCTCGGTCAACTCGGCTCCTAACCCGTTCACCAGCTCAATCTGTTGTTGGAAAGCATATACGGCCTTGTTCTTCTCGCTGCGCGCCTGGGCTAACTCTTGCTCTAACCCTTCGTTAATCTTCATCAGGGCTTCTTTCTCCTTCACAACCTGTTCATATGCTTCTCTAGAAACAGTAGTCGGCTCTTCTACCGGAATAGGATCAAGAATTGGTGCATCTGGAAACGGCATCTTCAACTGACTAGCCCTCTCCTGAATCCAAGCTCTATAAGGTGCATAGGCCTGACAGTCATTCTTTCCCAACAACGGCTTCCCTTTGCGGTTAATACTCGTCCAGGCACGTCGCAACTTGGCTAATAATTCCCCCTTCAAATCTCCAGTGAAGTACAGAGATTCCTGTACTTCCTCCTCTTGAGGTGGATTCTTCAGTGCATATCCGAACTGGCGAATGAATAGAGAAGGGTTGTAATTGATACACCCCTTCCTTCCTATCAATGGCACATTAGGGTACCCAGCACAGCTGAAGATGAGCTCCGATCCCAACAGGTCCCTATCAAACCACTCCATATCTTCCGACAATAACCTCATCAAACGCTCCGGCCAACCAACTGGAACTGTAGTCTCTGCAGCAGATCCTCTCTTAGGAAGGTGACTCTCAAACCACATACTCAATAAGGGTACACACAGATGAACATTCTTCCCTCTTCCCTTCTCATTCTTGTAATGCAGTGAATGGTAGAGATCTCCGAGTAAAGTAGGCACAGGATTACCAGCGGCAAACAAGTAGAAAGCATCGAAATCCACAAAATCCGGTATATTGGGGAATAGTACTATGCCATAAATGCACAAGGCCAACACAGCATTGAAAGCAACCCAGCACCCATTCTTGGCGTACTCTTGGGCTTTACCAACTAAGAACTGAAATGAGAAGCCTGGAACTCCACGGGAAACAGTAGTCACAAGTTCAGAAGCATCAACATGCAAGGCTTTTGCCAATTCCTCCGGCTTGGGTTTGGCATCATAATGAATGAATGGAACCTGGTTCTGCACAGGCAGCTCAACATACTCAGCGTATTCCTCCAGAGTTGGTCCCATAATAAAGTCAGAGAACGTAAAACACCTCAAAGCAGGGTCATAGAATTGCATCAAAGCATACAGCCCATCTAACTCTACCTCTGTAGGTTTGCACACCAATCTCAGTAATCTACCATAACTCATCCGGAAACCCCTACGAACACCCTCATCAGCAAGAGAGATCAACCCCAGTAAAGGAACAATATCAGGCGTAGGCAATTTGTAAGCAACCGTTCTCCGTAGGCTAGTCATGATCAAACACTCAGGAGTCTGGGCACTAGAACTAGGGAAATGCAAATGCACCTGCAGCACAGACACACGTTAGTGAAATGCAAATGATAATGTATATGCAGGGATGCAATGCAAGTAACATTCAACAGGGACCAAAGCTGCAGCTGAATAGCCTAAACCCAATCAAGAAAGGTCTCAGATAGACCATCCAGAAGTCATCAAACCCTGGTCTCAGATAATAAAACTCCAATACTGGTCTCTGACAGACCTCAAACCATAACTCCAACTGGTCTCTGATAGACCTCAAATCACCTCCATAATTGGTCTCTGACAGACCTCATGACTCTCCAACTGGTCTTTGACAGACCTCAGAACACATCTCCAAATGGTCTCTGACAGACCTCATAACTCTCCATAAATAACCAGGATCTCTGATCAAGAAATAACCGGTAGTCTGGAGGTCTAGTTACCTGCATAACCCTGAATCCCCTCACAGGTGGGTGGCCCTATAACTGGCACAAGGTACGGCATCCTATGCGGTCGTCGGCGTCACAGACTTTCAGGGTTGATGATACGATTCCCAGAAGGAGTGGCATCATCAATTCCTGAAGAGGCCTCACTCAGCCAACTTCCAAATGATCGGTCCCCAGAGTCGACAATCCAACTAACCAGCAACCCACACCAACCAAAGGAAGGGGCAGGAGGCCAACCAGAAGAACCTCGTCTGAGTGTAGATTTCATGGGACACCAAAGCAAGCAAAGCAAGCGGGCGCCCACTAATTTCTACTCTAATTCTAGGTGCACTCAAGCCCAGGTCCGGCTTATCTCTCAATATCAGAACACCCGTCACACCCCAATACAGCAATAATAAACAATATATATAAAGCTGAAAATACAAGGTTAGAAATATACAATAACTCCATACAAAATCCTCGACGGGAAAACAAGCGTTAGGATTGACTCTCTTAAGGGACGTTGGATCCCAAATGCATAAGAACCATCGCGGTCCTTAGCAGCCAGGGGACGTTGGATCCCCAGCAGAGTCGCCAGCTGTCGCTACTGCGAAAATCGGCGCCGGCTGAACAGAAGAGTCGCCACCGTGCGTTATTTATCCCACGGGAGGGAAAGGAAACGCTCAGAGTAAACCTACCGCAAAGACGGGAAAGGTATGGTCATCGCAACCAAAACCCGGGTTCGGGAGTCGGTTACGCAAGGGGAAGGTATTAGCACCCCTCACGTCCATCGTACTCGATGGGATCCACGCTTGTTTTCGGGTATGGATTGTTATTCTATCTAAACTATAGGTCAAGGGTTAAAAGAAAAGAAAATAAAAAAAGACTCGGCAAAGTATCGCACTTTATGCCTACGTATTCCCGTCTGGAACGAGAAATCAGAGTCAACGTAGTTCGCCTACCTACGGGAAAGGAGGGGAAGGTTGCTCGCTAGGATATCGCATCCTATGCCTACGTACTCTCATACAACATGAAAGATCAGAGCAAACGTAGTTCGGGCCACGTACGACACAAGCTTGTCCTTGATTAATTTTATTCCTTCTGAAAAAGGTTTTCTGATTAGCAGTCCCGGCGGACAAAAATGACGTCTTGATGAGTTCACATTTTTTTACGAAAGAAATATCTTTTATTGTGTTTGAAATCTTTATGTGTTTTTCTGTTTGTTTTGAGAAAGAAAGAGACAGAACTCTAACCTACGGTTGCGAAGGGAAACAAACTAACCTAATGTTATCATGCATGGGTTAAGACCTAGTGTCTATCATGCTCCTCTCTTGCACAGAGAGAAACAGAGATCCTACGGGATAGGCAGAAACAGAAACAATATCAGATATATACAGTAAACAGTAAAATGCATGGATGCAACAGTACAAGCGAGGCAAGGGAGTCCCACTCAACCTCGAACCTAGAAAACAATAGGCAAAAGTGAACAGGCTTCACTTTCAACCCAACAGGGTAAACAGCAAACAATACAGTTCAGAAAACCAATCAATACATCAACAAATGAAATACAGCAAAAGAAACAGCATCAGCAGCTCTGAATCAACAACTGGCTTCAAGTAATTCACAAGCTTCAACAAGCACCAATCTCCATCTTCATGGCCTTCAGACAAGGGCTTTGATCATCAGTCTTCCATCTGCAATGGCTTTTCTTCAAATTCAAACCTCCAGGATGAGGGATCAGTCACAAGAGTGAATTGGGTGTTAAGCAATCAGCTGACTACCAAAGGTGGTGAACAGACTGCTTCTAACACAAGAGACATTTTCTCTCAAGAGTTCTATCTCATAGACACTATCACCAAGCCTTCCAAAGGAAGGGGGTGAGTGTCTTAGAGAGACTCTGAATCACAGAGAATAATGGATGCAGACAAGGCAATCCATGTTTGAGAAACAAAATTTCTAATCTAGAGCTCTGCCTAGCTCCTAAACCCTAATCTCCTCAGCATCTGCTAGCAAGAAACTCCTCCTCAACTCTGACAGTTGATCTTCAATCTTTGAATCTCCAATAGCTTCATCTTCACAAATCTTCAGCTTCCCCAGGGCCCCAGACAAACCCAATACCCATACAAACAATCAATAAACCCCAGAGGGCACACCACACCAGACAACAGATATACAGACAGTAATAATAGCAGTAGGGGAATCCTAACTGTTCTCTAAGGGATCTAATAACTACCCATAGCCCCTATAGTCCCATAACTAATCTATTCAAACCCTAAGTCCTAAGGGAAATGAAATCAAACTCCTAAGTTGTCACCTAAACCCTAGTTTTGCTCATGATATTCAAGCATTTATTAATCACCTAAAATTAACCTCTAAAAATGGGAACTAAAATATTTCTACAAGCCTAATATCTCATCTAAACAATATGAAAAGAATGATCAAAAATATCAAAGCATGTGAGAGAACAAAAATCATAAAAATGATGCATGAAATGAATTATTTAATGTGACATTTATTTAGAAAATATGTAAAAAATATGAAATAAAACTAAAAATGAAAATTTATTTTCCTATAATATTCTAGACATTTTAATGAAAATATGGTAAAAAGAATGAATTAAAATGCATTTTTTATGAATTATTTATGAATTAATGAAAATGGTAAAAATTAGAATGAAATAAGAAAATTAAAATTGAATTAAATGAGGGAGGGGGGTTGAAATAGAAACTACGCGCAGTTCAATCCAGGATGGGCCCTCACAATGGGGGTGCAGATAGCGCCTTTTACTAAGGCCCAGAAAACACTCAGACTTAAAGAAACAAATGGAAACCAGCTGGGGGTGAGAAAAGTAACGAATTTACGTTGAATATTGGTTTTGGGCCTAACACAGGGGTGGGGATATCAATCTCATCTAAGGCCCGCCCGTTTCAATTAATGAAACGGTGCGTTTTGGCCAGGGTCCTTCCCTCCAATTTCAGATCAAATGACAGCCACAAGATCATGCTGAAAGTCAACAGTCTTACTCAACATGAAGGGTCCAGATTGCTTCTTCTCCAAACGACCTGCAACTAGGGTTTCACTTCACCATGGCTCCATGCACGAGCAAGCTTTACACCAAGCTGTTCTCATCTTACACGCCATGAATCCACATGCTGTAAACACAAAAACCACTCCAAATTCTTCCCTCTACAAGCTTAGGGCATTAGATTAACTTGAAACTCACCATAACAACAAACACGATTGAATCAACATCTGGCCACCATTGAAATGCACTGATATGGACCATCACCATTCTTCCTCAAACTTGACCTAAACTAACCTATGCCTAATGGAGGTTAATCTGATGCATCACGCTACAATTATGATGCACTAATCTAAGAGATATAAGCACTAACAGTTTGTTACACCTGTCACTAACCATCACCAAATCGTTCCAAATTCATCTAACTTAATCTCCTAACCACCTAGATCAAGTCTACACTAATAAAATCATGTGAAACCAACAGAATCAAGCTAATCGAATGAAAACTTACCTGATGAGAAACCTTGAAAACAGCTATGGAAATGGAAGATATGAAGCTTTTGAGACTTGGATCTTGATTCACCAATTCAATACTCAATTCTGTATGCACAATTTTGGAGGTTCCTTGCTTGAATCATGCAATTCACTTGAACTTGTGATTTTGATGTTGATGAAAGAAGCACTCGAAAATGGATGAGAACTACCAAAACCTTGCTTCAATTATGATCTATGATGATGATGGAGTAAAATTGAATTGATCTTGATGAAGATTGATGAAGAATTTGAGAGATTTGGAATGAAACTTTTATGAAAAAGTATGAGAAATTTGTGGAATTCTTGGTGCAAATGAGGCCAACCCTTGCCAAATTCATCTTTCATGAATATATAGACCCCAATGGTACATTCTAGATCCATCTTGCACATTCCCTTGTTTTCAAACTTTGGCCCATTTTGATTATGTTTCTTAAAAGGTAAGCAACCATGGATAACTTCATTTTTTCCTTCTAAACTCAAAAAAGTGTGTGAACCATTGTTCTTAGAATTGTTTTTCCATTCAAAATCATATATTGGAAGTCTCCATTTGGACTTGTAAATCTCCCAAACCATTTTTCAACTTGAAATTATTCACTTTATAAGCCTTTTTAGTTCATATTTTGACCAATTATGCAACATCATGCTATGAGCTTCTCCAATAACTTGTGACCTTCTTTCTAGACTTAAAATCCCATTTGGAGCAAGTTTGATGTTGTAAGTTTTTCCATTTGAGGCCTCCTTGTATGAGTTTTGGACATAGGTTAAAATGACCTGTAATTCACAAATGCCCAAAATACCCTTTGCTTGTCAAGACCATAAGTTGAGTTCTACACATCATATGAAGGCATACCATACCATTCTAGAAAGCTAAGACAATGAGGAACAATTCTTATGTTGACCAAGAATCCATTTGAAATCTCCTTGAGGGGCAAAATTAGCTTGGAAGTCAAGTCACTTTCACAGACAAAAATTCAGACACCCCAGATGACCTGTAACTTGTAAGGACCATAACTTGAGTTCTATAAATCTCCTTGAGGTCTTCCACCACTCAAATTAAAGGTCTTGAGATCCTCTACAAGTTTCATGTTGGCCAAGAAGCCATTTGAAGCTAGCATTTTGACTTATCTTGCTTGGAAATTTGACCTAAACTAGGGGATTTTACAGAGAAACCCTAATTTAGTAACTCCTCTTCTCCTTGATTTCTCTTGAATTCTCCTTGTCATATCTCCATATCATTCTTCATATGTCAAATGTTGATCCCCACATCTCTCCAATAGCCTTGAATGCCCTCTTAAGTCAGTCAATTGACCTAGGGTTGACCTAGGGTTGACCCAGATGAAACCCTAGTTGACTGTCTTCAGTTATAACTACTGTGATCACCTCAACAACTTATTTTCTCCTCCAAATGACCTTTTAAGTCTCTCATAATGTCTAGATGCTCTCCATACCTTCACTTCACAGCTCACAACCCTCTTGTTGATCCTCAGATACCCTCAGCTAGGAGATGGACTCAAGGCTTGATCTGCTGAACTCTTTGCTTTCAAATTCTTTCCTGATGACTTGAATGAGGTTGAATTGGGATAATAACCTCTTGATAGGCCTCTAGAGATGAGAATAATGATTGGTCCCCTGTTGAATGACTTGCTATGCTTATGCTATGCAGATGGTTAGTCTATGTACATGACCCTATATGCAAATGCTAATGGTGATGAAACATAAACCAATTGAATAAGGTTGGGCAAATTTTAGGGTGCAACACTAGCCAACCGGAAAGAGCAGGAGGACAAGCTGATGCAACGGATCTCCAAGCTGAAAGCCCAGGTGAGGCTAGTGAGAAGAGGTTTGATGAAGAAACCGCTCGCAGATATGCCGCTGAAGGCCAGCTCAACAAAGCTCTCGCTAACCTGAAGGAGCGCAAACTGATGTTTGAATCCAAGAAGCGGAAGCTAGAAGATTGTTTCGGTGAAGGAGCAGGGGAAGATTCGGTCGAAGGTCTTCAGTACACCATTATGCAGAGGGAGTTACTCGTCGAAGGGTTGCTCACTCGGTCTGATCATCCAGAAACGAAAGGATTGTTAGAAGAGTTTCACGCCCGTGGCCGTGCTTGACTATGTGTATTCCTTTTGTTTGATCATTGTTGTATGCTGACCATCACCAGACTTGTTGGCTGGGGTCATGCTGTTGATTCATCTTGTACTCACTGACGTTGTGTACTGCCTTGATGGGCTTTCTTCATATATATGAGATGTTATTTCCATAACTGGACTCGGACATCTTATTATCAGCACTGGCACTCAGGCACTAGGATCGGGGGAAATCTCCCTAACGCACAGACACACGTTTGCATTTGCATGAAGCATTTGCATAACGAGCACTTTGTCGTTTTTACCTAACCCTTTTGTGTTTTCAGGTTGTTTCAGGTTGTTCCAGGATTGATCAGAGACCCATCCACCGCTATCCGACCAGAGAAAATCAAACCAGAATCATGGAGCAAGTGCAAACTGATGCTTAGGAACTCCGCGAAAGAATGGATCACTTCATGGAGCTCATGCAAGCGGTCGCCAATGGCCAGGATCAGCTCAGAACCTTGGTTCAGCCTCTGATTTCGAGGGTGGATAGCAATGGCATACTCCATGGTGGGACCGTGCCTACTCCTCCACCAGTTGAAACTCCTCAGAATGGCGTTCCCGTGACCGGGGGGAACGGCAGTGCCAACGGCAACGTGATAGCTAACACGGGACTCAATGGTAATACGACGGGCGTCGATAATGGGAGTCTTGAAGCTAATGTCAATGTTGGACTGGGCAACGGCAATGCAGGTGTTGGGAATCTGTTTGGGCCTCAATCGTGGTTAGAAGATCGTCAGGACGATGTGTTCTCTCAGAGAGGTGTTGAAGGGGAGCTGACTGCTGAAGCACGTCTAAGGTTCAAGGCACTCGAGGATAAGATGAGAAATATCGAGAACCAGAACACCCTGGGCGTTGATATGTCCAAGTTGGGACTGATTGCTGATTTCAAGGTGCCTCCCAAGTTCAAGGTACCTGACTTTGAAAAGTATAAGGGCACCACTTGCCCTAGCGTCCACCTGAGATCATATTACCGGAAAATGTCAGCTCATTCGGAGGACGAGAAGTTGCTGATGCACTTCTTTCAAGACAATTTGTCCGGGCCCTCCCTCGAATGGTACATGAGTCTGGAACCTACCAGTGTGCGCACGTGGAAGGACCTTGCTGAAGCATTTGTGCACCACTACCAATATAACAGTGACTTGGCCCCGAACCGAGTCCAACTGCAGAATCTGTCGCAAAGGAACACCGAAGGGTTCAAGGAATACGCCCAGCGGTGGCGTGAATTGGCAGCCAGGGTTCAGTCGCTGATGGTTGAACGTGAGCTCGTGCAAATGTTCGTGGCCACCCTCCTAGGGGTTTATTATGAGAAATTGGTCAGCGGTATATCCGGAACCTTCTCAGATCTCATTATCACGGGTGAGCACATTGAAAATGGGATCAAACTGGGGAAAATTCAAGGTGATTCATCCTTAGCTGGAGGAGGCAAGAACCCTTATGGTGGCAAAAGACGGGAAGGAGAAACGAGCGCCGTGACCAACGCTCGAAGGAAGGGTAAAGGGCCCTCACCAGCAGGTGGCCAGTATAACTATCCCGGCAGTCCCACAGCCACAGCAGCAGCAGCAGCAACAACCGAATCAACAAGGATACAGAAAGTACCAGAATCGGGCACCTCTATCGAGTCGTCACCTCGAGACACCGCCCATGTCCTACGCTCAACTATTGCAGACTCTGCTCCAGCTACAGTTGATCCAGAAGAGAACCTTGGCTCCCTTGACAGGGGCACCTCCGCCAGGTTATGACGCGAATGCAACTTGTGAGTTTCACTCAGGGGCACCAGGCCACACCATAGAAAACTACAAAGCCTTCAAGCACAAGGTGCAGGACATGGTGGACGCTAAGATCATCAATTTCTCAGATAAGGTGCCAAACGTCACGAAGAACCCTATGCCGAATCATATGGGAGGTGGAGTGAACGCCATTATTGAAGACGAGAGTTTGGATTTGTTGACTGACGTCAAAGATCTGAAGACGCCACTTAGCTTCGTTAAAGCTAAGCTGATGAAAAGGGGTTTCTTTCCAGGATGCGGAGAGTTGTGCATGGGCTGTGTGACAAGTCCTGATGGATGTGAACAGTTGATAGAGGGAATTCAAAGTCTGATGACTAAAGGGATCTTACAGTTTAGCCGGAGGGCCGAATGTGGATCGGGAGAGGTAACGCTGAAGCAAGGTGATGAGGTTGCCACCATCACCATCCCTCGCCAGACGATAACTATTTCTGCACCCAGACCGCCCATAATTACTATCACCAAAGCTGGGTCAATACCGTTCGAAAGCACTAATGTTGTCCCATGGCATTACGGGGTTGAAGTCTACTGCAACAGACAGAAGTTGGAACTAGAACCGTTTGGGTCATTTGTGGAGAACCTTGCGGGAATCAGTGGTATTACTCGCAGCGGAAGAGTATTTGCACCACCTGAGGTCGTGGCGGATAAAGCGGACAGAGCTGATGCAACTGATAAAGGTAAAAGTAAAGTCGTTGAAGAGATCCCGCGTGGGGTAGAAAAAGACTTACTTGTTAAAGATGCCGAAGAGTTCATGAGGTTAATTAAAAAGAGTGACTACAAGATCGTGGATCATCTCCATCAGACGCCCTCGAAGATTTCCATCTTGAATTTGTTGCTATGTTCTGAAGCACATCGCAACGCACTGCTGAAGGTGTTGAACGCCGCATATGTACCGCAGGAAATATCGGTAAACCAGTTGGAAGAAGTCGTATCCCACGTGAATGCTGGAAATGGGCTAGGTTTCACTGACCTAGAGCTGACACCGAAGGGGAGGAACCACAATAGCGCCCTGCACATCTCGATAGAGTGTAGAGGAACGATTATGTCTCACGTGCTGGTAGACATTGGGTCGTCGCTCAATGTTCTTCCGAAGAAGGCATTGATGAAGTTGGATACTCGTGGAGTGATTTGCACACCCAGTGATCTGGTTGTGAAAGCGTTCGATGGAACCAAACGCCATGTTTTCGGGGAGGTGACGTTGTCGATCCAAGTTGGGCCAGAAACGTTCGACGCAATCTTTTACATTATGGACATCATGCTTGCCTACAGCTGTCTCTTGGGCCGGTCGTGGATCCATGCCGCTGGAGCCGTGACCTCCACGTTGCACAAGAAACTCAAGTATGCTGTCGGAGGTAGCATCGTGACCGTATGTGGCGAGGAAGACATAATGGTGAGCCATTTGTCGTCCTTCAAGTATGTTGAGATGGATGGGGAAATCCACGAAACCCTATGCCAAGCGTTCGAAGCTATTAAAGTCAAGGACGTAGCTCCTGTAGTCACTGGAAAGCCAGAGATGACTCTCTCTTCCTTCAAGGAAGCCCGGGCCGTTGTTCAAGCCGGATCTACCCCAGGCTGGGGGCGAATTTTGGAGATACCTAACAAGCAAGACAAGTTTGGGTTGGGATATTCTCCTGTGGCTGAAGCCTCTTCTTCTAGCAGTGCGTCGCGAGGTAAAGGGCCGATCCAGTTTACCAGTGGCGGGGTGATATTTGAAAGCGTCAATGCAGTGTCTGAAGACAGCGAAGATAGCGACTGTGACTTAGACTCTTGGATCCAGCCAAGCACGCCAGGAGAGAGCCTCAACAATTGGTCCGTCAAGGATATCATCCAGATGACAAGCGAAGAGTAATGATTTACTTTTTCCAATCATTGTACAACCCTATGTCCTACCCGGGGCATAGTGGTTTTATTGTCAGGGCCTCATTTGATTATGTACATGCATTTTATCAATAAATCAAAAGGCGTTTTTCTTCGTATTCAAATATTGTGATCTCTGTTATTCCTATTTATATTTGTTTTAAAAAACAATAAAATGGCAATGGGGTTTGTGCTAACCTGCATATCCTTGTTTTAAGCTTAACCCTTGTTATTGCAGGATCCACATAACAGATGACATCGACTCTGGACCTTCTACGACTCACTTCGACTTCGATTGCCCGATCTATCAAGCCGAAGAAGAGATTGATGAAGACGAAGACCTTCTCGAAGAGTTGGCCCGCTTGTTGAAGCAAGAGGAGAAAGTTATTCTGCCTCATGAGGAGGAGATTGAGATTGTGAATCTGGGTTCTGAAGAACTTGTCAGGAACGTCAGGGTAGGGGCTGCATTGCAGAGCGATGTCAAGCAGAGATTGGTCGAGATGCTAAGAGAGTATAGTGACGTCTTTGCTTGGTCATACGAAAATATGCCTGGACTTGACACTGACATCGTGGTCCACCACTTGCCGTTGCGAGAAGATTGTCCTCCCGTTAAGCAGAAGCTTAGAAGGACAAGACCAGATATGGCCGTTAAGATCAAAGAAGAAGTGCAAAAGCAGCTTGATGCTGGCTTCTTAGCGGTCACTACTTACCCTCCGTGGGTCGCCAACATAGTGCCTGTACCGAAGAAGGACGGTAAGGTACGAATGTGCGTCGATTATCGGGATTTGAATAGGGCGAGCCCTAAAGATGATTTCCCGCTGCCTCATATTGATGTGTTGGTCGACAATACAGCTCAGTTCTCCATGTTTTCATTCATGGATGGCTTCTCCGGTTACAATCAGATCAAGATGGCGCCGGAGGACATGGAGAAAACGACGTTTATCACTCCCTGGGGAACATTTTGCTACAAGGTGATGCCTTTCGGTCTGAAGAACGCAGGGGCCACTTACCAACGAGCAATGGTTACTTTATTTCACGATATGATTCATCATGAGATTGAAGTCTATGTTGATGACATGATTGCGAAGTCCCAAACGGAGGATGGACATCTGGTCAATTTGCTGAAGCTTTTTGAGAGGCTTAGGAAGTTCAGGTTGAGGCTGAATCCTAACAAGTGTACTTTCGGAGTACGGTCCGGAAAACTACTGGGGTTTATCGTGAGTGAAAGAGGCATCGAGGTTGATCCTGCGAAAATTAAAGCGATACAAGAAATGCCAGTGCCAAAAACAGAAAAAGAAATTCGTGGTTTCCTGGGCAGAATAAACTACATTGCAAGGTTTATTTCTCAGCTCACGGCCACGTGTGAACCGATGTTCAAACTGCTAAAGAAAGATCAGGCGATTATCTGGAACGAGGATTGCCAGAAGGCATTCGATAAGATAAAACAGTATCTACAGGAACCTCCAATCTTGACACCCTCAGTGGCTGGACGACCCTTAATCATGTACTTGACAGTTCTTGAGAATAGTATGGGGTGTGTTCTCGGTCAGCACGACGAGACGGGCAGAAAGGAGCATGCCATCTACTACCTGAGTAAAAAATTCACAGACTGTGAATCTCGTCACTCGATGCTGGAGAATACGTGTTGTGCACTAGCCTGGGCTGCCAAACGTTTACGACAGTACATGCTCAATCACACGACCGTGCTAATTTCGAGGATGGATCCAATCAAGTACGTCTTCGAGAAGCAAGCGCTTTCAGGCAGGATTGCCAGATGGAAAATGGTGTTGACGGAATATGATATTCAGTACGTTTCCCAGAAGGCCATTAAGGGAAGCGTATTGTATGATCACCTTGCCGAACAGCCAATCGAAGATTATCAGCCGATGAAATTTGAATTCCCTGATGAGGATATCATGTTTCTCAAAGCGAAAGATTGCGATGAACCGTTGCCCGACGAGGGGACAGATAGGAAATCCCAGTGGAAGTTGATATTCGACGGGGCGGTTAATTCTTACGGAAGTGGCATTGAGGCGATCATCACGACTCCCCACGGATCCCACATCCCGTTCACGGCGAGACTGACGTTTCCGGTCACCAATAACGAAGCGGAGTACGAAGCATGCATCATGGGTCTAGAAAAGGCGATTGATTTGAGAATCAAGAACCTAGACGTATATGGTGACTCGGCGCTTGTGATCAACCAGATTAAAGGGGAGTGGGAGACTCGTCAATCGAATTTGGTGCCGTACATGAATTATGCCAGAAGGCTGCTTCCGTTCTTTGATCGAGTGGAGCTCCATCATGTGCCCAGAGCCGAAAACCAGATGGCTGATGCCTTAGCCACGTTGGCTTCGATGTATAAAGTCAATTTTTGGAATGAAGCTCCAAGGATTGTCCTTTCTCGTCTTGATAGACCTGCATTCGTCTTTGCGATCGAGGAAGCCTCCGACGGCAAGCCATGGTTCCATGATATCCAGACCTTCCTTATGACTAAGGAGTATCCTGCGGGAGCGTCAACCCAGGATAAGGAGACTCTGAGGAGGCTGTCTGGGAATTTTTATCTCAATCCTCATGGAGTTTTGTACAAAAGAAACCGCGATCTCGTGCTACTCAGATGTGTAGATGAGAAAGAAGCGAGTATGCTCATGGAAGAAGTCCATGAAGGCACATTTGGTACGCACGCCGGCGGGCATGCTATGACAAGAAAGATCCTGAGAGCGGGATATTATTGGCTGACGATGGAGTCGGATTGCTTTAAATTCACAAAGAGATGTCATAAATGCCAGATTTATGCTGATAAAGTTCATGTGCCGCCGTGCCCGTTAAATGTCATGTCCTCCCCGTGGTCGTTCTCCATGTGGGGCATCGACATGATAGGCAAGATCGAGCCCACTGCATCTAATGGTCATCGCTTCATTCTAGTAGCTATCGACTACTTCACCAAGTGGGTGGAGGCAGCCTCATATGCTAATGTGACCAAGCAGGTGGTGGCTAAATTCATAAAGAGGGATATCATCTGTCGTTACGGAACTCCCGAGCGGATCATTACCGATAATGGTTCGAATCTGAATAACAAGATGATGAAGGGGTTGTGCCAGAGTTTCAAGATTGAACACCACAACTCATCTCCTTACCGGCCGAAGACGAATGGCGCCGTTGAAGCGGCCAATAAGAACATAAAGAAGATTGTTCAGAAGATGGTTGTGACCTACAAAGATTGGCACGAGATGCTGCCATTTGCACTACACGGTTATCGTACAATGATGCGTACATCAACCGGGGCAACTCCTTTCTCCTTAGTGTACGGTATGGAAGCTGTCCTACCGTTAGAAGTGGAGATCCCTTCTTTACGAGTTTTGGTTGACATGAAACTCGACGAGGCAGAATGGATTAAGAACCGACTAAACCAGCTCAGCCTGATGGACGAGAAGAGGTTAGCATCGATTGCGTATGGTCGTCTGTACCAAAGCCGAATGAAGAAAGCTTATGATAAGAAGGTGCGTCCTAGAAGCTTTCAGACGGGTGATCTCGTCCTGAAGAAGATTCTTCCTCCACACTCCGATCACCGGGGCAAGTGGACTCCCAATTACGAAGGTCCGTACATCGTCAGCAAGGTCTTCTCAGGAGGAGCTTTGTTGTTATCCACGATGGATGGCGAAGATTTTGCATCCCCGGTGAACGCGGACGCAGTTAAAAAATACTTTGCTTAAAGAATGACCCGCTGGAAAGAAAAAGAATATCCAGGCAAAAATGGGGCATCCCGGCGAACCATAAAAAAGGAAAAAGGTTCGGGCAAAAATTAGGGATATAAATCGAAAAATGTACACCCGCAAAGTCGAAAACTCGGATGGGCGACTTTGGCAAAAAAGGGTATCCCGGTGAATCGAAAACCCGGAAGGGCGATTCAGGCAAAAGTTAGGGATTTGAAAAAGCAAATGACTGCGTTCCGCGTGTGGACTTTCATTGTTTAGTGTTTTGGAAGACCTGAGGGCCGTTTATCTGCATCAATCTCTTCGGAAGCTGAAGCCTCGGAGAAGTATCGAAGTCGAGTGGGTCATAGAGGGATCAACTCATGGTGTTCGTCTACGCCTCGTTGCCGACATGTGTATATACTGATGTATATTTATGTTTTTATATTTGCGCGGCTTCCTCATTCCAGGAGCTTGCATCTGTTGTAAAACATTTTTACCCATTCAGGGGTTCGTTATCAATAAAATGTATACTATTCAGCAATTCTGTTTGTCTGTTTAGGATTATCTGTTTTGTTTGCGAAAAAGAACGCCGATGTTTTTGTTAAAATGCGCATACATAAACTTACTGGCCTAGGCCACTGATTGTTGAAACAATGAATTACTTAAACATTGTCTCAAGATGATAACCTTGATAGGTCCCCTTTGAGAAGGGTATCTTGTCTGTTTGTTTGTGTTGTTACAGGTGTAGCATGTACCAGGTAGTACGTCGTATGTGTCCCCAAGTAGGATGATTCCTTCTTCTCCAGCGAAGTTCAACAGCCTCTCCCTGCAGAGTCTGAACGTGAGATCGTAAGCATTGATATGTCTCCCCAATCAGAGAAGATTCTCTCCCCAATCAGATGTATCCTGAAGGAATGTCGTTTCCCCAGCTGAGTCATACACTGAAGTGTGCAGTAATTGATAGTTCCAGACTGAAGTCTCCAGCAGAATTGAAATTCCCCACACAGTCGTACTCTCCCCGGTAAGCAGGATGATTCCTTCTTCCCCAGCCGAGGTTGCAGTTCCCCAAGAGAGCCGAGTCCTTGGAAAGCAGTTCGGGCCATGATTGGTTTTCCCCAGTAGAGTGTTGAATAGCCGATGCCGCATTTCCCCACCGGAGTCGCTATCTCCAGGAAGGTTAGCCGTGAAGGCCGTGCAGTCTATTCCTGAGATTGACGTCGCTTTCCTCAGCAGGTCCAGGTTCTCGCAGAGCTCCGTCCCCCTGCAGCAGTCAACTGAAGTTTGCTTCCCCATGCGGAGTCCGATTGAGATTGGCGTGACCTTTTCTCCGTGGCAGGATGATTCCTCCCCTCCACCAGAGTGTTTCTGTCTCCTTGACAGGAGGATCCTCCCTTCGGCATTTATTTTGCTGACGGGATCACAACATTTCGCATGATTGCATAGCATTTTGCATGATTGCATAGCATAGCATTTCCACCGTATGGAACATTGCGCCATTGCCGAAGCATATGCATACTAAACATGAGCTAGGTCGTTACCGTCCTTGTTTTGCAGGTGTTCCTCCGCGGAATAGTTTGATCAAGATGATTCTTGAAATCTCCAGCAAGGTCGTTTACTCAAGATGATTCTTGAATTCTCCCCAGCGAAGTCGTTTGCTTAAGATGATTCTTAAAATCCCCTGTAAAGTCGCCAGAGAGGGTTGCTCAAGTTGATGCTTAGAATCCCCGGCAGAGCGTTTGCTTAGAATGATTCCTGAAATCTCCAGCATAGTTATTGGTTCAGGATGATTCTTGAAGTCCCCGCGGAGTTATTTGTCCAAGATGATTCTTGATGTCCTCAGCAGAGATGATTCACCCAGAATGATTTCTGGATCCCCGAAGCAGAGTTACTTGATAATTCTCCAGAATCCCCAGCGGAGAGGTGTCATCCCCAGCAGGTTTCTGAACAGCGAAGTTGAAACTTCCCTCGAAGACTTGATGATTGAAGTCCAACCGTGTTAACGAAGCAGTTCTCTCAACTGAAGCAGAGTGCCTGATGGTAGAAGTTGGATATCCCCAACCGGTTCATGATTGACCGAAAATTCTATTCCTGATTTACTGACGAAGTCCGGCTGATGCCCAAAAGTTTTCTTTGAATGCTCGACGGCATGATTAACTTGATTGTTGACCTGATGGGTCCCGAGGAATCTTGATTCCTGACGGCATGATCGACCATGTATTACCGGTTACCGCGTGACCAATTCCCCAGCTAGTTGCCGTGCAGCTATCATTTCAGTTTTCGAAGATTTGTTCCCATCAGAGTACCGTGTACTTGTGCAGTTGGCAAATTTCGGGATTTGTCGGTATTCAACCGTCTCGCACCTTGATTGGTTGAGAGCCGTTCGCTTCTCACCCAGTCAGGTTCAAGCCGTTTGAATAGGGGCAGCTGTTGCACCCCAAAATTTGCCCAACATTTCTTTACCTAGCTTGTGTTTCATTTCATTCACACTAGCATTATCATTTGCATTTCATTGACATGTATGCAGGAGATCAAGAGGTATGAGTACCAATCAAGAGCTATACAAGAGTTTGAAGCTAGCTAAGAAGCCTATTCAAGTGTCCAAGGGTTGATATCCTTGTCAGAGAAGTCAAAAGATCCCCAGAGAGAGTGGTTGAAACCAAGAGTTGTGGGCCTCCTAACTTGAGAGTTATGGGGAAGACCCTCAGATGATTCTGAAGCCAAGAATGTAGACTTTAAGCCTTGAGAGATCTTATGAGATGTCTTGAAAGCCATCATGAAGCCTAGATAGGTCATTGTGCAAGATTAAGAAGACTCAGCCATGAGTGGTGCAATTAGGGTTTAACTGGGTCAAATGATGATTTGGAGAGGGTTGAGACCTAATCCAAGAGCCATGTGATCATGGATTGATGCATTGAGATGCTATAAGGATGATTCCAAGGTCAAATCATCATGATTGAAGAGCTTGAGAAGTTTCAAGCTAGGGTTTCTAAGGCTTGACAGTGTAAAATCCCCTAGTTTGACCCCTATCTTCAAGGAATTTTAGCTCAAGATGTGATTGTCATCTCATCTTACCCCCAACATGAATGTTGTAGAGCTTGTTCTTAGATTTAATTTGAGTACTAGAAGTCCTTGATAGGATTTGTAGAACTCAAGTTGTGACTTTGACAAGTTACAGGTCATCCGAGGTATGTGAATCTGGGGGCTTGAAAGTTACCCAACTTGCATCAAACTTTTACCTAAGAAGGATGATTCCTATGGACTTTTGGTCAACATGAATGTTGTTCCTTATCTTCTTAGCTTTCTAGAGAGTACTAGGAGTCCTTGATAGGATTTGTAGAACTCAAGTTATGGCTTTGACAAGTCAAGGGCATTTTGGTCATTTGGAGATTACAGGTCATTTCGAGTACAAAGCCATAACTCGTATTTCCAAGCTTCAAATGGAAAAATGTTCAACATCAAACTTGTTCAAAATGATGTTTTAAGGCTAGTAAGGAGGTCATGAGATGATGGAAATGCTTGTTGCTCAAATTTGCAAAAATGACCTAAAATAAGGGCATAAGTTAAATAAACCAAAGTTGGAAATTGAGATTTTCAACCTACACATCCAAACCATGGCATGTAATATATCATTTTGACTCTAAAAAACATTCTAAGAACATTGGTTTAGCCACAATTTTGATTTGGGGTCTAATTTATGGACTTGCTTTGAAAAGTGATTACTTGCATATTAAGTAACATTTGCAAAACACATGAGGGATCAATACACAAGCTTCCAAGGACTTGTAACACCTCTAATATCTCACCTAAGGAGATTTTGGGATCATTACAAGCTGCTGCAACAAGGGAAACAGAATTGGGGTGAGCATGGCATGAGATGAGATTTTGGATGGCATGAGAAGTTCAATATCTCCTTGGATGATTCCAGAAGGATCTAGAGAGGTCCAACATGTTCTATATATTGATTAGAAGGGGTTTGAGTGAAAGGTTGGTGAGAATTGATTGAGAGAAGAGATTTTGCAATTTCACTTTGTTCATTGCAAGTTGAAATCGATTTCTGCATTCTACACCACTTTGACCATTTCTTTTGATCCTAACAACTTTCTTGGATGTGTGTGAGTGTTTCCATAGCAAATCCCAAACAAATCCATGGCTGAATCGTGTATGAGCAATTGATTTTCAACACCTGCAAGTCATCATCGAATTTGGAGTTCCAGGCATTTTCCATCAAGATTATTGCATACAGAAGCAAGAACTTGGCACACTGAATGATTTTGGAAAGTTTGAGAGCTTGAAGTGAAGATTTGGTGCATCTCTTACTCAAGAATTCACAGGTTGGTAACTTTCTTTCCTCACCTTAATTTAAGAAGAATTAGGGCAATTTGTTAGGTTAGATTGATAGTATGTGGTTAGGAGATCGTTTCTGGAAACTTAGAGAAGATTTCATGATGATCAATGAGGTGACATAATTTCTGTTTGGATCAAGAACATCCTGGATATTGAGAGATAATATGAGTATTATAGCAAGAATTGATCAGTGTAACCTGGTGAACATTTTGAACCTTTCAGTTTGGAGAATGGTGATGATTGAGGTCTGAGCATAATTTTGATTCTTGATCGTGTTTTAGGTTAGAGGTTGATTCATTGAATTCTGAGGCTAGGGTTAGACTCAGGGAGATATTTAGAGTGAGTTAGGGCTTTAGATCATGGATTTTGATGGAGATTCGAGGGAGCCCAAGTGAGGAGAAGGTTGAGGTTTGAGCTCTGTTTCAATGGAGTTCTCCCTCCATTTTTGGTTCAAACGAAGAAGATGATGAGGATACCATTGGATCAAGATGAAGACCTTTGACTGAGGAAGCAATCCAACGGCCATGTTTTAATTTGAAGTTGTGAGAGAGTCTGAGTAAGTGGAACGATGCGTTTCACTTACTAGTTGGTTTTGGGCTTAATGAGATAACCACTATCCACACCCCCCTGATGGCCCAGTTTGGAGAATGAACTGATTCTGTTTACTACTTGCATCATGCCTTTATTCTTTTATTTGGATTTTCATTATTTTTTTCACTTTGTTCATGGTTCTTAAAAAATTCATAATAAATTGAAAATTAATCCAATTAATCCCATTCTTTTTGAATTTTACTCATGATTGAGTCTAGTATATTTTAGAGAAAAAATATTTTCATTTCATGTATTTTATGATTTAATGGGAATTTTACATTTTAATTGATATTAAAATGGTTATGTTTGATACATAGTTTTGTGGAATTTTGTATGATCTTGTGGTGATGACTTTGATCCTAATTTTTTGTGTGTGATTAGGTTAGATATGTATGCTCCCATAGTATTTTTCTCACATTTTTGTGATGAAAATAGGTGTGCTTTCTAGATTGATATTTAGATGCTTCCTTTTAGGGCATTAGGTTTAGTACCTCATCATGTAGAATTTATTTCTAGGTCTTATTTGATGATTGGATCTCTGAAATTAATATGGTAGAGTCATGATTGACCTAGGTTCCCATAGATATTTTTGTAGGATTTTACAATTGATTTTAGTATTTTAGTTAGGACTAACTTTAGTACTAGGTTTTAGGTGATCCTAACTTACTAATTCAACTAGTTTAACTTCCTTAGTCCCCTTAGATTAGGGTTTTGCTTGGTTTGCCTTTGGTTGAGATTGAAGACAAGTTGAAGACAAGGTGAGGAGGCTTGAAGTTGCTTGGAGCTAGGAGCTGCTGGTGCCTGAAGGTGTCTGATGAAGATGTAGGAAATAGGAGCCATAGGGAGAGCCATAGAACTAGAATGATTTCTTTCACAAATATGGAAAGCATCCTGTGCTTCCATTCCTCCCGATGACTAAAAGTCCTTCTCATATATTCACATCCCTCCTTTGGAGGGATGAATGGCTTTATCTGGGAAGTAGAACTTTGAGGGAACCAGTCTCTCATAATGATAAACCCTTGCAGAC
The DNA here is from genome assembly GCA_963859935.3 of Lathyrus sativus. NCBI lineage: Eukaryota > Viridiplantae > Streptophyta > Magnoliopsida > Fabales > Fabaceae > Lathyrus > Lathyrus sativus. The sequence continues at coordinate 514,075,490 of OZ012735.1, forward strand.
TTCCTTTGGTTGCCAATAAGCTGTTTATCATTTCCACTCATCCTGTTAAATCAATTGTCTCCTGATTTGAGTATCTTGAAAGATGTTGGACTTGAGTTTGAAGATGAGGACCTCACTGAAGAGTGTGGAAGAGGATGATTCCTTGAGCATTGCCATTGCAGATGAAGCTTGAAGAACAAGAAGAACAAGTTGATACTTGAAGACCCAGTGGAGATTGCATGAAGAGCTGAGGCTTAAAGGGTTGAAGGATGAAGTTGACACTCCCATATGATTGAGGATTACTCTGAGAAGCTGAGGCTTATAGATGAAGAAGACCAAGTTGATACTAGTAAAGCAAAGAGAGCTAAAGCTTGAAGACTAAGTTGATACTTATGAAGAGGATTCAATTGAGATTAAGTGAAGAGCTGAGGCTTGAAGAATAAAGGATAAACTGATATTTATGTTGAGGCATTAAGAGCCTGAAGGAATCAAGTTGATACTTGTAGTTACAAGCAAAGCCTGAGGGTGGAATGGACTAAGGAGCTGAAGCTTGAAGAAGGAGAATAAGTTGAAATTTATGTTGGTGGATTAAAACCCTGGAGAAGCAAGTTGGTACTTGCCAGTGAAGCTGATAGCCTTGAAGGGTGATTGAAGTCTGAAGACTGGATTGCTGTCAGAAGAGCTGAAGCTTGGAATTGAAAGAGGGGTTGATCTGCTTTCTTTCTTTTCTGTTTTCTTTTCTGTGCTGATGTGCCTTGTTTGACTTGCTTGATGCATTAGAATAAGTCCATGATTAGACTGGCTGTAAGCTAGGAGCATGATTGCGCTAGAGGTTGAGTTGCTCCCTCTGCTTGTATTGTTACTGTATGGCTTTGCTTGCGGGTATTCGGTAGAGCCCAGCTCCCTTGCCCATGTGGTTTGTATTTTGCTTGATAGCATTTCATGTTTTTTTTCTTCTGTATGATTACAGTTGTTATTCTATTCTGCTTAATAGCATGTTGTTTATGCTGTATGATTACAGTTATTCATATCTGGCTTGAGGTTGAGATGAGCTTGTGGAGGCTGCTGCCCCACACACATTTCCTCCCTTACTTGCATTGCATGCATTTTACAGTCGTTTATTGTTTACTGTTTAAGCTGATGCTTTATCTGTGTCTGTTTATCATTGACATGATCCCTTAGGACTCCCACTTCCTTTGATAAGGAAGTGATGATAGAACTTTGGGTTGAAACCTATGCATGATAACTTCTAGGAGTTCCCTGTTTCAAACCTCAACTATAGGATGAATCCTTGGCATGACAACAGTAGGACTTGATAGTCTCCCCTTAGTTGAGCCCCTTCTCTTCTCATCTCAAAAAAAGTTTAAGATACAATAATCATGAATGATTTCTTTCGTACGTTACGAGCCTTAAGCTATCGGAGAAAGGATTGTTAGAGAGCTTCTTTTCAACAGTCGGGATGTTTAGTATGGCACCCTTTGGGTGACATGCGACGCATTCACTCTCGGGTCATAGTCTCTAGTGCGATTGAAATTGCAAACACAATAAAAAACACTTCTTCCGTAAAAGACAGAAAACAAACTTCAAACCTTTTTGCCCCGTGAGCCCATAATTCAAAGGAAGCTTTTCTGAAGAAAAGAGTGTCATTAAACTTCAGTTCTACCGCAAACAGGCTTTGTCCCTAACTGCTGGAATTGCTGTTTAACCCTACTCGATAAAACAGATGAATCTGAATTCCCGTAACCCGTAGTAGCCCGAACTATGTAAGCTCTGATCTCTCATACCTGTTGAGAGTACGTAGGCACAATACTGATGTATTGGCGAGCCACCTTCCCCGTAACCCGTAGTAGGTCGAACTACGTTGACTCTGATTTCTCATTCTCTGATGAGAATACGTAGGCATAAAGTGCGACGCTTTGCCGAGTCATTCTCTTTTCTTTTTAAGCCAGCCTTGATAGGTAGATAGATAAACCAACTCGTCCAGTAAACACAACAAGCGTGAATCCCGTCGAGTACGACGGACGTGAGGGGTGCTAATACCTTCCCCTTGCGTAACCGACTCCCGAACCCAGACAATGGTTGCGATGACCTTGTCTTATACCTTTTCGTCAGGTTTTTCCGATCATTTCCTTTCCCGCTCCGAGGGATAAATAACGAAAGGTGGCGACTCTTCTGTTTTGTCGGCACCTTATTTTCGCGAAAGCGACAGTGATGAAATAAACATGTTGTGTATGTTTATATGAATGGACTGGAATTATGGATGTGTGCATGATAAATATGCATTATGATGTATATGATGAAATGTGATGAGTTGTGGTGAGAAATATGATATTTGTGTGCTCGATGTTTGTATATAGATATATAATTATATGCATTGTTTGTTATGATAATGTTTCTCACCCTTCTGCTGTTTTATGATGCTCTATGAGGCATTGGAGAGTAGGTTGCTAGAGGTCTTTTTGTGAAGCGTGGCTTCATTCTTTTTGGTTGGTCGACTCTGATATGTAGCACCGAGTATCTAGGATTTGTTTTGATTCTTTTGTGATACATCTGTGTATGTATCTGTTGATGAATGTTTATGTAAACATGACTGATGAATTGAATTAATCTGAATGATGTATATAAGTTTATATGATTGAAGTGATTCAATGTTTAGATGTTTCCGCTTTTATTCTAAATATTGAGATGTGGGTACAAGGACCGAGTTCCTTTGTTGTGAGTTGCCCATTGTTGCATATCCTTATGAGCATGTGTTTTATGTTTCCAATTTCATGGATAATGTGACGTGCCTCTTTTATACCACGTGTTAAATTATACTGATGAAATTTTTATTAAGTGCCTAAATGATTTGTTTGATTAATTGGGGGTATAGAAAGGGGGTGTTGCAAAGGCCACCTTCCTTTAGGCCTTTGCAACAAGTACTTCAAGCAACAATTACCACTTTTCTTTTATTTAAATTGCCACTCCATATAAAATTTCTCATCCAAGTTTCAATGACCTTAATAATGTTGAAAGGCCAATTGTACACAAAAATGCAATGAATCAACATGCTAAGGATGACAGATCTAACAAGTTAAAAATGACCAACAATAGAAAGGGGGCTAGCTTTTCAAGCAACAAGCTTGATCCTAACTTTATTAGCAATGAATTAGAAATATGTAGTTTTAGGTCTTCCAATGAAAATATGATCTCCAAGGTACATAAAAGGAGGAAAATCCATAATGAAGCCAAGCAAATCAACCAACCTTTTGTGTCTGTTAGCAAACATGCCACCTGTATAAATAAGATATTTAGATGTATTACAAAAGTTTCTAGAGCAATTAGCATAGCTAGTTGGCAAGTTAGCAATAACTTTGAAAGATTATTTATCCCATCTATAAAAGATCATAATGTCATTAACATAGAGAGTATGGGAAGGCACATAAAAATTTCTAGAGCCCCTGATCAAGTTAATTTAGTTGTCATCAGCCAATTTGGAGACCCCTTTCCTCAACATTTCTTTGCAAGACAAAACAAAAGAGGAGATATAAGGTCTCCTTTCCAAAAAGAGTTAGTAAATGAATTGAGAGAAAAATGAAGAGAGGATCAAAGTTCGTTAGAATGTGTTATTAGACTTTTTTTTATTCTCGTATAAAGATTGAATAATAGTAATGATATTATATTATTATTATTATTGAGATACTAATTTATATTTTTTTATTAAATAATTTAGTGACTGGAAATTCATCTCTTAAAGATAAATAAGCGGGATGTCGCGAATTCGAACTCGCGCATCTACAATCAGATAATTTTGAACAAATATCAATTAAACTAGTTTAACATGATTACTATTGAGTTACTAATCACGTTAGTTAATTCAATTTATTACGTGGTTGATGAATTATAATTGTTTTTTTAAAATAACTAATTTTTATTTTCACAACTCATTAAAAAGTGAAAAAGTGAAAGAAAATAATAATAATTAATAGTAACAATTCTTTTTATTATTAAATTTCAAAATCATATTAGCTCTAAATATTTTATAATCAAAGAGATTGAACCAAAGTTACAATCTTAATGTAACAACCTCTAATAAAACATGTGTTACATTATGATAGTTTTAAAAGTCCAAACTCAAACTTCAGATGGTTCCATTTTGAATTTTATAAAGGATTTTTGGATAGATTATAAATTAGACTTGATGAGATTTGTGATTGAGTTCCTTACAAATATCACGTTCGTGAGAGAGTCAAATTATGTCTTTATTGTTGTGACTCCTAATGTTTAAACTCTCAAAGATTGTCTGATTTTCGGCCGATTTCTTTAGAGGAATGTTTCTACGAAGTTTTGTATAAGGTCCTAGATAATCAACTGAACCTAGTTATAGATAATGTAATTTCAGAGATTTAACCTGCATTTGTGAAGGGTCCTCGAACTTTGTACAATATTATTATAGCTAAGGAAGTGGTTAATGACATAGAAACGTGATGAAAAAGATGAGATTTTCAAAGGGATAGAAGAAATTGATTAAGGAGTGTACTCAACCTGCTACATCAGTTCTTGTTAACAGGAGTCTAATTGACGAATTCATAATGGGGAACAAATTTAAGCAGGGTAACCCATTGTCGTCGTTGTTATTCTTAAACATAACTAAAGGCATAAATGTTGTGATAAATGCTTTAATTAACATCAGTCTATTGATGGATTATAAGATCGACACGACTCTGGTTTTAGAACCTTCCACTTTCAATTTATTGATGACACTTTGATTTTGTGCAATATGAGCTTGGACAATATTATGACTCATAAGGTGAATTTAGGGCTAATACTTTTTATTATGAGTTGGAAAATATTATGACATAATATTTTCAACTTCATGTCCATCATCTCTCGTGTATCTCAACCCACAAACCCGGAATTTCTTTTCATCCTTCAAACTTTTTAACTCCGTTCTTCAACACTTACTTTTTCGACCTCTTTTCCCTCAAAAGATAAATTAAAAAAATAAATTTTTTCCTCAGATTCTATTTGACAAAATATATTTTAAACTTATAAATATATGTTTAATAATAATATTTTTTATGACGAGCTTATAGTTTATAGTTTATTTTATTAGCTTATAATTTATTTTTTATACACTATTTAAAATAGTTTTTTTACCGTGTAGCTTATTATTTTTTCTTTTAATTTTATTCTTATTATTTTAACTAAAATCCACCAGTATCATTTATAATTTATTATAATTTAAAATAAAATAATAATAATTAAATATATTTTATTTATTTTATTTAATCATAATTAAACCGTCAATTTTACTAAACAATTCAATTAACTTATCAGCTATAAGTGATCAGCCACCGGCTATAAACTATCATTCACTAGCTATCGGTCATAAGTTATAAACTATCAGCTAACTTATCAATTTGATAACAACTATTTTTATTAAAGAGATCTAAATCTCTCCTCTCATAACTCAATGTTATTGTAAATAAATGAAAAACCAATTCAGCTCTGAATGTTGAAGGAGTCAAAATCAAACAGCAATACCAATTTCCTCTTGTGTCGCATTTTCGGATCTTGTTTCCTATTCCCTTAATTTCTCCTCCATCTTACCAACCAGTTCAACCTTCTGTTGGATTTTAATATTCTCTTTCAATTGAACCAAGTTTTATCCTCAACCTTCTGTCAAGGAGGTTGATGTCGCATGGTGGAGGTCGGTGAGGGAGGTCGATGTGTGTTCTGGTGGTGATGGCAAGCAAAGTGCAACCATATCAGTGTCAGAGCAATAGCGTGGTGACTCGTCGGAGTAACTTTCTCCTTTTTCTTCTGTTTACCTGTCTCGTGTTATATTGCTATTGTGTTCCTGATTGTTATGCATGATGAAGTTTGTTGTTTGTAAAGAGTAAAAAGTTGTCTTGATGTTGCTTTTTCCAGATGTTCTTGAAACAAATAAACCATTCCTAAGTCGTAGAATTTTTTTTTTCTTGTTGTTGTTTGTTGTTTGAGAATTGAAGTTGGTTGATGAGTTTTCTTTGATTTGATATAGCATAGACAACAAAACAAGACAACACAACCTATACATTTTCTTTTTTTATCCATTAAAAAAACCCACATAACTATAACAACAACACTACTAGAAATGTCTCTTATTCTCTTGTTATTGTTCCTTCTTCGAAAAAAATGATAACTTATTGTTAATTTTAATAAATTATTATTATTATTATTATTAATGTAATTATTTTAACACATGAAAAAACAGAAACATGAAATAAATAGTTATTTAAATGATTAAATTATAATTTTATTTTATTTATTTTTAATTTCATAGTCAACTACCTATCCATTAAGGAAGTTACCACCATTCTTCCTAATTTACTCTTCAATTGATTTTTACTTAAGACTAGACCATGTCCTTTTTGATAATTTACTAAATACAAAAACATCGACCAATAGCATGGTCCAATTTTACCAAGTGGCAGATTTTTTTTGAAAAACTCTTGTCTTCCCTATTTCCATCACCTTCTCCCTCTTTCCAATTTTCTTCCTCTCTCTTTCCCGGTTACTCTTTCTTTCTCTTTCCACAGTTCTTCCATTTTTTCTCTACCCCTTTATCTTTTCCTATCAAACCCTAGCAGGTTCATCACTCTCATTGGTGCTACACGACCATCTCGATCGCAAAAGGTATGTTTTTCCCCTCTTCTATTGTTCTTTCTTTCATGTCCTCTTCTTCTTGTATTCATAGTAGATTTTGTTGGGAAAAAATTTGTTGTTATGTTCTTTTATTTTTGTAGTGTTTCATTGAAATAAGTGGCTTGGAAGGAATGGTTACACGATTGTGGAATTTGTTAGATGGTGGTGAGTGTTTGAAGTGGTTTTTGACGGTTTGTGATTATGGATCGGGAAAGAAACAATGGAAGAATAGTTTCTAAGTTTCTGGTTTCTGGTTTTTCTGGTTTCTGGTTTTCTGTTTTAACTTTTAAGATAGCTTTAGCTTTGTACTTTTTTTTTTTTCGATTTTAGGGTTTTCCAGCAAATGTTTGAAACTGGAAAAAGGGAAGACATTTGACAGTTTTCCAATTCAAAGTGAAAACAAGATGAGAACAGAAAACATTTCCTCAAACTTAACAAAATTTAAAAGACTTGTTTTCTCACTGTTGTACCAACTTTGTGAAGCTGGCATGTTTATTTGCTTTGTATAAATATTGTTTGTCCTGATTATTTTGTCATTAATGTTTTTACATTTGTAACCTTTCACATCTCCTTTCAATTTAGTGCCTTGTTGCAAAGAATGTCTCGTTCCTTGCTGAGAGCATAATTTTCGAACAATATTGTGCACAACTGGCATGTTTATTCAAGGGCTGTTGATGTCCACCATACTTGATGACAATTTATGAAAAGAAATTCATCAAGATGTAATGCTTCAGTGGCCCTCTAATTCAAAGATGCAATCTGCAATCTATGGTTTGTTTACTGAAGTTGTCTATGTATGTATTCCGAGTGGAATAATAAAGTAGTAAATTAATGTAATCTATGTTGTATGTGTACTGATGTTTTTAGTTTAAGAGTTTCATATGGCATCCTTATTTCAGATCGTAAGGCTTAAAGAAATAGATAAAGTTCCATTCCTGCCATAACTTATGTTTTCCTTATGCTTCTGGCTTGTACAAAATAAACACACTAGAAATTTCAAGATATGAAAATTTCATGTCTGGTATGTGAGAAAATTTTAGGTACAACGCAACTAATGTATTGTCTTTGCATGATGGGTATTTTTCCCTTGCTGCTGAGCATAGAATGAAAGCTTCTACACTTTAGATTTATTAAGGCTAACTAATTAAATTTAAAACACGTGTAGGACCTGGGTAAGAGACCCATCTTCCTCATGATTATTATCTCAGAAAGAAAAGATGAGTGATTGATTACCTGGGTAAGAGACTATCATGAGCAATTTTATTAGAGCATTCATTGCCAGTTGAGTGCCAAGGGTTTTGTTACTCTGGTTTTCTGTTTGGCTTATGCTTCTGCAACAGGACATGAAAATCAACATACTTATTAGCATGATTTGTTGGTATAATAACAGGTATGACTTTAATTTCTGTTTGACAATGTTAATTTCTAGCATTTGAAATCTTCTGCATTATAGCAGATCAAACACTGTGTGTTGGATAATAGTTTAGGTTAGGAGGATTGGTAATTTTTGTGTTCCTGTGTTGGCTGGTTTTTTTCATCGTTTGTTAGCTTCGGCACTGCTCGGTCTCTTTATTTGACACTAATTGTTAAGTTATTTAGGGAGGAGTTCACGGTGCAATTATTCGAAAGGAATTTAAATTTCTCTCTTGAAACAATGTTGTTTTTGGGCAGTCCACGATAATCGAATAGCTCGCATTTTGAAGCTGGAGGTATAGTGTTTCTCTTGGATGTAAGTGAAGTTTCTCAAAGTAGAGCTACTACTGTTTTATCTGTTATACTGCATTTTTTTAAAATTTTCTATTATGAGTCAATCTCATCCCTTTGGTGAACTCTTGGATCAAGTATCATTTGGTTTTGGTGATTTATTTCTTTTTGGATTATGGAGTTCTGTTATGGTTTATTGGGGGTCTAATGTATGGAAGTATAGGAATTATGAAGTGTTGTTAAGTTCTACTAAAACATCCTGTATTTGACTTTCTATTGTAACATTTTGTCATGGTTTTAGGCATGACTTATGCCTATTGTTAATAAATTCTCTTCCTTTGTTTAAAAAATATTAAGAGTGAATGCCCATATTTTAATCCATACAAATTTGCTATGTTTATAAGTTAACTACTTGCAGGAGTATTTATTAGATAACAATGCAGAAAATATTAAATAATTTTTAAAATAGCCTTGCCTTTGAATAAATTTAATTTTAATTTAGATTTAAACTAGCCTTGACATATATCCATGGAAAAGTCATTCAAAGATCTTGAAATTAGTACATTGGTGGACTCAAAAGATAAAGCTAAATTGATACAATGGTGCGGAATTCATATATTAAATATTTTGGGACTTTATCATCATCTTCACGTGAGCAAACCGATGATGAGTAATGATCCTATATTGCACATAAATTTTTAAAAGTTCAATGGCTCAAAATCGTTATTTTTTCTTATTTATGAATTTTTTTTATAAATGGTTTTTTCCTAATGTATAAATAAATGTTTCTATAATCATAATAGTTATATGTTCCAAGTCAAACTAGACCCTTAGGCTTGACGGGATGTACTGGTGCATGCGATAAGGAGAAAAGCTATATTTATCTTTTTTGGAGCGCGAGCGTTTTAGTTATATTTAGAGTTGTGGACACAATAATTGAAGATTTCATGCATTCTTTTCTAATATAGGAGAAAATGTTCTTCAATTTTGTGGATCTTATTCAGTCGATATAGAGATTCAAAAGTCTTTTTTAACCATCTAACATTGGTATTCCATTATGAATAGAAGATTTTGTCATTTCCTTTTATTTTGTCCTGGTTGAATCTTTGTTTTGAATCTATTCTAAATATATTTTGTGCTTAAGTTGATTCACTTTTTTATTATTATAATTCATTTTTTATTTTTTCAAAAGAAATACTTTAATTGGGAAACAATCGATGTCCAACATCCATGAAATCCATTTTTTGTTGTTGCCCGTTATCAACGAGTCGTCTTCATATTGACAAAGGATAATCATTCCTTCACCTGCATTCATCTTCACATGCTCTCCATGCTCGAATACACATATCTTGAATCCAATCTCCTTTAAGAAACCATACATTCTTTTATTTCAAGCTCTTGGAGCTTGCTTCAAACCATATAATATTTTCTTCAACTTTTAGAACTTTAGCTTTTGGTTTCTCACAACAAAACCAGGGGATTATTCTATGTACACCTCTTCTTCAAGCGGTCTATTCAAAAACGCATATTTGATGTCCATTTGATAGATAGGACAATTATTGTTATTTGAAATACCAATAACTAACCTTATGGTTTAATTTTAGTAACTGGTGTGAATACCTCTTCAAAGCCTATACATTCTCTTTGCAAGAACGCCTTTGCAACTAATCGATCCTTATGAGTGATTATTTCACCATCGGGATTTGGCTTCACTTTGAATACCCATTTCACACCAATTGACTTCTTTCCATCTAGTAAATAAACCAACTCCTAAGTATTATTCTTATAAATAAATTCTAGCTCCTCCTTCATAGCACAAATCCATTTTGGATCACTTAAAGCCTCTTCCGTTTTAATGGATTTGGATTCATCCATAAGTGCAAAAAGGACAAAATCACCATCGTCATTGACTTTGTTGTCTCGGAAGAACTCACAATCTTGGAGTATTTAAGGCAAACCTTTTTGCCTTGTTGATTGATCTTACCTGATCAGAAAGGAATCAGTGGCCTGTCATGCATCGTGAGTTGTTGTCTTCATCGCAGTTGTGGAGGAGAAAAGGGGGTGTACCTACAAGATGCTCTGATACTTAAGTAAGTACTGGAACTAGAGAGAGCAAGTATAGAGAGAAGGTGTGAGGAATATAATACCTGACCCTCTAGTGAAAGAGGGTATTTATTTTGTGCCCCCAGCGTAGGGCCAATAGTTACATTGCATTGGGCCAGATTGTCAAGCCCAACACAAGTAACTGCTAGGGCTTATGTGGCGTAATGAAGACCAGTGTGTGGACCTTGCCCTTGATCAACTGCCCCGTGATCTTTGGAAGGCGGGCTGACCATCTCTTTTGAAAGTGGATAGTTTCCTGATGACGTGTCCCCGCGTGAGGGACACATGGAGAACGTGGGGGAAGCGCGTAGACTTCCCTGTCAGAGAGTCTTCTGCCCGATGGATATGCCTTGTTGAGGCTCCTGCTCGAAAGAAGAAATTAGGCTTTTTTGGGCCTCATCAGCATATCCTTGGGTTAGGCCTACCAGGCAGAACGGCAGGTCCTGGCCCAGTCCAGAACAGGAGCCCCTCAAGTCATTGCTCCGAGGTGGGAAGTAATGACTTAAGGGCGGGTCGAAAGGTGGAGGACCTCTTCAAGAGAAGGCATTTGTCCGGTGCGTAGAATTGGAAGTTGTGTATCAGGTCTGGATCGGAGGATGTTCGATGGCGTAGCATGTCAGGAAGTCGTTTATCATGTCAGGAGCGGAGGCATTTCGGGGAGCCTGACGGGGAGATAGATGGATTGCTGAGCCTCTAGTGCTACCATGTGTCAGACAACCATTGCTTATCCAGGGCGGCTAGGGGTAGGGGTGCTTGAGTTCCTAGGGGCTCCTCGAGTCTTGTGCTAGATTTATATATAGGACTGAGTCTGCCCCATTTCTCACTTTTTACTCTTCCTGCTCACGACGTCATTCCTTTTCTCTTCAACTTCTTCATATTCTACACCGCGACATCCACCGTCCGCCGCCATACCGTCTGCTGCGTCACCTGCCTAGAACCGTTGTATCAAGTAAGTCTTGCATGCCTTTTGTTCTGTTTTTCTTACTTTTGTCATGTTTTTCTTACTTTTTAACAGTTCCACGGTGGACTAGATGAATATCCTGAGGAGATCATGGAGTTTCCGGTGAATACGTTGGGGCTCGAGTATTATGAAAAAGTATAATTACGGTAACGGCAGCTCGAGTATCGTATCGCAAAGATTCTTGTAGTGATTAACCAATTACAGTAATAGTTTATGGGGGGTTTGGATTTTGATTAAGAGAAAAAATACTAAAAATAAGTGATTATAGGAAAAGTGATTATTAAAATAAGCTGAAACAATTAATCTGCTATTTTAGTTTCCCAACTTATCATCGATCCAAATAATTTCCAATTCCTAAGCGGATTCTATCCCCTTTTCGATTATAATAACAATCAAATAAGCATAATTGATATTATACGATACATATTCCTAATTTCCGAATTAAGCAAACGGATAAAATATAGTATCCGTGAATTAAGCAAACACGAGAAACATACGCGGATTAAGCAAACGCGATTAAAGTATAAGAACATGCAATCATCAAAATAAATCAACCACCTCTAAGATAAATCGAATTAAGAAAACAACATATCATAGAGAAGAATTGAAAGGAAATAGATTTTATGGGAAATTAAAAGAACCTCAAAGTGTCGGCGGAAACCGATTACAGCATATTAACGTAAAGAAGTTAGTTCTCCATAAAACTATGAAAAGCAAAATAAAATTTGGAAAAAACTAGGGTATCCGTTTTGCATCACAGCAACAACCTTATAAAAAGAATAAGGTTTGCATTACACACTCAACTGGGTCGGAAACGCATACCAGGCCAAAAAGGGAAAAACAACTATATTATCACAAGTCAGAAACTTCAACAAATTATTCGAGACTCAAGCAATCCGAATCAGCTTCTTTGTGCAACATGAAAGTTGTAGATCTTTTCCTTAGCTTTCCAACGACTGGTATAACGCCTCGATCCGATTCCTGTAGCTTCGGTTATGAATTTTTTAATAAAAACTGCTAATGTTGAAAATAACAAACGAAAATCAAATAAAGCTGAAAATAAATTAAATTGTAAAAACATCATAAAATAGGAATTTAAACAAACTAAACTATATAAATACCAAAGTCTAAACATAGAGGAAGGTGCATCAAAATACACTGATTAAATTCCCCCACACTTGAACCTTTGCACTCCGAGCAAAGTATTATCGAAACTCATGAAACACAAAAACATTTAGATACTCATTCTAGGCTGTAAACTCTTCTTCGGTCAAGATTGCATCGATATGTACTAATTTTGCATACTAAGGATATCGTAAGAACACAAATCCAAAATTCTACGGTCATAAGGGTCCCTCCTATACAAACCAATCCAAATCATGTCATTATGTCTAAGTCTAACTTACTCATCCTCCTTTTTGCTCTCTTTCATTCTAGTGCAATCACATTAAGCCTTTTATCTATTCACACACATGGTAAATAAGCTTGTTAGTGACTATGATCCATATATTCTCAACAATTCAAAATTAGACACTTTTTTTCTTTTTTTTTTCTTTTTTTTTTTTTTTTTTTTAAGGTTTCACAACCGTTAGCCTAAGTGACCGGGTGAGGGTCACCTAAATTAAAAGGTGGATTCCTTTTTTTTAACTAAGCACGAGATCATTCACTTATTTGTATCAGCTTAATTACTTAGCGTGTGACTTCTAGATGGTGCTTACTGCTAGATAAACTACTTAAGATCTATTAAAGGACGAGAACTCAAGACCATGTCATAACAAGTATTAAATTGATTTCCGTATTTGGGAGACTTAAGGTGTTAAAACGATACCGATCTTATGAATTGTTCCCAAGTATCCACAATCTGACCTCAAATTGATCTATAGCATAAAAACTTTCAAAAATGCATTGGGTTCTAAGTAAAAATTTTTTTAAAGAAAACATAACAAAATAAAGAAAATTGAAAGAAATAAAACAAAGTAAATGGTTCCCTCCCCCACACTTAAAGCATACATTGTCCTCAATGAAAGAACATAAATATAAAATAAGAGTGAGAGAAAGGAAAGAACACACCCGACGAGTTAAGGTGGATAAGTGATCACATAGGCATCCTTTCTCAAAGAGAGATTTCCTGCAGTCTCCTCTTCCAAAGTGGGGATCTCATACAGTAGCTTTGGGTAGCATTCATTAAACTTGAAATTATTATTAGTGTATTTGCCTTTTATTCCAGGATCAAAGAAGAACCTTCGATAAGTAAAAGTGTCGCATTGGCACGTGAATATGATCTCTTTTTTCACAACATCAAGAATTAAAGGATTAAGCCTCCTTTGGGGATGCCTCACTACCTTAGCTCATTCTTCAAGCAGAATCTGATGCATGCACCTGGAAGGGCTAATACCGGGAATTTCCGCCAAGGTCCACCCTATTGCCTTTTTGTGCCTTTTTAAAACCTGCAAAAGCCTACTTTCTTGATCGGAATCAAGGTTAGCTGACATAATAACAGGAATCTTATCATTTATGTCTAAGTAGGCATATTTGAGATTTTCTGAGAGAGGTTTGAGTTCTAAAGAAGGGGGTTGCTCAATGGATCGGATGGTTAGGGCAGCAAGGACGTCTAGAGCCTCAACTACACAAACCACTTCATCGGTAACCTTATCCACCTGTAAAATATCAGTCTGCAATGCAACATTTATCTCGGCACAAGTAGAGCAAACATTAGTGTTAGTGCATACATCACAGGAGAAAGTATCATCATAGTCTAGTAAAGACGGAAAATCAGATAAAAACTCGGGAAATATATCGTCTACTAAGTCAGAAAGTAACTCAATCTAAAATACCGAATGCTCTTCCATGGGATGTCTCATTGCATCAAAATCAAAGAAGGAAGATGGTTAAAAAAAAATAAAAAAAAATATGAGAACACAAAATTTAATCTAATTAGGTCAAATGAGAATTTTGGAAATTTTTTTGGATTTTTTCGAGACTATGAAAACGGTAAAAAAAATTAATTAAAAATAGAAAAAAGAGGAATTTGGAGATTTGAGGGGCCAACTCCCTTAACTCTCCCAAAGTAAGGGACTTTTGATCGCACGATTTTTCTGCTTCAAGTGCACGAAACAGATTTTAAAAAGGAGGCGATTTGCCCAAAACCGGGTATTTTTTACTCGGTCTGACGAGAAACGGGTGAAATGGGATGGCCGGACGCGAAAACGCAAGAAAATAAACAAATATGCATACAATTAAAACAAACAAAACCTAAAACTAGACTATGTGCTAAATCAACAAGAGTCCCCGGCAACGGCGCCAATTTGATCCGCTGTCGCGCACAGATCAAAAATGAGTATTATGAAAAAGTATAGTTACGGTAACGACAACTCGAGTATCGTATCGCAAGGATTCTTGTAGTGATTAACCAATTACAATAACAGTTTATGGGGGGTTTGGATTTTGATTAAGAGAAAAAATACTGAAAATAAGTGATTATACAAAAAGTGATTATTAAAATAAGCTGAAACAGTTAATCTGCTATTTTAGTTTCCCAACTTATCATCGATCCAAATAATTCCCAATTCCTAAGCGGATTTTATCCCCTTTTCGATTATAATAACAAACAAACAAGCATAATTGATATTATACGATACATATTCCTAATTTCCTAATTAAGCAAACAGATAAAATATAGTAACCATGAATTAAGCAAACACGAGAAACATACGCGGATTAAGCAAACACGATTAAAGTATAAGAACATGCAATCATCAAAATAAATCAACCATCCCTAAGATAAATCGAATTAAGCAAACAACATATCATAGAGGAGAATTGAAAGGAAATAGATTTTATGGGAAATTAAAAGAACCTCAAAGTGTCGGCGGAAACCGATTACAACAGATTAACGTCAGATTATTTTGAGAGCTGACGGTGAAGTCGGATGATTTTGAGAACTGATGGCGAAGTCAGATTATTTTGGGAACTGACAGCGAAGTCAAATTATTTTGAGAGCTGACGGTGAAGTCAGATGATTTTGAGAGCTGACGGCGAAGTCAGATGATTTTGAGAACTGACGGCGAAGTCAAATTATTTTGAGAACTGACGGCGAAGTCAGATTATTTTGAGTTCTGACAGCGAAGTCAGATGTTTTTACGGATTTTATTTTGAATTCTGATGGCGAAGTCAGATGTTTTTACAGATTTGATTTTGAGTTCTGACGGGGAGGTCAGATGCTTTTACCAACTTGATGTCGAGGCCTGACGGCGAGTTCAGATGCTTTTACCGAATGGATGTCGAGGCCTGACGGCGAGGTCAGATGCTTTTACCGACTTGATATCGAGGCCTGACAGTGAGGTCAAATGCTTTTACCGACTTGATGTCGAGGCCTGACGGAGATGTCAGATGCTTTTACCGACTTGATGTCGAGGCCTGACGGCGATGTCAGATGCTTTTACCGACTTGATGTCGAGGCCTGACGGTGAGGTCAGATTCTTTTACCGACTTGATGTCGAGGCTTGACGGCAAGTTCAGATGCTTTTACCGACTGGATGTCGAGGCCTGACGGCGAGGTCAGATGCTTTTACCGACTTGATGTCGAGGCCTGACAGCGAGGTCAGATGCTTTTACCGACTTGATGTCGAGGCCTGACGGCGATGCCAGATGCTTTTACTGGCTTGATGTTGAGGCCTGACGGTGATGTCAAATGCTTTTACCTACTTGATTTCAAGGCCTGACGGCAAGGTCAGATGCTTTTATCGACTTGATGTTGAGGCTTGACGGCGAGGTCAAATGCTTTTACCGACTTGATGTCGAGGCCTGACGGCGAAGTCAGATGCTTTTACTTGATGTTGATGACTGACGGCGAGGTCAGATGCTTTCACTTGATGTAAATGCCAGACGGCGAGGTCAAATGTTTCTCCTACCTGCGGGTCGATGTTTTCTAATTGATAACTAGTTAACTTATTGTCGTTGCAACTATCATATACCACTTTGTTTCCTCAGGATTTCTGTTCCAGTAAACAAGTCTATTCAGTTTCAGTTTCATTTTACAGTTGTCAAATTTCCGGGTTCTTTGGTATTCAACTGTCTTTTACCTTGAATGTTTGAAATTCGTTCGCTTTTCATCCCTTCAGGTCCAAGTCACTTGAATAGGGGCAGTTGTTGCACCCCAAAATTTGACCAACCTCTTTTCTTAATCTTTGGCTTATGTTTCATTGCATTTTAGCATTTTTGCATTTGCATAGCATAGTTCTTACAGGGGATCAAGTGTTTGTTTGTGTACCATCCAGGAGGAGAGCCTTATTGACCACAAGGTCAAGCAGAGGCACAGGTACAAGCCATCAAGCGGATGTTATTATCAGGAACCATCATAAGGTTGTTAGGGGGTCCATGAAGATTTATCATTGGTGTGATCATGAGGTAGAGGCTTATTGAGTACCTCAGAGGTCATGGTGGAGTGGGAATGGTCACTCAGTTCATCTGCATGCTTAGGCAAAAAGGGTGAAATTTGGGTTTCATTTTTAATCAGGCTAAATTTGTTTTTGAGAGCAAGACTTGTTCCCATGACCTTACATATATCCTAAGGTGTTTGGGTATGGGAGATTGACCATCAATTTTAATCAGAAGAGCTTCAATTGATCATTCAATTGAAAATCAGGGGATTTGGAAAAAAAAGTCAACTGTGCAGTGAAAAAGTCAACTCCTGACTTTTTGAGGTCAAGAATATAATCCTTAATTTTAATATGACCAATGGATGGAATTTGATCAAGAAAAGTCAAGGGAATCATGAAAAATCAAGTGTTGTTGAAAGTTGCTATTTTGTGATTTAGGATTTTAGAAACTTTCTATTTTTGGAAAGTTTTATGGTTGAAGCAGCCATCTTCAAGACCATTTTTCTTCATGATCAAGGTTTCAAATGGGCTTGGCTCAAACATCAAATTTTTTCCTTGTATTTCAAGCTTTCGTTTTAGTACCAATTCATAATCATATGACACTTGGAGCTCAAGTTATGATCCCTCAAAGTTGGGGATTTCAATGATTTCAAAACTGTCAAGTTTGGACAGATTTTTGCACCACTTTGCAAGCCAAATTCCATCAAGCTCTTGATGTCAAATGAAACTTTGTCCCAAATGAAAGTTATAGATCATGTTACAAGCATTCCAAAAAATCCAAGAAGTCCTCAATATGATTTGGGAAGCTCAAGTTATGGATGTGCAAAGTTGAGGAAAAATAAGGCAAAGTCCATAACTTAGAATTTTTTCTAAGTTATTTGTGGACAGCTCGCATGACATACTTTTCAACCCCAATTTTGGTGATCTACCAATGATCAAATGGAACTTCCACCAACATGAAATTTGTTCTACTCCATGCCCTCTTTCATTTGAACACAAGATCTAAGCAAATGGAGTTGTATGCATTAAGATATCATGGTCCAAAGTGGGTGTGCTGAACACTTTTTCAAAGGATGAAATATGTGGCATTTTTGCTTGCTGTTGTTTTTTTCATCATATAATCTGGTTAGGTTTCATCCCATGTGCATGGATTTTGCATTGGAAGCATGCCAAACATTGCCAAATTTGAACCAACACACAATGTACCTCTTTGCCCCATTTTTCAAATCCTTTGCCCAAACAAGAAAGGGACAAGTTGTCCTTTCATTTTGACCTTGGAGCCACAGCAAACATGTCTGTTTTCCCTAACAAGAAATCAACAAGGAGACAAAAATGCAAGCTGCTCATGTACTTGGATCATCATACACCCTTGATTCACAAAAACACCATGGAAATGAAAATCTGTCCATTAATCTTTCACCATGGTAAACCCCCTTCAATCTTGTTTTCACTGCATATTTAAGCAATAGAGCAGTGAGAAGAAACCCTAGCCACTCTCTTTGCAAGACATCAGATTTTGAGTTTTGGAAACCTCTAAATTTTTCCTGTGAAACTCTCTCATTTGTGAGTTACTCATCAAACCTTTTATCAAAACATCCTCACCTCAACATCATCCTGCTACTGTGTGCAAAAGAAACAACTTGGAGCACTCATTTCTTCAGCTGCTCAAAACCAACTGTTTCTTTAAAAGGGAAAGAAACTTCAAAGCTTGCTCAAAGGAGGAATGGGTATCTTGCTGCTAGCTTGCTGTGAGGAGTCTACAAGAGGTAGGTGTCTCCATATTGTCTCTTTAATATGCATAAGTTCATTAGAGCATGTTTGAGTTTGTTTGTGTTTTTGGATTTTGTTAACCTTCATTTGAAATGTTGATTTGTTACTGTGATGACAAGACTGTTTTATTTGTGTGCAACATTGTTCTGTTGAATATTTGTGAGGTTGCAGCCATAAGGAAAAAGATACTGAGTTTTATTGTTAACTTGACATTATTATGGCATGTTTTCCTCTGTCCATGTGAACTATGTTTGGTGTTTATGTTTTGCTGTCAATGTGTGTATGCTTGAGAATAAAGTTTATCAGCTCAGGTTTAGTTGCTAGCAAGTTGATATTGTCATGAGAGCTCATGGATTGTTGGATCTAAGAGAGCAGTTTTCTTTGGTTATGATTGTCATTAGGGCAGTTAGAGGATGTTGTTGAGATAGCAGCTATTGAACATTGGTATTTTGGAACTGTGAGGTTTGTTTCTGCTCTTCTTGGTTTGTTTAATAACTGTCATAAGGCATTCGTGTGTGATTGTATAGCTTTGCACTAATCAAGTTGTCACTTTCATCTGTGGAATTTAACCTTGTGCTTGAATGTATCTAGTGATTTGTTTATGTTGCCGTCACTAGAGTATTAGAGGGGGGTGCTGTTAGGATTTGTGTTTAAGAAGTTGTCAGCTCTTGGTGATATGCAGAGGGTTATTTTTAGGATTGGTGTTAGGGCTGGATCTGTTAACTCATGTTGAAAATCTAGAGTTGGAACTTTTTATGTTGGACTACACCATCCTTGATTTAGCCTTGTTGATGACAAATTTGTAGAGCTGTCAAGGTGTTATGACATTAGGTTGTTCAAGGCAATACTTGGATTTGGTATTTGCATTGTTGTGCCAAGATTGGTTGTTGTTCTTGTTTCAGGCAAGGTTGTTTGGTTCAAGTTGGTTGTTGGCATGTTCAGGTCAGGTTTTGTTGTCAATGTCTGAACTGAGTTTGACAACTCAAGTTTGGTGGCCATCAAGTTATTTCCCTTGTTAGGTGTGTAGGGTTGCCCTGTGGTTTTTTCTCTAAGAGTATTTAGAGCAGAGTTGGATAACCAAGAATTAACTGTCACTTGGGGGATTTTGGACTGTTTGAGTGGACTGTTGGATTTTATGCATAACACTGGTATTGGACATTGGTGCATTGAGGTTTTGCTAGTCAGGTTCCACTTCTGCCTATATTTGTGGTTGCATCAAGTTTTCCAGATTTTGGTGAGAGGTGTTCTATGTAATTTATTTGAGGCTAGGATTCAAAAATCTCTCTGCTAGTGTGTTCCACTGAGGAGGAGGTTAGTGTCATGGTTATGCTTGGATTCTTGACATTTTGCAATGTCAAGCTTTTTTGATATGGTATTGATCTAATGCTTGTTAGTTATGTGCCTTACTACTGTGCCTGATGTCCAGGCTTGTTGGAGTGTTTGACCAACTCAATTTCCCACCGGAACCTGTTTGAATTCACTAACAGTTTGAGATTTCCAACTTTATTGACATGGCTTGCTTTGACATTTAGCCTGATGTCTAGTTTTGTAGAGAGGCAAATTAATTTAGATTTCTATCATAACTTGGTTCCTTATCTTGACTGATGCTTGATGTAGAGGATTACTATGTTTGGAATCTATTTTAGTTTGTTCGTATTGACCTCTTTGGGTAGGATTAGAATTTGATAACTGTCAAGTTTTGTGTATGCCATGAGTTACTAATTAGTATCACTAGCCATTTGTGTCAGCTTTCTGCTGAGAGCCAACCACCTTTGGTTTGACAGCATCCTTTGTCCATATCAGTCAGTTTCTTGGAGTTCTTGGCCTAGGTTCATAGTTGGATTTCTATTTGAGACAGTTTGGGGTTCAGGAGTTTGTGTTTGTCTGAGGTTTTTGACTGGCTAGAGCTCTGATGCTTGATTTGGTACATCAAACTGGCCCATGTTGCTTGCTATTGGATTCATGCTCCTGAGATTTTGGTTTTGGCATGAATGTTGTTTGAGATACCACTGCTGCCTAGATCCTTTTAACATTGGATTGGTTTTTTAATTCCTTAAGGGTTTTTACTTTTGGCTTTTGTTTTTTTTTTAAGTTAACTTGGTTGCTGTCATAGAATACTTGATGTTGCTTAGTTACAAGGTTCATAAAACACAAATTTCATCCTTTACAACTTCAGCAGCCTCCAACATAAGGGGTCATACCTTGATTCAGTAAGGAATTGATATTTCTCCGTGGACATAATCCATCAGCAAGTATTTAAGAACATGTGCACATCCTTATTTGATCATGTTTGCCACTGTTTTGAACTTTGACATTGAAAATGCATTTCAAAATCCTCACTTGCATTTCCATTCGTATTTTACTTTGTGAGTATCATTTCAAAATTTGAGCAGCACCATCATGTTCCTCTCAAAAAATTAAGCAGGATGGACTAAAATTTCACTGAATTTGGATGAGATTTGAGAGAGTTACAATGAAATCGTATTTTGGTTTTCACTTGATTTTGTGCCATGAGTTTGCCCAGCAATACGCGTGCATTTGGTATTATATAGAACTAGGGCGTTTTGATACAATGGATGTATCACCACCCCAGTGGTTAGCACCTTGCCCTTAAGTATCCTTGCCATGCGCCCGTACCCTTGTTCGACCCCAGCGGGGGCGTTTTTGTTTTATTTTCACTATTTTCTTGTTTTTATTATTTTTTTTTATTTTCTTTTCCATTTATTTTCAAATGTTTTCATACCCCAAATTTTGATCCCTTAGATCTTCATCACCATTTTAAGATCATACTCATTTGATTATCTAACATTAATCTGTTTCAAGTTGTCTTTGTCAAGTTACAGGAGAATTAGGGTTTTGTACAGCCGAAATCGAGGTTTCGAGGGTTAACCAGTCATTGTTTTGGATTGGTTCTCTTTGAGATAGGTCTCCACATCATCAAATATATTCCATTGGATCAATTATGAATTCAATTTGAGGTTGTCACCCAAGGATTGAGAATAGTGCATTTCAGGGTACCCGATTAGGGTTTTCGAGTAGGAAAAGTCAACTGTGGTTTGACTTTTGATTTAAAGGGTGTTACGATGGTGGGATCATGGTCCATAGTGTTCATATGGCTTGGTAAAGTCTATTCAAAGAGTTTCAAGGCTTCAAAAGACCCGGAGCATCAACCGTCGACTCGGTAGTCACCGATCGATCGTTCGGTTGACCGAAAAGTCAACTTTTCACTCATAAGGAATTTGACCTCAAGATGTGAATCAAAAATGTTCCTAATGACATATTGCACCTACCCATAAAATTTCATGACCATTGGATCAAGGATTGAGAAGTAATCACAAAAGTCGGGAATTAGGGTTTTGAAAGGGGCAAGACCATAACTCCTTAACCACACATCCAATTGAGTTGGTTCAAAGCTCATTAGAAATATCTTGACAAGTCCTACAAAAGTCCCAAAGTGGTCCATAATCATAAAATGCATAGATTTGGAGTTATAACCAAATTCACTACAAGAGGGAAAAGTAACTTAGAAAATTTTCACTTTTAGGCTTGTTTTTCAACAACTTTGAGAGGTTTTTTGGGCATGTTCCTTTGGGAATCTGAAACTCATGAAAAAATGAAAGTTGTAGAGATACATGAGAGATTTCCAAAATGTATTAGAACTCCTCCATAGTCCTTATGAGCTGAGAGTTATGAATTTAACAAGATGGTGTTTTAACACTTGAGTCCCACATTGTCAATTTTTCACAAACTCATCCTTTGATCACTTGGGCTATTCTCAGCCCTTGGATCATGTTGGTATCAGATACTTAGAGAGTATGGTGAAGGAAAATACAGAAGAAGTGAAGGACTTGAAAGAATAGCAAGTTGCAAGCAAGTGGGAATATTTTAATCATAAAGGAAGGAAAGAGAAACTTTTACCACACTTGCAGCAAACAACCCCCTATTTGCCTAGCCACTCTAATCACCATTATGTCATTCATTCCCACTTGAGCAATGCATCCGTGAGCCAAGGATTTGTATGCAGCTGTACCAAACCTCAAGCCAAGGGTTACCTTTTCAAAATCCCTCCAAAAATGCCAAGATTACAAATCTGTCCTCACCCTTCATTTTCCTATAAATAGAGGCTCCTTCTATGTCATTTCCACACCAGAGCACTCTTAGAACCAAGAGAAAATCACAGCTCTCATTCCTTTCTCACTTACTTCATTTTCAAAAAACTCAAGTTTCACCAAAATCTGTCTTGGGCAGTTGGATGTCCAAACTCATTTCCACACATTCCAAACCACCAAAAACCATCTGCACAATCCATAAATGTTGTGTAGAAGGTGTTCATACTCTTAAACCACTTAAAAACACCATTCTCCCAAAAGTCAACTCTCAAACCAAGCAAGTTTGACCTTGTGCTCAAAATCTGCCAAATCTCTAACCAGGGCTGTTTTCCTCATTCTAACCATCCACACACCTTTGATATATAATGCCTCAGCTGTCTATAACATAAAGCAACTTCATCCTCATTTATTTTGAGGTCTTTCACAAGTTCTTCATAAGTTTCTTCAAGTACAAGGAGGTTGTTTTCATCAAAATTCTGGTTGGACAGCAGTTGAAGTATTTTCAAGGTATTCCATGCTACAACAAGTTTGTGTGAAGGTCTACAAAAGGTTAGTGGTCACTATCCTTTCATTCTGTCATGAATATGATTGACGTGTGTATTGTGTTTAATTGTAAAATGTAATCTATGGGCAAATCTACCAGTTTTGAGTTTGTTTTGATCCTATCATGTCTAAGTTGTTTGTTAACCTTTTCATGATGTATTTGTGCACCTAAGTCATGTTTGAACTTTAGGAGTTTCTTGGCTCACAGCTATTATGCATGTTTGGTTGAAGTGTCAAGTTTGTTTTCATGGACATTTTGATGTTAGTTGTGTTTGTGCCCAACATGATTCTTGATATTTGACCTGTGGCTGCTTGAGTCTAGTATAAGACAGTTTTTCCATGACAGATGTATGTGTATGCCTTCTCAAACCTGGGGCCTTGTTGTTGTACCTTTGAAGAAGTTGCATATACCATGAGCAATGTATGTCATTCTGTGTTGAACTTGCTAGACAAACCTCTTTGGATCATTCTGAGTATTTGCATCTTTGTATCATGAATATTTGTGTCATTAAACCCAACTGCCATGATGATTTGTTAATTTTTGCAACTGATGTGCATTAGAAATATTGGACCAACTTGCTATTTGCTAGCCATGAGCACTTTCTTTTGCTAAAGCTGTCAGTTCTATTTCCTGTTCCAAATTAACATGCCATCAATTGTGTTAAAGTTCTGGCATCTTGTTGAAGCTTTGATTGTATGTGAATAATTTCATTTTGTATGACAAAGGCATAGGCTGCATCAGTAATTATTTTCAAATTGCCAATAGCATAAGCATGTTTTTAAAATCACTAACAGTCCCACACCAGATTTTTGTTTGAGGCATCTCTATATGATTCTTTGCATCCTAATCCCATGAGCATAGCATTTGTGACTTGTACACTTCATCACACATCATCAATTCTTTCTGTCATGAGCTGAAGCCTACACTTTGCATTTTCAAGGCATTTCTTGCAACTTACATGCCACTTTTGGTTTGAAACTATTTCTGTTTGATTTGTGCACTTAGAATCATTAGATAACATGTGTATAAGATGTTCACACTTTCATTTGAGCATGTTTCCTCTTATGTTGAACTATGGCCATCATCATGCATTTTCAAGGCATTTTTTGCAATTGACATGTCATTTTTTTTATTGGACTTGATTTGGTTTGAGTTTTGCATCAAAAATCATTGGATTATATGTTTATGAGTTGTGCACACCCTCACATGTTCATATTTCTTGTTGTTCTGAGTTGTGCCTTTCAACTTGCATTTTCAAAGCTTTACACTACCAATCACATACCAGTACCTTGTTTAAAGTATTCCTGTTTGGCCTTGGCACCTAGAAGGTTTAGATCACATATTTGAAAGTTGCTTTAGCCCTTACCTGTCATTAAATCCAACTGTTTTGAACTGTGATATCCATAATGCATTTCAAAAGCTTCAAATTGCATGTTCATTCGAATTTCAAAAAATATGCATGTTCTTGGAAAACTGAGATCACCACTGAATTCCTCATGAAATTTCACTCAGGATAGGCTAAACTTTTGTTGCATTTGGTTGAGTATTGATGAAGTTGTGATGTTGTCGTATTCTTTGTTTTGCTTGTTTCTCATGAGTGTTGCCTTGCCCAGGTTTTTATACATTGTTAGGTATTTAAATTTTAGGGGTGGCTTAATACACGGATGTATTGCCACCCCAGTGGTTGTCTCATGCGCCTTAAGTCTCCTATCATGCCATATTTCCTGGGTTCGATCGTCAGTGATGACCCTTTTTGGAATTTTTATGATTTTCTCTGTTTTATCATTTTCTTCTCCTTTGCCAATTGTTTAACACGCGCGTTTAGTGGATGAGTGGTAAGGCTTTGTGTTGGTGGGCATGAGGGTGTGAGTTCAACTCCTCCCATGGCCATTTCTTTCTTTTTATGTGCTCATTTATTTCTATTGCCTTCACAAAATCAAAAAATTCATAACTTGCTCATATTTTACTATTTTCAATCCATTCTTTTTGCAAAATACTCAAAATATTGTCTAGTTTCATGTGATGAAAAAAATATTTCAAGTTGTTCATGTTCACAATGCCTTTTTCCTACTTGGAAATTGCTTATCTTTGAGGGTTGTTACGTTACTCCTTGTTGAAAATTCTCTTAAACCGTGCTTGATTTATCTTGTAAGATTTGTTTATGATTGATTCCTTTGTGTTTGTTAACATGTTAAGGCTTTGTCATCTTTTGGTTGTCACCATGAATTTATCTATTTTCCTCCTATTTTGACGTACTTACTTGTTGTAATCATGTTTCTCGTATTCATCTTGTTTAGTACTTATTGCTCTGTTAAGTTTAGTTTCCCAAAGTGATGGAACTCTTTAGTTCTCATCGAAGTTGCCTCCCCTTCTATCCTTCCAAAGGAAAGTCTCTCTGTTGACCCTTTGGGTCATAGATATCTCATCTCCCCCCGACTTCGTTAAGTCATTCATACACTTAGTTAAGTGGAACCTGTCCTTTAGACTTTGCTTAAGTCTACAAAGCCACCCCTTATTAGGAGTGCTCTTTCAACTAGAACTTAGGATAGAGTTTGTTAACTCTATGTAAGAATTACTGTCATGATTACTTACTTCCCTTCCTTGAGTGTTCAACTTAGATCTAGAGAATTTCCTTAAACTCTACACAAGCATTGTCATGTTTGTTCCCCTTTGAACCTTGATCATAATCAAGTGTTCTTCAAACCTAGTGAGGTGAACTACGCGTACAATCCCAATCCATAGAAAACATTTAGCAAACTTAGCGTACAATAAACAAAAGGTTTCTGTAGAGTACTACAGATGTTTAGGATGTGAAATACCTACCCTATGCATAACCAACCCCCGATCCCCGAATCTCTTAGCGTTGTTGTTACATCGCGCAAAAGGTTCTTTCTCTCTTTAGACCCTTCCTTTGGATGAATTAAGGTCCGGTTGTGAATTCAAAGAATTAAAGATTCAAGTTAATCAATAGCTTGATATCACGATTCTCACCGCAACACATGTGTTTGATGGTCTGATTGGTATTATTTTAAATCTGGAACCCCAAGGTCAAGGGTTCAACTCTTAGTGTAGACATTTTCTTATTTTTAGAACTTGTTTATTTTATTTCGTTTATTTTATTTATTTTCCTCTTGTTTTGTTTTATTTATTTTAAAAATAGTTTTAAATATTTTAAAATCCAAAAAAAATCATATTTTAATGTGTTAATTTATTTTTCATCATTTTTATTTTATTTTCCATTTTATTTTATCATTTTTATTTTGAATTTACCAATCACTGTGCTTTGTGGCTTATCACTTGTTCCAGTTAATTTCTTTTCTTTCTCATTTCACTTGTGAGTGAATTATTTAGTGTTTACTTGGCTTTATGCCATGATCCCCCTAGGATTCCTAGTCCCTCCGTTTAGGATGGGAGTAGGAGAGACATTAGGTGTTCAATCCTATGCATGATAACATTAGGATAGTATCTTTCCTTTCACCCTAACTTTAGGATCATTGTGCATGACAACTTTAGGGTCCAGTTTCCCCTTAGCCTGTGTCTTTCTCTTCTCATCTCCTAAACACTTCAAAAAACTTACTAAAGAATAATTTGTGTTGTACGCTTAGAGCCTTAAGTACTCGAGGAATGATTATTGAGGGGCCTCCTCTCAATTGTCTAGAGTGTTTAGCGTATGCCCTTTGGGCGATATGCGACACATTCGCTCTCGAATCATAGTCTTTAGTGCGACATGAGTTTCAAACCATAACTCAATCCACTTCATGTCTTAAAAAACACAAAACAAAAACATCAAATCTTTTGTCCTCCGGGATCTTAATATGAAAATCATTTTTAGAAAGAGTGTGTTAAGCTTTGGTTCTACCGCAAACAGGCATCGCCCTTAACTGTTGGAACCACTGTTTAACCCTACTCAGTTTAAAACACTTGAACCAGCCAGTGCACTTGTTAGCCCGAACTACGTTTGCTCTGATTTCTCGTACCAGACGAGGATACGTAGGCACAAGACGGTGATGTCTTTGCGAGCAACCTTCCCCCACCTTCACCCTTAGTTGTCCAAACTACGTTGACTCTGACTTTCCCATTGCACGGGAGAATATGTAGGCATAGAGAGGCGATGCTCTATCGAGTCTCTTTTCTTTTCTTTTGTCCCCGTGAGCCTTTAGCTAGATAGTTTCAACACCCTTTTAGATAGATAACAAGTGTGGATCCCGTCGAGTACGACGGACGTGAGGAGTGCTAATACCTTCCCCTTGCGTAACCAATTTCCGAACCCGAGATTTGGTTGCGATGACCTGTCTTATTCCTTTTTCGTAGGTTTTCTCTGATTGTTTCCTTTCCCTATCTTTGGGATAAAGAACGAACAGTGGCGACTCTTCTGTCTTTGTCGGCCCCTCTTCGCAGCGATGCGAAACTCATCCGGTTACCTCATCTTTTCCCATTCCAAAGGAAAGTCTGTCTCTTGACCTCTGGGTCATAGATAGCTCATTACCCTTATAGGCCTTGATAGAGCCATTTACCCTTTAGAACTTAGGTTTAGAGTTCTTCTTCTTTAGTCATGTCTAAACTACGAACGCTCTGATTTCTTATTTATCGGTGAGAATATGTAGGCACAAGATGCGATGTCTTGGCAAGCTCCCTAACAACTAACTTCATGTTAACATTTTCAACTTAGGATTGGAGTTGATGAGCTTCAGGTAATCATCCCGCCGTGGATATTTCCCATGTTTACCTTTTCCATAGGACTTGGAGTCGCCATGTTCTATTTAGTCGTTCCGCCATGGACATTCTCTTCCTTGATAACTTAACATTAGTTTAGAGTCGTCGCACTCTATGTAGGTGTCTCACCATAGACATTTACTTACCCCCTCGAACCTCGACCACAATCAAGAGTTCCTCACCCCTAGTCAAGCGAACTACAGTTGCTATGATTTTATCCTAGTTATGATACGTAGGCAGAAGATGAGATATCCTTGAAAGCAAACTTAGAATCTATCCTTAGGTCTTAACCGTAACCTTATACCCTAACCCATAACCATAGCAAACATTTAGCAAGTATAGCATACAAACAAACAAAAGGTTCCTGTAGAGTACAACAGATGTTTAGGATGTGAAATACCTACCCTAGGCATAACCAACCCCCGATCCCCGATCTCTTAGCATTGTTGTTACATCGCGCAAAAGGGTTTTTCGTTCTTTAACCTTTCCTTTGGATAAATTAAAGTCCGGTTGTGAATTTAATGAATTAAGATTCAAGTTAATCAATAGCTTGGTATCACGATTCTCACCGCAACAAAAATGGCGACTTCACTGGGAGTGTACTTAAACTTGAGGGTTTAGCCTATTTTATTTTATTGTATGATATATTTGTGAATATTTTCTTACTTTATATTTGTCAATATATTTGTATTATGGACATTGGGTGCTTTGAATGGTGAGATAAATCCTAACCCAAATTTGAGTGACACATGAGATAGGATTGTGATAGGATCAATAGTTGGGCTATTGGGAGTAGTCCCAATAAGTCTGACATATGATGTAATCACGCTCAGTGGAGACCTCTTTGAGATGGTTAGTAACGCATGAGTAGTCGTGTATTCACTAATTGTTTCAACCTGAGAGTCTGTGAAGCTGAGGACCTTTAGTAACACTTTTACCCCACTTGGCATTTTTAGGACGCAGTGCGGAAACTGTTAGGGAATAGTCCCTCAATAGTTGTCACACGATGCTACACTCAGACGAGTTTATCTTGAGAATATTGTCGACTCACATAAGTAGTTGCGTTAGTTGGAAATATCTGAAGGATTTACTATGACTCTGGGAACTTTGATAGAGCCCGTTCGGCAGGTACAAATAACCCATAGTGCAAAACCTTGGGGATGGGTAGACCTTTGTACTCCATGTTTTGACCTTGAGCCTAGGGAGCCTTGTTTCTGCATATGCATTATATTTGTGAATATTTGCCTTTGTGTTGTGTATGTGTTACACCCCAAAATTTTCCCAACCTTTTTCTTGGCTTGGCTTTTGTTTCATTACATTTTGTTGCATTTCTGCATTGCATAACATTTGTTCTTGAGACAGGGGACCGAGGATTTCCTGTGGCTCAGAATTCACCCTCAGTGCAAGCAATCAAAGCAGCGAGTATCAGGCGACATTTATTTTGTACAACGGTCGAGCGACCGATTTTATTTTGTTTTGCAGGTTATTTTCAGCCAAGAAAGTGGCGTTTAGGCTATCGTGAGCAGTCTCATGGTTACAGCGTTTCAGAACACATTCCAGAAGCTTAACGGGGTTCGAAACAACAAGAAATGGGGAAATGGACAGGTTTCCCTCCAAAAAGCGCCATAATTCAAATTTTGAATGTGTTAACCGGTTAACACGTATGGTTAACCGATTAACCATTGAAAAATCAGCCCAGATTCAAAAACTTAAAGGGATTAATCAATTAACCTATATGGTTAACCGATTAACCAATGCAATTTTTGCCTCTGTACGTGATTTTTTAATGCAGAGCCATTTGGGGTCCAATTTTGGTCATTTGAAAATTCATTTTTACACTTGGGAAGGATCTAGAACCATTTTAAAATTTGGATTAGTTTTCAAATTAATTCAATTCCCTCAAAAATCCCACTCCTAATTCCATTCCAAATTTTCCAACCCACGTTCCAAACCTTGCTTTGGATCCAAGCCAAAAGGATACTTAAGTGATTCACTCCAAATCAAAGCATTCTAACTCTCATAATTCCCATTTCAAATTCAGAATTACTCTCAATTCTCTCTCAATTTCATCATTTCCAAAACCCTCACCAAAGCTCTTCATCCATTGAATTAATTAATTCTTCATTAGAATCCATTAATTTTTGAGCTTAAACCTTCATCTATCATCTCCATTGGATCAATTTCTCCATTCAATTTTCGTGCAAATTAAGATCTGAAATTTGGAGTGAAGCTAGAAGTGATTATTTGAAGCAATTTAGCTTAATCTTGAAGGATCTCCATCTCTACTACAAGGATTAGCTTGGATCTTGAAGTACTCCATGTTTCTTGCTTCGATATACTCATTTCCAGCAAATTAATATTAACCGAAGCAAATCTCCGCTTCGTAGGTTGGAAATTCTTGATCTGATTCTGTTTTTAGCTTAATTGCATGTTCACCATGATGATTTTCATTTTTGATTAATTTGCTGCATTTTGATTCATTTTGATCTGTGTTGATGCAGTTTGGATCTGTATACGTACTGTTGGAATCATGGTTTTCTGATTTAATTTCGTGCATAGATGATTATGTGATCATTGGTATGTTTGGAGTAGTGATAAGCTGTTGAAAAGTGATTCTGCATTGCTGTTATCTGCTATCAGCACAGTGTTAATCGATTAACACATATGGTTAACCGATTAACCATCACAAATTTTCATATTTTTCAAAGTTTTCACAGTGTTAATCGGTTAACGCGTATGGTTAACCGATTAATAGTTCAAATTTTAAAATTTTTCAAACGTTGACGATGTGTTAACCGATTAACCCTGGGGGGTTAACCGATTAACATTGTGCTGGCAGGCCTGTTTTGCTACTTTGTTTGATTGTTCGCATACCGTTTCACTTCGAATCTTCATAAATTGATATGATGTATTAGGAGTGAAATGTTTTTGGTGTTTGCCATTATTTGTGCTTGGTTGATCATGATTTGGTTGATACTTGTGTTCATTTTCCACTTGGATGCATACTTATGGATGTGGTTCAAAGTGATGACTATTTGCATGTTTGTTTGTTTCCATCTATGGTTTTCCTTTCCATGTTTGCATCCTTCTTGCATCGCTGTTGAGGTCGAGACGAGATTGTGGCGGCTGCTGCCCCACACATTTCTTCCTCCCTCCCATCAATCTAAGTGTTGCATTTTCATGTTTGCATCTTTTACTTGTGATTGAATTTACTTGGTGCTTTCTTGTGCTTTTTTGCCATGATCCCCAAAGGGTTCCTAGTCCATTCGTTTAGGATGGGAGTAGGAGAGACATTAGGTGTTCAATCCAAGCATGCTAACATTAGGTAGTCCCCTTTTGTATCCCAACTCTAAGTCCACTTTGCATGACAACTTTGAGGATTGATTTAGTCTCCCTTTAGTAGGTCCTCTCTCTCCTCATCTTCAAACGCTCATAAAACACTTAATAAAGAATAACAAGTGTTATATGCTACGAGCCTTAAGCTACTTAGGAAATGGTTATTGGGGGCTTCCTCTCAATGGCCTAGAGTGTTTAGTGTACACCCTTTGGGTGATATGCGACGCATTCGCTCCTAGGTCATAGTCTCTAGTGCGACATGAGTTACAAATCAAATTCAAAACACTTCTTCTCTAAAAAACACAAAAACACTTCAAATCTTTTTTATCCTTCGGGATCTTAATCAAGGAAAATCTTTTCAGATAAAAGAGTTTTGTTAACTCTTAGTTCTACTGCAAACGGTAACGCCTAAGTCTCCAATGGTCGAGCTGCATACACCAACTTCTAGAACTATTTGCTAACCCAACTCGGGCCTAAAAACTTTTGAACCAACTTGTGGTCTTTTTAGCCTGAACTACGTCTGCTCTGATCTTTCATACCAGATGAAAGTACATAGGCACAAGACGCGATGTCTTGGCGAGCAACCTTCCCCCCTTTCACCCGTAGTTAGCCGAACTACGTTGACTCTGACTTTCCCATTGCACGAGGGAATACGTAAGCACAGAGCGGCGATGCTCTGCCGAGTCTCTTTTCTTTTCTTTTTGTCCCGCAAGCCTGTAGCATAGATAGTTTAAACACACCATTAGATAGACTACAAAGCATGGATCCCGTCGAGTACGACGGACGTGAGGGGTGCTAATACCTTCCCCTTGCGTAACCGACTCCCGAATCCAGGACTTGGTTGCGATGACCTCGTCTTTTCCCTTTTTCGTTAGGTTTTTCCAAACGTTTCCTTTCCCTCTCTTTGGGATAAATAACGAAAGGTGGCGACTCTTCTGTTTTCTGCCAGGTGTTTTTCGCAGTAGCGATAGCTGGAGACTCTGCTGGGGATCAAACCCAGAATCTCTGGTTTCCTATGCGAGTCAATCCTAGCGCTTGTTTGTTTATCTTTTGGGTGTTATATATATGTGATTTATTTACTTTCGCATTTTACTTTCTGCATTGTATCATTATTGATGTGTTGTGGGGAGGGGATGTTCCATTGAGAGATAAGTCAGACCCAGGCTTGAGTATAGACATAGCTTTAGTAGTGGAGAGTAATGGTGGATGTGCTTGCTTTGCTCGTACTAGTTCATTATGAAATTTGCGCTCAGACGAGATTCTCTTTGATGATTTCTTTTCTGGCCCTTAGGGCTCGAGGGGATTTTGGATCTGAGGGTTGTCAACTCTGGGAACATATCATTTGTGATTCATTTAAGTGAGGCCTCTTCGGGAGATGATGATGCCAAACTAGAAATGGTGAACGTATCATCATTTCTCGAAAGTCTGTGACGCTGACGAATGCATATGATGCCAAACCTTATCAATGGATAGGTCCATACCTGTGAGAGGGATTAGGTTGTGCAGGAAACTTTGGCTTTCAGATTACCCGGTTCGCTACAGTGTGAATCTGTGTTCCTGATATCAGTGGGTCCTATTGTCGGTATTTTGTTCTTGCTAAAGCGGGGCGCTGATTATTCTCGACCAACAACACATCAATCTTGGTCCCTTGTTTGCATTTGCATTTGCATTTTCATCTGCATTTCATTAACATGTATTTATGTTGCAGGTGCATATTTCCTCCCCGATTCTAGTGATCTTGTTCCTTTATGGCTGACATGGAACCCTTGAAGAGAACAGTGGCCTACAAGCTTCCATCTCCTGATGTTAGTTCTTTGCTGAGTTTGATTTCCATGGCTGACGGGAAGGTTATGGAAGACTTCAGGCAGTCGTATGGGAGGTTATTGAGATGCGTCTGCAAGCCTTCAGTATACGAGAGGGAGGGTCTTTATGCTCTTCTGCTATTCTACGATCCATAGCTAAGGTGTTTCGTTTTCCCTGACTATATCCTGGCGCCTACCTTGGAGGAGTATTTTATGTTGTTAGGCTTGCCCATTCTTGATCAGATGCCATTCTTCCATACTGACGCTAAGCCTGATCTGGCTAAGTTGGCTGTTGTATTACATGTGGATGCTTCAGAGCTAGAGGGGAATTTGACTAAGTGGAATGGAGTGTCTGGCTTTCCTTTGGCTTTCTTGGTTGATAAGGCTCGACAATTTGCCAAGGATGGTTGTTGGATTGTGTTTTGTGCTATCCTCGCCCTTTGTATCTATGGCACTATATTATTTCCTAATCTCCCTGGCATTGTGGATTTAGATGCATTCCATATTCTGGCTTCAGGAAACCCAATGCCTACTCTTCTTGGAGATGTTTATCATTATGTTCACTACAAGAATGAGAAACGAAGGGGAAAGAATGTAGCGTGTTGTGTTCCTTTGTTGTACAGATGGTTTGCTAGCTATATGCTCAAGGCAGATCCGTTTGTTGCTACTGCTGGTACTTCAGAGTGGTCGGAGAGGTTGATGGGTATATCTGCAGAGAACATTACTTGGTTTGACCGAGACATGCTTGGTACAGAGGTTATTTATAGTTGTAGTGGGTTTCTTAACGTCCCTTTGGTCGGAAGGAAATGGTGTATCAACTATAACTCGTCTCTGTTGGTTAGGCAGTTTGGGTACACACTGAGGGATCCTCCTAGGGAAGAGGAGATACAGGAATCTCTGTATCTCACTGGATTGTTGGAGGGTGAGACTTTAGGCAAACTTGAGCATGCTTGGAACAACATTCACAGGAAGGGGAAAGGCTTATTAGTGAAGAGTAATAGTCGAACATATGACCCTTACCTGACCTGGATTCATGATAGAGTTGCGAAGTTTCTGATGCCGTTTCCTTCAGTTGCACCTTTGTATCTCTCATGATTGAGGAACCCGCCACCGTAGACATTTAGAAGTACAATCAGTTATTGTTTGAGAAGGAAGAGTTGAGAAAAGCTAATGAGGAGTTGGAGAAAGAAATCATTCAGCTTCGAAGGGAGAAGAATGAGGTTGTTCATTCCTTCAAGAAACAAACTGAGCTTGTAAACAAATTAGGTACGGATCTGACCAAGGAGACCAATTCTTGGGAGCGTTTGGGTTTGGATTTCAAGGATGTTAATAGTTTTCTTGCTTCCAAGAAGGAAGATTTGGATAGAGCTTACTTAAAGATTTCTAAGTTTGATAACCAATGGAATGCTACGCTCACCAACAGCAAAGAGCGCGAAGACAGGTTAAAGCTACAGATCAGCAAGTTGAAGACGCAACTCAATGCCAAAGACGAGAAGATTGCAGCAGAGGCGTCACTCAGACGGGATAGTGAGTACAGACTGAATGAAGCTATTGCAAACTTGAAGGACTGTAGATTGAGAGATGATTCCAAGAGATGCAAGCTCGAGGCGTGCTTTGGGGAAGGAGCTTGGGAAGACCATGTTGAGAGTCTGCAGCATACTATTAGCCAGCGAGAGCTGCTTATTCGGAGACTACTTGCTAGACCAGATCATCCTGAGACGCTGGGGCTGCTAGAGGACTTCTGGTCTTGTCATCTAGCTTGACTGTCTTGTTTATCTTTTGTAGCTTGTTGCTTATCGCTTGTTGTACTGACCATCACCAGGCTTGTTGGTTGAGGTCATTTCTGTGTGTACTCAGAGGTTGTTGTTTGTACATTTCCTGTTGTCCTGTGATTATATACGAGGAGGTTCTGTTATATGCTTGTCTGTAGGGTTTTCCATTGTTGTGTTTTTGTCCCGGAAACTAGAATCGAGGGGGAAATTTCCTTGTTGCATACATACATGTCTGCATTTTGCATCTTTGCATTGCAAGTGCATCGGAACTATTAATCTTATTTCTTGTGGTCCGTTAGTTGTTTCAGGATACACACTCAGAAATCAACGCAGAGCTATGGAGCAGGTTCAAGCAGAGCTGAGGAAAATGCAGAGCCAGATGAGGCAAGTTATGGGGGATATGCAAGCGTTAAGTCTGGATCAGAAGATGCTTAGAGAGGAAAACCAGCAGTTGAAGACTCAGGTGGGCTTGATCGCAGAAGTGTTGAGAGGTGTGCTAAGAAAGGATCAGGTGCCTGAGACTGCAGCAGAGGTGCTAGTTCCACTTCTTCCAGTGAAACCTCTCCCAAGGCATGATAGGTCTCAGAGATCTCGTGCACGCCTTAAAGCTCCAGAATTTCCTCGTCAACAGTTATGTCATGTCTCCCAGGGTAGTCCTAATGTTGAAAAGTATGCTCGGAGGCCGAGGCAGTCTGCCAGAATTTTTGATCAGATCCCTATGACATATGCTCAGTTGTTGCAATTCTTGCTTCAACTTCGGTTGGTCAAACTTCAGACTATGTCTCCGTTGATTGGAGAGCTGCCACCAGGTTATGATGCAAATGCCCATTGTGATTTTCATTCTGGGGCACCAGGGCACCACATCGAGAACTGCAAAGCTTTTAAGCACCAGGTTCAAGATCTAATTGATGCAAAGGCATTTGAATTCGCGTCGGGCGGCGTAAGTGTACCAGGTGGGCTTGGTCCATTCAATGCCGAAGAGGTGGTTGTTACTCTTATTTCTCCTGAAGCAGCATCAGGTCAAGAGCGTGCCGTG
Source organism: Lathyrus sativus (assembly GCA_963859935.3). NCBI lineage: Eukaryota > Viridiplantae > Streptophyta > Magnoliopsida > Fabales > Fabaceae > Lathyrus > Lathyrus sativus. The sequence continues at coordinate 514,111,366 of OZ012735.1, forward strand.
AAATTTATGATTGCAGAATCGCCGCATCCACAGCTATTTCTAGATCCTTGGTTAAGTTTGAGAGCGAAAGTGCCTAAACGTGAGGAAATCCCTAATCAACGCCAACAACCTCATGCTCCTCGGCAGCAAAACCCTCGGTGCCAAAATTGGAATGGGTCGCGCAACAATTTGGAAAGGAGGAATGCTCCTCTTCATCCAGTTCCTATACCTTACAGTGAGCTTCTGCCACATCTGATTCAGAACTCATTGGTGGAGCCCAAGGCTCTCAAGCCAGTTCCAGAGCCATACCCTCCCGGATATGATCCCAGTGTTCAATACGGATATCATGGAGGATCCATGGGACACTCAACTGAAGACTGCAAAGCCTTTCAAGCCAAAGTGCAGCAGTTGATTGACAAAGAGTACATATCCTTTCCCGAGGGAGATTTGGTTATGCATGTCGACCTCTCATATGATTGAGTTTGAAGATGGCTGATCCAGCAGTAAATCAAGATATGAAAGCCCAGTTCCCAGAAGCTGACAATTTTTGTTTTATCCTGTTATTTCTTTACATTTGTAGTTTCTTTCCTGTTTAAATGCAAATTTCGTTTGTAAAACTTGTTTATTTTCAATTGATAATGATAATGAAATGAATATGCGTGTTTTTATTAAATCTATTTGTGTTCACTAATTATTGCTTGCAGATGTCAAACGCTTGTTTAAGTGGAATCTGGGAAGGATGACGAAAATTGAAAGATGCGCAAGCTTCCGATTGTATGCTTTTGAATAAAACCTGCTGATGATGTACATGCATTGTTTCAAATTCCTAAACACCAGAGATATAAGGATGATAATCCCTTGTCAACCCCTTTGAGCCTAGTAGTAGGAGTTTCTTTCTGAAAACGAAAAAACCCTCAATCTTAACCTGGGGAAGGGTAGGTGTCAGTTAATTTGACTGTGCGTTCAAATTGAAAAAAGGAGTGTTCCCGTTCGAGGGTCAACCACACCTGTATAGGTCGTGCCTAAAAAACCACAATGGTTATCCATTACCAACCAAGGAGTGAAACATTCACAATCCCTTTAACGAGTCAGACAAGCCGATGTCACACAATTTGTCAAAAAAAAAAGAATCAAAAGAAGAAGCCCGCTAAGTCGAATCTTGAAAACAAGCGACTTAGGCAAAAATTAGGGCATCCCGCTGGACTTCGAAATCAAAGAAACTCAAAAGAGCTAGTCCAGGTAAAAATTAGGGGAAAACGAAAAAAAGCGAAGAGCGAAAAGGATTACAAAATAAAATCCTCGAAAAAACAAGTTGTGTGACTCCAGGCACCAAAGACGAAAAGCGAGTGACTGTCACTCCGAAAACTTGTGGTTTCCCGAACCATCACTCATGTCATTCCACCTTTGAAAGGTGAGTGCTTGTGGCGAATTAGCTGAACGTAGGATTGGAGAACATCAAGGAGAGTGGGTGGGTTAAAATCATATTTGGGCCTTTATCCTTTCTTTCTTAACCGTGAACCTGACCACGTTACAACCTTCAAAACTCCTAATTGAAGCAGGTTTGTTTCGAAAGCATACTTCGGTAAAGATCGCGTTAAAAATGACTCCTAAAAGGATTCTGCTCAACTTATGGGTATTAATGTTGGCATTCTGATAAATGATTTCATCTACTATATGTCACAGATTTTTCTGGTGAATAGACTTGGATTTCAAAACTTTCATATGTATTGCATTAATATATCTTTTATGCAGAATAATTTGTTTTACTTGCGAGTAAGCGCTTGACAGCAGGAAAGTTTCCACAGTAGAAAGTCTGATCATGATAGAATGCAGAATGCCTGAATACTCCACTGGGGCCAGTTATATCAAATGGTCATATCATGGGAGTCAGCCATCCAAAAGTCAGGTAATCTGGGGCAATTAGGTCGAGATTCGATAAATCTCTCGCAGCCAGGGGTACTTCCCCATCAATCAGCCAATCAGGGGCAAAGTCATTGCAAGGCTGGGGGCAGACCACCCTAAGAGCACAAAGGCTATGCTTGGCCAGAAGGCACTTGATATGAAGCACCTCTTCAAGGTTCAAAATGCTAAGGCAGTTCATATCGAACCGTCAGGGTAAAGAGATGCCAGGGTTCCTTTCGAGGAAGATGTTAAACAGATCCCACGAGCTGGGGCAAAATTGAAAATGAAGGAGTTGTTCCTCTCCATATCTTTAGAGTTTATCAGAAATGGTCGACCAGGGATGAGTCCTTTCATGTTACGGGTTCTGGGGCAAGCCATCTCGAGTTTGTTTCATGGAAAGCTTTTCTTTTCGTCCTAGAGATAAGACCGGGGCAAATTGAATTATACTAGGCAGTTACTCAAGCCAGTTTATTCTCCCTAGCCAGAGTTCATCCTGAGCAAGCGGAGTTTGCATCTCTATCCCCAGTAGAGTTGTATGTCGTTTAAGTGAGAAGGTAGCGTGTATGCTTTCCCTCGGCAGTTGGTGCACATTTAATCCCCGCAAGGTGCATGTTTGTATGCACTCCCTAGTAAATTGTGATTGGATTTTCTTCCCACTGAATAAGTTACAGCCTAGGTAGATTCGCTCCCAACTGAGTAATCCCCATCAGGCTGGGAGGAATTTCGTTACCCCGGCATTTTCTTTGCAAGAAGCCGGCAAGAGCCCGTTTCCTCGGCATAAGTCCAATTGTTATTGGCGTGAGTAGGTTGTTTCCCCGGCAGGGTGGTTTCCGTATCTCTAGCATTTATTTTGCTAATTCAGTTATGTTGCATCTGCATGCGTATATAGCGTCTACCCAAGCGCGTAGCATTTCCATTTCATATGGAGCATTACGCCATTCTCAAACATGTGCATATGAAACATAAGCCATGTTGTTATCTCCTTGTTTCAGGTGTATCTCCAGAGGTTTGATCCTTTTTTTCCTTGTTATCCAGACCATGGAAATTTCCGGTAGCCCGCGCGGTATCCAGACCCCGGCTTATATCATTCCCCAGCAGTGTCTTCGGATTTCAGCGGGTCATGTTGCTTTGAACTCATTTACGATCCAGACCTTGATGGGTATTTATGATGAAGTCCTTAGTCCGTCGAGTATCCAGACTCCGGTCCATTCCCAATTGATGGGGTTTTCCTTTTTCCGTTGAGTACCCAGACTCTGGTAAAGATGGTTGTGGTATCCAGACCACGGCGATTGATATTATTGTGCTTTTCCCGTTGAGTATCCAGACTCCAGTGAAGACGGTGTGGTGTTCAGACTTTGATGGGTATATTTGTGATATTTTCCCTTCGTCCATTGAGTGTCCAGACTCTGGTCAATGTCGTTGAGTATCTAGACTCCGGAAAATTTCCATTGTGTGATGTACTTCTTAGCCATGTATGGTATCCAGACCATGGCAGTTTGTGATGTGATCCATTTTATTCATTGAGTATCCAGACTCCGGCAATTTGAAACGGTATTCTTAAAACTCCGGCGGTATCCAGACCCTAATGAGTGTTTCTTCGTCTGTTGAGTATCCAGGCTCCGGTCAATCTTTGTTGAGCATCCAGGCTCCGGTCAATCTTTGTTGAGCATCCAGGCTCCGGCTTATTTCGTTGAGCGTTCAGGCTCCGGCTTCTCCGTTGAGTATCCAGACTCCGGTGAATTTTTAATCTGTGACGTATTGCTTTTTCCGTCGAGTATCGACTCCGGTAAAGTTAGTGTGGTATCTAGAACTTGATAAGTTTTGTGGTTGTAATCCTTTTCCGTTGAATATCCAGATTCCGGTGAATTCTTAATTTGTGATAACTCCTTTGTCCGTTGAGTATCCAGGCTCCGGTCATCTACGTCGAGCATCCAGGCTCTGGCTTCTCCGTTGAGTATCCAGACTCTGGTGAATTTGCAAATGGTATATTCTTTTGCTCGTTGAGTATCCAGACTCCGTAAGTTTCATAGGGTGATGATCTCCTTTATCCGTTGAGTATCCAGGCTCTGGTCAAGTTTACGTTGAGCATCTAGGCTCCGATTTATTTTACGTTGAGCATCCAGGCTCCGGCTATTACGTTGAGCATCCAGGATTCGGTTATTACGGTGAGCATCCAGGCTCCGGCTTTTATGTTGAGCATCTAGGCTCCGGTTTATTTTATGTTGAGCATCCAGGATCCGGCTTTTACGTTGAGCATCCAGGCTCCGACTATTACGTTGAGCAGCCAGGCTCCGGCTATTACGTTGAGCATCCAGGCTCCGGTTATCACGTTGAGCATTCAGGCTCCGGTTTATTACGTTGAGTGTTCAGACTCCGGCAAATCTCCAATTCAGGATGAATTCCTTATATTACGTTGAGCATCCAGGCTCCGGCTTCTCCGTTGAGTATCCAGACTCCGGTGAATTTCCCATTCGTGATGTAATGCATTGTTAATTGAGCGTTCAGGCTCCGGTCAATTTTTGTCTAGTATCCAGACTCCGATAAATCCCCAGTGAAGTTGCTTGTTACGTTGAGCATCCAGGCTCCGGTTATTACGTTGAGCATCTAGGCTCCGGTCCCTACAGTGAGTGTTCAGACTCCGGCAAATTTCATTGACTCATTTTATCGTTGAATATTCAGATTCCTGCAATTTAAAATGTTCCCCTTTAACCTGTACGGTATCTAGACCATGACGCAATCTTTGATAGACGCATCCGTCCCACTATATTTTTCCCCAAGCAGAGTTACTTGGCTAAGTTTCTCCTTTCTCCCTGTCAGAGTTGCTCGGTTAAGCTTCTCTTTTACCCGGAGTATGTTTGTGATCAGAGCAGTTATCTCCGGAGGTTCTTGTCTGCAGTTTTATTTTCTACGGTTGGCAAATTTTTGGGTTTGTTGGTATTCAACCGTCTTTTACCTTGATTGTCTTAAAGTCGTTCGCTTTTCACCCAGTCAGGTCCAAGTCGCTTGAATAGAGGCAGTTGTTGCACCCCAAAATTTGCCCAACCTTTTTCTTGGCTTGGCTTTTGTTTCATTACATTTTGTTGCATTTCTGCATTGCATAGCATTTGTTCTTGAGACAGGGGATCGAGGATTTCCTGTGGCTCAGAATTCACCCTCAGTGCAAGCAATCAAAGCAACAAGTATCAGGCGACATTTATTTTGCACAGCGGTCGAGCGACCGATTTTATTTTGTTTTGTAGGTTATTTTCAGCCAAGAAAGTGACGTTCAGGCTACCGTGAGCATTCTCATGGTTACAGCGTTCCAGAACACATTCCAGAAGCTTAACGAGGTTCGAAACAGCAAGAAATGGGCAAACGGGCAGGTTTCCCTTCAAAAAGCGCTAGAATTCAAATTTTGAATGTGTTAATCGGTTAACACATATGGTTAACCGATTAACCATTGAAAAATTAGCCCAGATTCAAAAACTTAAAGGGGTTAATCGATTAACCTATATGGTTAACCGATTAACCAATGTAATTTTTACCTCTGTACATGATTTTTTAATGCAGAGCCATTTGGGGTCCAATTTTGGTCATTTGAAAATTCATTTTTACACTTGGGAAGGATCTAGAACCATTTTGAAATTTGGATTAGTTTTCAAATTAATTCAATTCCCTCCAAAATCCCACTCCTAATTCCATTCCAAATTTTCCAATCCACTTTCCAAACCTTGCTTTGGATCCAAGCCAAAAGGATACTTAAGTGATTCACTCCAAACCAAAGCATTCTAACTCTCATAATTCCCATTTCAAATTTAGAATTACTCTCAATTCTCTCTCAATTTCATCATTTCCAAAACCCTCACCAAAGCTCTTCATCCATTGAATTAATTGATTCTTCATTGGAATCCATTAATTCTTGAGCTTAAACCTTCATCTATCATCTCCATTGGATCAATTTCTCCATTCAATTTTCGTGCAAATTCAGATCTGAAATTTGGAGTGAAGCTAGAAGTGATTATTTGAAGCAATTTAGCTTAATCTTGAAGGATCTCCATCTCTACTACAAGGATTAGCTTGGATCTTGAAGTACTCCGGGTTTCTTGCTTCGATCTACTCATTTCCAGCAAATCAATATTAACCGAAACAAATCTCCGTATCGTAGGTTGGAAATTCTTGATCCGATTCTGTTTTTAGCTTAATTGCATGTTTACCATGATGATTTTCATTTTTGATTGATTTGCTGCATTTTGATTCATTTTGATCTGTGTTGATGTTGTTTGGATCTGTATACGTGCTGTTGGAATCATGGTTTTCAGATTTAATTTCGTGCATAGCTGAGTATGTGATCATTGGTATGTTTGGAGTAGTGATAAGCTGTTGAAAAGTGATTCTGCTTTGCTGTTTTTTGCTATCAGTACAGTGTTAATCGGTTAACGCATATGGTTAACCGATTAACCATCACAAATTTTCATATTTTTCAAAGTTTTCACAGTGTTAATCGGTTAACGCATATGGTTAACCGATTAACCAGTTCAAAATTTCAAATTTTTCAAACGTTGATAGTGTGTTAACCGATTAACCCTGGGGGTTAACCGATTAACACTGTGCTGGCAGGCCTGTTTTGCTACTTTGTTTGATTGTTCGCATACCGTTTCACTTCAAATCTTCATAAATTGATATGATGTATTAGGAGTGAAATGTTTTTGGTGTTTGCCACTGTTTGTGCTTGGTTGATCATGATTTGGTTGATACTTGTGTTCATTTTCCACTTGGATGCATACTTATGGATGTGGTTCAAAGTGATGACTCTTTGCATGTTTGCTTGTTTCCATCTATGGCTTTCCTTTCCATGTTTGCATCATTCTTGCATCGTTGTTGAGGTCGAGACGAGCTTGTGGCGGCTGCTGCCCCACACATTTCTTCCTCCCTCCCACCATTCTAAGTGTTGCATTTTCATGTTTGCATCTTTTACTTGTGATTGAATTTACTTGGTGCTTTCTTGTGCTTTTTTACCATAATCCCCATAGGGTTCCTAGTCCCTCCGTTTAGGATGGGAGTAGGAGAGATATTAGGTGTTCAATCCAAGCATGCTAACATTAGATAGTCCCCTTTTGTATCCCAACTCTAAGTCCACTTTGCATGACAACTTTTAGGATTGATTTAGTCTCCCTTTAGTAGGACCTCTCTCTCCTCATCTTCAAACGCTCATAAAACTCTTAATAAAGAATAACAAGTGTTGTACGCTACGAGCCTTAAGCTACTTAGGAAATGGTGATTGGGGGGTTTCCTCTCAATGGCCTAGAGTGTTTAGTGTACACCCTTTGGGTGATATACGACGCATTCACTCCTAGGTCATAGTCTCTAGTGCGACATGAGTTACAAATCAAATTCAAAACACTTCTTCTCTAAAAAAACACAAAAAAACTTCAAATTTTTTTTATCCTTCGGGATCTTAATCAAGGAAAATCTTTTCAGATAAAAGAGTGTTGTTAACTCTTAGTTCTACCGCAAACGGTAACGCCTAAGTCTCCAATGGTCGAGTTGCATACACCAATTGCTAGAACTATTTGCTAACCCTACTCGGGCCTAAAAAGTTTTGAACCAACCTGTGGTCTTTTTAGACCAAACTATGTTTACTCTGATCTTTCATACCATATGAAAGTAAGTAGGCACAAGACGCGATGTCTTGGCGAGCAACCTTCCCCCCTTTCACCCGTAGTTAGCCGAACTACATTGACTTTGACTTTCCCATTGCACGAGGGAATACGTAGGAACAGAGCGACGATGCTCTGCCGAGTCTCTTTTCTTTTCTTTTTGTCCCGCAAGCCTGTAGCATAGATAGTTTAAACACACCCTTAGATAGACAACAAAGCGTGGATCCCGTCGAGTACGACAGACGTGAGGGGTGCTAATACCTTCCCCTTGTGTAACCGACTCCTGAATCCAGGACTTGGTTGCAATGACCTCGTCTTTTCCCTTTTTTGTTAGGTTTTTCCGATCATTTCCTTTCCCTCTCTTTGGGATAAATAACAAAAGGTGGCGACTCTTCTATTTTCTGCCGGGTGTTTTTCGCAGTAGCGACAGTATGCATCATCTCATCATCTCATCATGGCATTTCATGTTGCAACTGGTTTTGTAAAACTCAGTTGATCTCTTTGTACGAAATCCTAGATATATCATGGATATTGGAACAAGGAACACCAAGAGATACAATTTCAAGAAGCCTGATACATCTGAGTTGAGAAAGCTAGGAACCATGATGTCAGATGAATTTGGAAAATATTTTGAGCCTAGTCAGGACAGGGATGGAAGAAGGAATCCTTAACACTTTGGTTCTATTCTATGATCCATTATATCATTACTTTACTTTTCCCGACTATCAGTTGATGCCGACCTTGGAAGAGTATGCCTTTTATATGGGAGTCCATGTGAAGGATCTGAAACCATACATTGGATTTGAAAACTTATCTTCGCCAAAAGAAATAGCAGATGCTCTTCACCTTGAAGAATCTGAAATTAAAGCTCATTATGCCACCAAAATAGGGGTAGCAGGTTTCCATTCAGATTTCCTAGTCAAGAAAGCTGCCTATCTTGTTAAAGAGGGGAGCATGGATGCATTTAAAGCAATATTAGCTCTGTTGATCTATGGACTAGTATTGTTTCCCGAAGTATATGAATTCATCAATTTCCTTTCCATTACCATATTTTTAAGTGGAAACCCTGTGCCTGCCTTGTTAGGAGATGTTTATCACTCAATTCATCACCAGACACTTCAAGGAAAAGGAGTTATTCTTTATTGTGCACCTCTACAAATGATTCGTCAACCATTTTCCAAAAATCGACGCTTTTAAGGAGAATCCCAATGGATGGCGATGGTCTCAGAGGATAGTATTCTTAACGCAAGCTGATATTGGTTGCTAAAATCCCGCATACGACCGAGGAGTCTATTTTAATCATTGCGGAAGCTTCCCAAATGTACCACTCCTTGGAGTAAGAGGAGGAATCAATTACAATCCAGCCTTGGCCAGACGACAATTTGGTTTTCTGATGACGGATAAACCCAACAATGTGCTCTTATCCGGTTTCTTTTATCTTAACGTTGAAGTAGTGGAAAACATGAGAAACAACACAGTTGATGTTTGGGAGAATATCAAGAAAAAGACAAAAGCTGACCTAGGGAAAAGAAATTGCATAGCTTTTGAACCATTCACTTAATGGGTCCAGTCTAGAGCAAAAGATTTGAAAATGCCATACCTCCTAGAAAAGAACATGCAGATTGTCATCGTCTCGTTATCCTCTGCCATTCCCATTGAGAAGATGGAGGAGTACCAAGAGCTACTTACAAGAGCTCAACTTGAGAGAGACACCTGGTAAGGGAAGTATCATGTGCTTTCTTCCGAAACGACAAGGCTCACCAGAGAGGTGCAAGAAAAAGATGAATTGATAGATTGGCTTGAGCGACGAGGGATTGATGTGGAAACAACAAAGGAGAATTTATTTTTCTCTAGTATCAAGTCCACTCAAAGCAATCATGAATACTCAAATATCCCTCCAACCTCTGTAGCCTGGAAAGGAATAATGGATAAACTGGTAATGGAGAATGCAATTCTGAAGAAGTTAAAGAGGCCTCGCGTCTGATGTTTTAGTTTAGACTATGGAATCTAGTTTCTTGATGTAATTTAGACTTCTTATGATGTGTCTGAAAAGTTATAAGTTTTCCTAATAATGAATGAAATGAGGGTTTGGCACAATTGATCTTCTGAGTTTTGTAAAACCATTCGCATTTGCATTTTCATTTTTTCATTTTTACTAACCATTCAAGGAAATTTAAAAATTTTCTTTTGTAGACATCAATATGGAACGAAGAAGCAGGTTTCCGATTCCAAACCTAAGATTGGGTAATCTTAGGATCCTGGCAGGCCTTGTTAGGAACCCCGCCGCTTTCATTGCAAAATACGAAGATCTTCTGCCATTACTTAAAACTCGAGTCAACGAGGACATGCTGCAAGCACTCGTTGAATTCTACGATCCAGTTTATCACTGTTTTATCTTCCCAGACTTCCAGTTGCTTCCAACTATAGAAGAGTATTCTGCTTACTTAAGGATTCCTCTGACCTTCAAAGCTCCTTATGGGAAACCGAGAAGAAGAGACCTTGCCAAGGCATTACATATCAGGCCAGCAAGGCTGCCCGCTAAATTGGTAACCAGGAGCAGTTTCTCTGGGATGGAAGCAAGACCACTCATGGAGATGATTGTGTTTCATTAAGATAACAGAAACTTGGGTATCTTTAAGGCAATCTTAGAATTCTTGATCTATGGTTTGTACCTTTTCCCATGTTGTGACGAATTTATCAGTGAGAAGGCCATCCGACTCTTCATCATCAAGAATCTGTGAACACATTACTAGGAGATGCCTATATCGTCATCCATCATTGAAAGGTGTACGATCTTGGGCAGTTCTTATGTTGTACAGCTTTGCTTAGCAAATGGTTTATTTCTCATTTTCCTAGAACTCAAGTTCTTTGGAACCTCCCCAACAAGGAAGCATGGGTTGAAAGTTTAACAACTCTCAAGAACTATGATATCAATTGGTATGATACCTAAATCAGTGGTGTTGCTATGATCCAGAGCTATGGGGATTTCCCGAACATACCTCTCATCGGTACTAGAGGAGTTATCAGCTATAATCCAATCCTTGCTCACCGCCAGCATGGATATTCAACTGGGCTGGAGCCAGAGCAAGATATGCTAAAAGCCTGTTTTTGTGAAAAAGGCAGCAATGAAGAACTTGAAGCTCAAGCTAGTTTTGCTTGGTATCGTCCTCACATGCAGGAGATGATCGCAGAGGAAAATGTGAGTTGTTTAACCACGAGAGCCTATCTACTTTGGTCAAAGGAGATAACTTTAACAATGTTCTATACTCATACCTATGATATCACTATGGAGCCTAAGGTTCCTATACCTAGGGAGGAGTTGAGATACGCTTTAGTCAAAGTGAAGCGTGAGAATGCGGAACTATGGGAGATAATTCGTCAAAATCGAGTCCATCTTGGGATGCAAGAAGGAGAAGGGTCATCTAGTTAGAACGATCGATACTTCGTCATTTCCTGTTTTCTTTAATATTGTAATCTTACACTGTATTTGCTTTTGTTGTAAGAAAGGTCTTACTTATTAGTAAAGACCATATATTATATTGGATCTCAACTTATCAATGAAAATATGCTTTTAAAGCACGTTATTACGTGTGTTTCTAACTTTGTTTGTAAACAAATTTGCTGTTTTTCCTTGAGTGGTTGGTTTTTTGCATTTGCATTTGCATTTGCATATCATTCTGCACGATCTTGCATGGGTTCCATAGCTCATCTGTTGTTCTTGTCCTCCAGAAAGGAGAGGAAAGAAGTCACGTTGGGTTTCCACTGATACAACACTCGAGCCCAAGCTCAAAGGAGGATGGCCGACAATGATCAGAAAATCGACCAGATCGACAACGACATCGAAGGAATCAAAGACAATGTCAGTTAGATTATGGAAGTTCTTAATGTGATAAAAGCAAAGATGGATACACAGGTTACAATGGTCTCTAAAGTCGCTACAGCAGCTGCAAACCTTCCTACAGCTCCAGCTTCGACAACTGAATTTCCATTTGACATATCTAGGGATTTTTTGTCGCCGCTCAGCAATCCTCAACCATTCAGCTTTCAACCACAAGTTGTTCCAATGATGATAAATCCTCTCTTCACCCAGGCAGGAGGCCCGGTGTAGGCTCAACCTATTTTCAACAATCATCAACCGATCTTTGATATGCCTGATGGTTCTGAAATCGAAGACGAGAAGCACGAAAAGCTAAGGGTAGAGATGGACATCATGGCTAAGATAGTGAGAGCTATTGAAGGAAGCAATGTCTTTGGATCAGACACCAAAGACATGTGTCTAGTATCAGAACTAGTGTTTCCACCGAAGTTCAAAATGCCAATGTTCGACAAATATGAGGGAACCACTTGTCCCAAAGTTCACTTGATCATGTATTGCAGGCGGATGGCTCCGCACATCGAAAATTACAAGCTATTAGTACACTACTTTCAAGATAGCCTCAAGGGAGCATCTGCCAAGTGGTACCTACGCTTAAATCAGGCGAAGATCCATGTTTTTCAAAATTTGTCAGACACATTTATCCAACAGTATAAATACAACATGGATCTAGCCCCAGATCGCCATCAGCTTCTTAGTATGACACATAAGAGTAATGAATCCTTTAAAGAATATGCGTAAAGATGGCACGAGACCGCTGCTCAAGTTGAGCCACCCCTAACCGAAAAAAGAACTAGTTGACTAGTTCGTAGACACAGTCAGACCTGAGTTCTATGAGAGGCTAATCAGCAGTGTCACAACAAACTTCTCCGACATTGTCGTTGTAGGAGTAAAACTTGAGGCAGGGCTGAAAAGTGGCAAAGTGTCAAATTCAACTGCTAGCTCCAACACAGGTGCTACCAAAAAGCCAACCAGTAGCTTTCACAAAAATAAAGAAGACGAAGTGAGCACCGTGATGCACGAAGAAAGAGCTCAACATCAAAGGAATCAGCGACAGCAGTATCAACGACCACCTTATGTAGCGGCGGTGACACCTGTCTTTCAGCAACAACAAGCTCAGTAGGGTCCTCAACAAGGGACACTAAACCAATATCAACAATACAACCAGCAAATGCAGTATCCTCAAGCTCAGGCTCCAAGGGCAAATTATCGAACTGGGAATCCACAGATACAACCCATACCTATGAGTTATACTGATTTGTTTCCTATGTTGGTGGAAAGAGGGCTTGTCAGAACAAGGAAATTAGGTGCTCCGCCTAATCCTCTGCCACATTACTACAATGCCAAAGCACACTGTCGTTTTCATGAAAACACTGTCGGGTATGATCTGGAAGGATGTTTTATACTTCAGCACATTGTCCGAGAGTTAATAGAAAAGAAGATCTTGTCATTTGAGGATAATCACTCGAATGTGAAGGACAACCCTCTACCAAATCATGGTGAGGTGAACCCCATCACCGAAGAAGGGGAAGAATCCGAGATAAAGACCATTACAACTATCGTTGAAGTGAAGGTACCATTGTTAGAATTGCATAAAAAGCTTGCTCAAGCATGGTTGCTCAAAAGTTCTCATGAAGATTGTAAGGAATGCCTGCTGAATCCACAAGGTTGTGACCTTGTGTAAAAGGATGTTCGAACATTAATTGATCAAGGAATGCTACAGATTAGTAGCCGAAAGAAAAAGGAGGATGTGGCAATAATTGAACCAGTGTTTAACATGCCCGAAGAACACAACAAAAAAGTGATCTTCAGAAACGACAATAACAATGCAACCAGACACAAAGCTGTCAGACCAGTATTTTGCGACGATTCTGCGCCCAAGTTTGGAAAGGACCAACCTAGGTTCGAGCCAAGAAGAGGATTTAGACCTCATCCAAGGGCTATAACACCTAAATATGATTATTCATGGTGCAAGGATATTATGGGTAAGAAGTATGAAAATGTCACCAACATTGTTGGGGCAAGCAGAATGACCCAAAGTGGTCGAGTGTACAAACCTCGAGCAAGTCCTGTGGTTCCTCAATCAGCTGCTACCATTCCTAAAGCTGCTACCGTTGTTCCTAAAGAAGTCGTTCCAAAATACGTAGTTTCTAAAGAGCCTACCGGAAAAGGAAAAGAGTCCCTGAAATATGACGAGGAAGAATTCTTGAGGATCATTCGCCGAAGTGATTACCGAGTGGTGGATCAACTTAATCAAACACCGTCTAAGATTTCCATCATGTCGCTACTGCTGAGCTCCTCGGAGGATCTTCAAGCCTTGATGAAGATATTGATGCAAGCTCACGTGACAAAGGATATCATAGTGGGACAATTTGACTCACTCGTTGCCAACATCACAGCCTGCAATACCTTGAGCTTCGATGATAATGATCTGACAGCTGAAAAGCACAGGCACAACCGTGCCTTGTATGTATCTATCAAATGTGAAGAGGACACACTAGCCAGGGTGCTTGTTGACACAAGATTTGCGCTCAATGTGCTGCCCAAAAGGACTCTAGCTAAACTGGCCTACCAAGGAGCTGAAATGAGACCTACCTCTCTAGTGGTAAAGGCTTTTGACGGCTCAAGAAGAATTGTGATAGGGGAAGTTGATATGCCAATCATGATAGGCCCTCAGATCTTCGAAATGATTTTTCAAGTAATGGATATCAATCTAGCTTACAGTTGTCTACTGGGAAGGGCATGGATACATACAACAGGCGTTGTCACCTCCACTCTACACCAGAAAATGAAATTCGTCGTCAATGACCAGTTGGTCATAATTCATGGAGAAGAGGATCTAATAGTGAGTAACCTGTCCTCCTTCAGATACATAGAGGATGACGAAGACGCGCTTGAAACTGCTTTCCAAGCCCTGGAAATTGCCCACGTTATTTTGGTTGACGAGTCGGCGATAACTCATGGTCCATCCTTTGCTTCCGTTCAGAGCATTAAGGCTGCAATGAATACATGACTCTCTTTCGGATGTGGGAGGTCATAGAAGTCAACGCTCGGGAGAAAAACGACAGACAAAGGTTGGGTTATAAACCAACTCTAGAAGATCGACCTGAGGAAGGCGCCATGAAGAAGAAATCCTTGGAGGAAATATTCATAAGCGATGGAATGCAAGTAAACACCATCATAGCTAAAGAAGAAGCAAGCAACCGTGACAGCCTGGTGATCTGAGGCGGAGCAGCTTTGCGCAACTGGGAAACTGTGGAAATCCCTATCTTTTTACCTTTAGAGTAATTCATTTGCTTGTTAGCTTTACTTTCCTTTAAGAAACTCTTGGTCTTGCCCAAGGCCAGTGAATCATTTTGTATGGGCCACTTTGCAATTTTAAAAGATTTATGAATGAAAAAGTGTTTTTATTAAAACTCTTTGTTTGTTTCTTTTTATCATTTTCACTCTTTTTGTTAAAAGGAAAAATGGCAATTCTTTTTTTGAAAACTTCAAAACAACCCATCATTTGCATGTCTGTGTATGTGTGTCTAATCATTCTCAAACCTATAAAACCATACAGAACACCTTCATCACCCACATAATCCATTGATCATTTGGTTCCTTCTGGTAGTGGTCCATTTATCTTTCAAGCCGAAGAAGAGAGCGATGAAGATTCATAGGTCCCTGAAGAATTGAGGAGGATGGCCGAATGCGAAGATGCCTATCTTTAGCCGTACAAGGAACAGATTGACATCGTCAACTTGGGCTCTGAAGAAGAGGAGAAAGAAGTTAAGATTGGAACATCGTTGGGGTCAGAAGTCAAGAGCAGACTGATAGCACTCCTCAAAGATTATGTCGACATATTTGCTTGGTCTTATCAAGATATGCCAGGGTTGGACACCGATATTGTTATGCATAAGCTCCCTTTGAAGCCAGAATGTCCTCTAGTTAAGAAGAAGCTTCAGAGGTCTATACCCGACATGCTCTCAAAATCAGAGACGAAGTCAATAAGCAAATTGATGCAGGCTTTTTAGCAGTATCGAAGTATCCAGAATGGGTGGCCAACATTGTGCCAGTCCCAAAGAAAGATGGAAAAGTTAGAATGTGTGTAGACTACAGGGATCTAAACAAAGCCAGTCTAAAGGATGACTTCCCTCTTCCACATATTGACACGTTGGTAGATAATACAGCCAGTTTCACAATATTTTCATTCATGGACGGGTTTTCTGGCTACAATCAAATAAAGATGGATCCGGCCGATATGGAGAAAACAACTTTCATCACACCCTGGGGAACCTATTGTTATAAGGTCATGCCTTTCGGTTTGAAGAACGTTGAAGCAACATATCAGCGAGCTATGGTTACGCTCTTCCATGATATGATGCATCAGGAAATTGAAGTGTACGTAGATGATATGATTGCAAAATCTCGAAGTGAAGAAGACCACTTGGATCATTTGTTGAATTTATTCGAGAGACTCTGAAAGTATCATCTGAGGTTGAATCCAACTAAATGTACATTTGGGGCTCGTTTAGGAAAACTACTCGGATTCATTGTTAGTCAACGAGGAATTGAAGTAGATCGATAAAATCAGAGCAATCCAGGAAATCCCCGCTCCTCAAACAGAAAAGCAGGTTAGAGGTTTCCTTGGACGGCTAAATTATATCTCCAGGTTCATTTCCAACCTAACGCCTACCTGCACACTGATCTTTAAGTTGTTATGAAAAGATCAAACGGTGGTATGGAACAAAAACTGCCAGTTGACATTTGAGAAAATCAAGAAGTATCTACAAGACCCTCCGGTATTGATTCCTTCAGTGTCAGGAAAGCCGTTATTCATGTACATGACAGTACTGGAAGACTCAATGGGTTGTGTCTGGCCAAACTGACGAGTCGGGAAAGAAAGAGCATGCAATCTACTACATGAGCAAGAAGTTCACAGATTGCGAGAGTCGTTACTCCCCTCTAGAGAAAGCTTGTTGTTCCCTAGCTTGGGCGGCCAAACGTCTAAGACAATATATGATTTGCCATACCACTATGCTGATCTCCAGGATGGACCCAATAAAGTACATCTTCGAAAAGCTCGCTCAAACTGGAAGGTTGGGATGATGGCACATGCTCTTGTCAAAATATGATATTCAATATGTCGCTCAAAAATACATCAAAGGCAGTGTCTTGTCAGAACACCTTGTTGAGCATCCCATGGAGGATTATCAACCGCTCAAGTTTGAGTTTCCCGATGAAGATATAATGTATATTCAACATATGAAGCCTGAACCTGGTTCTGAAGAAGGTTCTGAATCTGGATCTCGCTGGGAAATGATGTTTGATGGAGCGTCTAACAAGAATGGACATGGTACTGGAGCCGTTTTGAAGAATCCAACTGGAGGATATACTGTCGTCACAGCCCGACTCTATTTCTCCTGTACTAACAATATAGCCGAGTATGAAGCTTGCATCTTAGGGTTAGAAGTTGTTATTGATCTCCGTATCAAAATCTTGGAAGTAATTGGTGATTTTGCCTTAGTAATCTATCAACTCAAAGAAGACTGGGAGATCTGAGATGAAAAGTTGATCCCTTACAAAGATCACATTCTAGAGATGATTGAATATTTCGACAAAATTACCTTCAAGCATGTGCCGAGAGCAGAAAATCATATTGTCAATGCTTTAGCCATGCTAGCATCGATGTGGAAGGTTTAGTTCATTAACGAAGCACCTCTGATTCGCATTGAAAGAAGGAATGTACCAGTATATGTTATGATGGTAGAAGAAGAGTCTGATAAGAAACCCTGGTTTCATGACATCAAGAACTTTCTCCAATATTAGAAATACCCAATTGACGCCACCAGAATTGACAAAAGAGCCATACGAAGATTATCATCCATGTTTTTCATCAGCAATCGTATCCTGTACAAGAGAAACCACGACATGGTTCTACTCAGATGTGTCGGTGAAAGAGAAGCAGATCTACTAATAACTGAAGTGCATGAAGGGACATTTGGCACTCATGCCAGTGGTCATGCCATGGAGAAAAAGATTTTAAGGGCTGGATACTTTTGGTTGACCTTAGAGATGGATTATATCCTCTTTGCTCGAAAATGCCATAAATGTCAAGTCTATGCCGACAAAGTGCATGTTCCTCCGTACCCTCTCAACGTGATAACATCGCCATGCCCATTTGCGATGTGAGGTATAGACATGATTGGGGCAATAGAGCCAAAAGCTTCCAACAGCCATCGGTTCATCCTCGTTGTAATTGACTACTTCACCAAGTGGGTAGAAGCAGCCTCGTATGCAAACGTAACCAAGCAAGTGGTCGCACGTTTCATTAAAAAAGAGATCATCTCCTGGTACGGTATTCCCGACCAAATCATCACCGAAAATGGATCGAATCTAAATAACAAGACAATGAAAGAACTTTGTGATGATTTCAAAATCAAATATCACAATTCTTTTACGTATAGACCAAAGATGAATGGCATTGTCGAAGCTGCAAACAAGAACATCAAGAAAATAGTACAGAAGATGGTTGTAACCTACAAGGATTGGCACGAGATGCTACCATTCGCTTTACATGGGTATAGAACCTCAGTATGCACTTTGATAGGGGAAACCCCCTTCTCCTTGGTTTACAGGATGGACGCGGTGCTACCCGTCAAGGTCAAGATACCTTCATTGAAAATCTTAATGGAAGCCGAGCTCGAGGAAGCCAAGTGGATAAAAGAGAGGTTCGATTCATTGAATCTCATCGACGAGAAAAGGATGACTGCCATGTGTCATAGCCAGATCTACCAACAAAGGATGATAAGGGCATTTTATAAGAAAGTCCTTCTCAAGGAATATAAGGAAGGAGAGCTTGTGCTCAGAAAGATTCTACCAACACAGAAGGATACTCATGGAAAATGGATGCCTAACAATAATGGCCCTTTCGTCATAAAGAATGCCTTCTCCGGAGGGTCTCTAACTCTTGAAACGACGGATGGGGAGCAACTCAAGTACCCCATCAACTCAGATGCAGTGAGAAAGTACTACGCCTAAATTGGAAACCTAGGAAGGTGACCCAAGCACAAGGAGCGTCTCGACATGTTGAAAGCCTGAACGAACAACCCAGATAAATTCAGGGGCAAAGCTTCACTCAATCAGAAGTATTGAAGAAGATTGTTGTTTGCCATTCTCGTTAGAAGCAGCAAAGCATATAGACCGCTAGACAGTAGGACCGAATCATTGTTGGATTTTGTAACCCCTTTCTGTTTGCCATTTTTCAAAATTATATTTGTTCTCGAGGCTTTACCATTTGTAAAGCCCCTTCCTATTAATGAAATCCGATTTTGGACCAATAATTGTTATGATCTATGTTTTTGTTATGCAAATTTCGCTTATTCATTAATAAGGATTTTTGAAAAGCAAAGTGTTTTGAAAATTTAAAATTTTGGTTTAAAGAAAATAATTTAACAAATTATGACAAAACTCTAGAGGTGATATAACAATATTACACTACTCTTAGAGCAGTAAAAGCTTGTTGCCGTCTCCGACCAGGGATGCGCCTGACGGTCACCCCGCTACTAAGCCATGACTCCTCTTCCGTAGGTTCGCAAGAGCAATGATTATTTCTAGAGAGTCATTTCTCTCCCCCTGGAAAGAGAGCTTCATCCAAGATTGTGACATCAGGACTCAGCATGTTGGGTTTCCTCCTGGTGTTTCCTGTTTTGCTTTTTCCTTCTCCCTCGTGGGTCGGTCTGCATATGCATTCGCAGCATATCATTAGCATACGCAATTGTTTGCATGCTTTGGTTTCTGTTTGTCTGGCGTTTGCCATCGAGATCCTTTGGTCATTACCAATCTTCTGGCTCCGTCCTATTTACCACGGGCTCGCTTTGCGGTTTGTAACCCCAACTTTGTCAGTAACCTTGAGATAATTTGTTTCCATCCCAGGAGACTAGTTGTGACTAGAAATATATAATATTACCTATTGATTACTAAAATGATTAGTCGTTAATAAGGCTTATTTTTTGAAATCAGGTCGCCACCAATTTTGCTCCAAAGTCCAGTAGTTACAAGCATTGTCTCGTTTAAATCCAATAGTTATTGGAATCCTTTGATTTGGTTATTACCAATTCTTGTTGAAGTCTAGTAGTCACTAGCATTGAAAATCCAATTGTTATTGGTACCTTGATTTGGTTGTTACCAATCTCTCTATGTCCAGTGGTTACTTGCATTGTTCAAAAGTCCAATTGTTATTGGTGCTTTGAGGTGGTTCTCACCAGTTCTTTCTAAAGTCCAGTGGTTACTGGCATTGTTTAAAACCAATTATTGTTAATGTGAAGGTCGGATGTTACCAACTTCTCCCCAACTAAAGCCCAGTAGTTACTGGCACCATTTAGATCCAATGGCTATTGGTATCCCTATTCTGGTAATCACCGGTCCTTTGTAAGTCCGGTGCTTACTGGCATTGCTTGAAAATCCAATTATTATTGGTACCACGAGTTAGTTGTTACCAACTTCCCTAGTAAGTCCGGTAGTTACTGACATTTGTTTAAATCCAATTTTTATTGGTATACCTTTGATTTGGTCGTCACCAGTCTTTCTATGTCCAGTGGTCACTAGCATTGCTCAAATCCAATTGTTATTGGTATGTAGCTTGGTTGTCACCAACTCCCCATTAGAGTCCAGTGATCGCTGGCATTGTTTGCAACCTAATAATTATTGGTATCATTATTTTGGTTGTCACCATACCCTTTTGAAGTCTAGTCGTTACTAGAACCCCTAGAAAGTCCAGCGATTACTGGAACCGCTTAAAACCAATTGTTATTGGCAGGAATTCCTGGTTGTCACCAGTATCCCCAGCAAAGCTTTGGTATTCCCAGTCGAGTCTCGGAGATCTAGTGGTTACTAGCATCCACTATGTATCTGGTCTTGTTCCTAGTATTTTCCTAAAGATCCCTTTCGAACTCTTCGTTATAGGAAGTTCCTCATTTGGTTTGTCCCCAGTGAGGATCGTGTCTCTGGTTTTTCACTTCCCCAGTAGAAGTTTGCCTTTTCCCCAATGAAGATTTGTCTTCCCCGGTGAAGTTTATGTCCCTATGTGAAATATCCCCTTTAAAATACCATCATTAGTCATGTATGAACTATTGATTTTTATGCCTTGGATCTTTCTCTAGTATGTCGGGTCCTTAGTGAGTGGTTACTCATTGCTTTATTGTTTTTTTTTTCTTTTGCTCGTGTGTCGACATTTATCTTGCATTCAAACATCATACAACATCATTTAGAATTCATTGCATTTTAGCATTTGTCCTTTTGCATACCATCGAATCTAAGGGACAAAGTTTTCGGTTTGCTATATTTAAATACCTTTCACTACGATTCTATGAGGATTGTCATCTCTCATTGCCATCTGGTGAAGATATTTAAATAGGAGCAACTATTGTACCAAAAAATTTGACCCCTAGATTTCATCATCATTCTAGGAGCATCATCATTTATTTATCTAACCATAACCTATTTCAAGTTTGTCTTTGTCAAGATACAAGTGAATTAGGGTTCCATACAGTCAGTAATTAGGGCTTCGATGGTTTGATCAGTCAATGTCTTGGATTGATTCTCCATGGAACAAGTCCTCACATAATTAAGAGCATTATATTGGATCAAGTATGAATTCAATTTGAGGTTTCCACCCAAGGGAAAAGAGCAGTGCATTCCAGGCCCCCTGATTAGGGTTTTTAATCAAGAAAAGTCAATTGTGGTTTGAATTTTGATTTAAATGGTATTCCAATGACGAAATCATGGTCCATGAAGCTTATATGACTTATTGAAGTCCCCCCAAGAAGTTTCAAGACCTCATGGAACCCAGAACACTAATAGTCGATTCAGAGGCTTTCGATCGATAGGTTCGTCTGACTGAAAAGTCAACTCATTGACCAAAAGGGTTTTAACCGCAAAATTGAAATCAAACATGTTCCTAATTACATATTGTATCTAGTAATGAAGTTTTGTAACCATTGGATCAAGGATTGAAGAGTAATCGAAAAAGTCGGGAATTAGGGTTTTAAAAGGGACAAGACCATAACTTTCTAACCACACATCCAAATTGAGTGGTTCAAAGCTTGTTGGTAAGTTCTTTAGGAGTCATACAAAATTGAAATAGTGATCCATGTGCAAAAAAGGAATAGATTTGGAGTTATGATCAAAATCATTACAAGAGGGGAAAACACTTAGTGAAATTTCACATTTTCAACACTTTTCAAGCATGTTTTCAGCCAACTTCAAGACGATTGTTGACCTAGTTCCACTTGGAATTTGAAAATTCTCAAAAAATTAAAGTTGTAGAGCATGATGAGGGCTTTATAAAATGTATAAGAACTCCTCCATAGCATTTGTGAGCTAGGAGTTTCGAAGGAGACAAGTTGGGTCAAAACACTTAAAATGCACAATGTCAAAACTTGGCATAAACTAACTTCTCAATTATCCAATTGATTCCCAACCATGGATTAACATCTGATTCGATGTCTAAGAGTGTATGATGAGAAAAATCAGAAGAATCTATGAGCATGGCCAAGTATTTGTCGAAGATCATTATTTAAATGCATTAAAGTACAAAGGTACAAGTGGAGAGAGACTGCTTTTTTCTGCAGCATGAAAGATCTGCCTTTGCCATCCCTATGGTCACTTCCTAGCAGCTCAAACACAGTTGGTTTTGAGGCTAGAATCCATTGGAAGTAAGCAAAAGACCTGCAGAAGGCGTCACAATTTGATTTTGTCAAGATTTTCCCTCCAAGAGACAACTTGCAAGCCAAATGCCAAGTCTGTCCAAACCCTTGCCTTGCCTATAAATAGAGGCTTCCTCTATGCATAACACACACCAGATCATACTCTAAAATCCCAAAAGAAACAAGCTCTCACCTTGCCTTGCTCTTGCTTGAAAGTGAAGAAAAGTCATTCAAGAAAACCTCAAAAATTTATCTTGTTCAAACCACATACCAACACCCTTTCCACCCTTTAAAACACTCCATAAACCATCCACACAATCCTTAAACCATGTTTGGAAGGTTTTCCAACCACTAGCTTAGTAAAAAACACCATAACACAAAAATTTAACTCCTCACACCATGAACATTGACTTTTCTACACAAACAAGCACTACTCACTGCCTAGACTAGTTTTGAACCTCTTAACACCTTAGACACCTTGAATATATGTTATACTAGCTGTCCAAGTCATCACAAAACAGCTACAACATCATTTGTTGAATCTGTCACCAAGAATCACTTATTGCTTCAAGTGGAAGTAACTTCACCTTGTAAGGAACCAACTTGAAAGGAGCTATTGAGGGCCTGCATCAAAAGGGTGGATCAATTACTCAAAGCATTCTCAGTTAGTCAGCTTGCTTGCATTGGAAGTCTACAAGAGGTAGGTGACCTCTAACCTTGTCCTTTCTTGTTTATATGCATTAGTTGGAATTGCATAGAACCTTTAAGTCATGTGTTTGTGATTGTCTGTACATATTTGTGACTATCATGTGAAATATGCATTGGATTTGTGTGTGTCTTTCTCTTTGTGAATCATACAATTGTTTCTGTTTGAATGTGGATGTGATGATTGTGTTAGAGTTTGGTTGTAGGTCTTAGCTCATAGGTGAGAACTCTGCATAATTTGTATGATTATTAGGACTGCTAGACTTTCCAAGTGTACAAATTTGCTTGGCTGATGTTTAGACTAGCTTGGTTGTATATTTAAAACTCTGTGTGTTGTATTTGCTTTTATAAGAGCATGCTTGAATGATGTTTGTGCTTGTTGTCCAGACTGTTTTTTAGGTTTCTTAACCTATTGTCATAACTTCAAAGAAGAAACAAGCCACTTAAAGTTATACTAGAGTCCATATATGTTTAGAGTTGATTCATGTTTGGAACTCACTTACATATTGGCTGTTTTAAATCATGTTTGCTTGCCTGGCCAAAATAGCGTTTGAACTTGTCAGGACAACTTGAACAACAGGTGCAATTCCTGTGTCATATTCTGATCTAATATGATTTTGAGTCCTCCTTGAGTTTGAATTCCATAAACAACATATTTAGAGTATGTGCAAGCTTTTAGATTATTTTTAAACATGATCAATTTGAACTCCAGCTGTGGAAATGCACTTCAAACTCTCAGCTTGCATTTGCATTCGAATTTTGCTTTATGTGCATTATTTGTGAAAACTGTTAGCACCTTTAGAATCCTCATTAAATTTCAAGTGAGATAGAATCAAATTTTGTTAAATTTGGTTTGGTTTTGATCAGGTTTGAGATCAATCCGTTTTGACCTATATTGCTTGATTTGCCCTTTGATGTTTGCCCAGAGTTTACACTTTGAGGTTCATTTATTATTGGGGTGGCTTGATACACAGGATGTATCGCCACCTCAGTGGTTGCAACTTGCACGCTCATGTATCTTATCACCCATGCTTTCCTGAGTTTGATCCCTGAGGAGGACAACTCTTTTGCTAATTTTTGGTTTTTATCATGTTTTAATATTTTAACTCCCTTCTCCATGGATTATCACTTGCGCGTGTTGGCTAAAGTGGTGAAGTTTTAAGCCTATGAACCATAAGTCATGGGTTCAATCCATGAGTGAAGCATTTCCTTCTTTTTTAACACTATTTTTTTTCATATTTTCTTCAAAAACTTCAAAATGTCATAACTTTGTCATTTTTTTTTAATCATTTTTTATCCACTCTTTTTTCAAATTGTTATTAATCTTTCCTACTTTCATGTAGTGATCAAAGAATTCAAGGATTTCCATCCTAGAAAAACTTTATATCATTTGAAAGCCTTACACTTTTTAGGGTTTTTTCCTTACATTTCTTTTTGTTAATTTTTCAAGTCTCTTCTTGGTTTAAATCTTGTGAATTTGATTTGCATTTGATGAGTACATGTTTGTTAACTCATTGGGGTGTTTGGGTTTTGCTTAACTCAAGATCTTGATCTTTTCTTTGGATGCATCTAATTGATTGACATTTTGAATCATGTTTATGAATCATGCCATCTCTTGATGTTGTAACCTCTTGAGTGTAGTCTTCATGTATTCTCTTCTTGTTTAGATGTCTTGTTAGAACTCATAAGACTTGCCTCATTTTGGTTGTAACCATGAACTTGTATGTTACCCTATGAAAGTTTGAACTTCTTACTTGAGTTGTTGTAACACTTCTTGTATGCTTACTTGTATTTGATTGTCATCAATGCATGATTGTTGGTCTCATGTTGTTACATTTGACATTCTTTGATCCCTATATATGCTTGCCTCAAGTTGTAACTTGCTTGCATTAAAATATGTTTGAATTACATGTTATTGTTTTCCTTGATGGTTGTTACCTCATTTGCTTTTCATCTTTGTTAAGATGTCTAAAATTATTTTGCCTTATATGATTGGTCTTGTAAGCACCTCTACCGTGTTCCCCCTCTAGATATTGTAATATCTTTGTGCTTTATTAGTTGTAACCATTTGACTTGATTTTAATTTTTGCTTGATGTTGTCACATACTTGCATCTCTTCCTTGGTTGTTACCATACTCTTTTATATGTTCATCATGTTTAAATGAATGTTCATTTGTGCATTAGCTTTGTTAAGTTATCCCCCAAGTGATGGAACTTGTTAGTTCTCATCCGGTTGCCTCATCTTTTCCCATTCCAAAGGAAAGTCTCTCTATTGACCTCTGGGTCATAGATAGCTCATTACCCTTATAGGCCTTGATAGAGCCATTTACCTTTTAGAACTTAGGTTTAGAGTTCTTCTTCTTTAGTCATGTCTGAACTACGGATGCTCTAATTTCTCATTTATCGATGAGAATACGTAGGCACGAGATGCGATGTCTTGGCGAGCTCACTAACAACTAACTTCTTGTTAACATTTTCAACTTAGGATTGGAGTCACCGTGCTCCAGGTAGTCATCCCCTCGTGGATATTTCTCATGTTTACCTTTTCCATAGGACTTGGAGTCGCTGTGGTATTTAGTCGTCCCATCATGGACATTCTCTTCCTTGTTAACTTAACCTTAGTTTAGAGTTGCTGCACTCTATGTAGGTGTCTCACCACATACATTTAATTGCCCCCTGGAACCTCGACCACAGTCAAGAGTTCCTCACCTCTAGTTAGGCGAACTACGATTGCTCTGATTCTATCATAGTTAGGATACGTAGGCAGAAGATGCGATATCTTTGCGAGCAAACTTAGAATCTATCCTTAGGTCTTAACCTTAACCTTACACCCTAACCCATAACCATAGAAAACATTTAGCAAGTATAGCATACAAACAAACAAAAGGTTCCTGTAGAGTACTACAGATGTTTAGGATGTGAAATACCTACCCTAGGTATAACCAACCCCCGATCCCCGATCTCTTAGCATTGTTGTTACATCGCGCAAAAGGGTTTTTCTTTCTTTAACCTTTCCTTTGGATAAATTAAAGTCTGGTTGTGAATTTATTAAATTAAGATTCAAGTTAATCAATAGCTTGGTATCACGATTATCACTGCAACAGTAATCTCATAGATGCTCGTTCTTCCCCTGGATAATGGCTTCTAGGGCCACTTCTGTCTTCGGATGGCGCCGGGAAGCCATGAAGTGCTTGGAGAACTGTCGCTTCAATTCACCCCAATAGGTGATGCAGTCGGGCGTGAGGCGCTTGTACCACACCATGGCTCCCTTCTTCAGGATAGTAGGGAACAACTTGCACTTGATGGCTCCCCATACGTTCTGGTAGTCGAGCATAGCATCGATGCTTTCAATATGGTCGTCCGGGTCAGTCCCACCATCTTACATTACCAAGATCGAGGGTTTTTCCTTTCTGACGGGAAGTGGGTCCTCCCTGATGGCTTTTCATAGTGGTGAGTGTTGGATGTCTTCATCGCTTCTGATGGGAGACGGTGAGGGGGAAGCTGGCCCCTGGTGATTTCTGTTTCGGCGTGGGGGCTCCTTGGTCGTGCTCTCGGTCTAGAGGGGACCCCGATGACCTTCTTCTTCTGAGTCGGGGAACGACGCTCTTTTTGGGGAGGCGACCTGTCCCATTTGTGGGAAATTAGTTGTTGAGGTCACTCCAAATGAGGGCGGCGCCCTATCGATAGGGGAGAGGGACTCTGTGAGTTCTCGACAAACTGCATCCTCCGCGGGGGAGGAGATGGACTGACGGAAACCGGGCGACGGTGTCTCCGCAGGGGAGGGGACAGACTGAGGGAAACTGGGCGACGATGTCTCCGTGGGGGAGAGCATGATGGTTGTTCCCTCTCGAGCATCCCTATCCTCTCGTTTTGCTCGAAGATCATCAATTTGTTCTGATTGATCGCTGCAAACCGAGCTACCACGGTAAGATCGGTGCTAGCTGAGACTGGGATGGGCTGGAAAACAACTAGGTTGTCTAAGCACTGGACGACATTGAAAGTCGCATCTTCTGAGGAGGGAGAGGCAGTGCGCCCGTCCCTGTGGTTACCTTCTTCGTTGCGGACAGTCGTGTCGGGGTCGTGGTCGTCCCCGTTGAAGAAGGGGGTAAAGGCAGATTCTGGAGCATTGTTATTGTGTGGGCTCGCCATGATTAGAATGGAAGTTGAAGGTTGATTTTGCTTTGGTTCTTGAGATTCTGTGCTCGGACAGGAGAAAGAATGAGGGAGCAGTTTCCCATAAACGGCGCCACTGATCTTACTTGATCAGAAAGGAATCAGTAGCCTGCCACGCGTCGTGAGTTGTTGTCTTCATCGGAGTTGTGGAGAAGAAAAGGGGGTGTACCTGCAAGGTGCTCTAATGCTTAAGTAAGTACTAGAGAGAGCAAAGTACATAGATAAGGTGTAAGGAATAGAATACCTGGCCCTATAGTGAAAGAGGGTATTTATAATCTGTCCTAAGCACAGGGCCAACAGTTACGTTGCATTGGACTGGATTGCCAAGCCCAACACAAGTAATTGCCAGGGTTTACGTGGCGTAGTGAAGACCAGCACGTGGTCTTCGCCCTGGATCAACTGTCCCATAATCTTCGAAAGGTAGGCTGACCATCTCTTTCAGAAGTGGATAATTGCCTAATGACGTGTCCCCGCATGGGGGACACATGAAGAATGTAGGGAAGCGCGTGGGCTTCCCCGTCAAGAGAGTCTTCTGCCCGACGGATATGCCTTGTTAAGGCTCCTGCTCGACAGAGGAAATTGGGCCTTGTTGGGCCTCATTAGCATACCCTTGGGTTGGGCCTTCCCGACAGAAGGGCAGGTCTTGGCCCAGTCCATAACATTGATCTTCTCACATTTTCTTTAATTCAGGCTTCGGAAACAGTAGTTTATGCACTTTCCGTTTTTGTAGAATATGAATTTTCAAAGTTTATAAACAATTATAGCTTTTATGTAACCGATTATAGGTTGTTGCAACTCCTTAATTTCGTCGACAATGACGTCTTAGCTGATTACAACCCTCCTCTTTTCTGTATCAAATAACTTGTAACCATTGGTATACTGATACCTTACAAGTATCATCACTTATCCCTTACCATCAATCTTCTTTCTAAGCTGCCCCAAAACATGTCGATACACTACAAAACCAAAGACTCTCAAATGGTTCAGATTCGATTTGAATCCCAACCATGCTTCATTCGGTGTTACCTTCTCAAGTTTCTTTGTTAGACACCTATTCAATAATAGAAATCTGTACATACCGCTTCTTGTAACACCCTTCTAAAACCCCATGAGAATAACGATTAATTTAATCATATAAACACAACCTCAAGGGTGTCACACTTCATGGAACATCACAATTATCTTGCTATATAACACAAGTTACACAAAAACATATATCAAATCAAGCATACTCATTTATGAGGCTTTTACAATGTCAAGCTCTTTTAAAAGCAACGCAGCAGATTCAACATAAAGAAATTCAATTATGATTCTACAACTATAATTGAGTCTTAAACCCCAATATCCATAACATCAACAAAGGATAAGTTTTGTCAACACTTAATTCGACATCTTAGAATATCACCATGAAGTTATTAGCAAATACTTCAAAATAAACAATATAATAAATTAAGAACACAAACTTCAACCCCAACCCAGTGTTACATGAATCAAAGCAGAATCCTTCCTACTTAAAACGAAAACTGAAATGAACTCCAATAGATAACTTCTACTTACTTCCTTGGAGTATACTCTTGAGTATCTATGTGTTACCCACGTGGAGGCAGCATTCAAACATAAGGGGTGAGTGATCATAATCAATTATAATAAACATAAGAGAGAATAGATTGCAACAACTATATGCAACAAGTCAACAACATCAACATATCATAAACTCACACCCCAAACATTATAAGTAACTCATATACAACTTATATCACAAGGCTCACATATAATCACATCATATTCACAAGTATCACCACATCATATAACACCGACAAAATTATGTAATGCCATATAGAATGACAATGCAACATCATTGACTCAATGCACGCGATACCAAATTATGAAGACTTAGGTTCATTTTACTCCATGATCCCCACCATAGAATTGATTCCCTCTTGGAATCGGAGCACACCAAAATTGCTACCCCACCATAGGTAACACTTCACTAATTTCCCACCATAGGAATTATCTACTCGCACCCGATCCCTATCATAGGATCGAGTCCACACAAAAAACCGCTTCCCGATCATAGGTAACGCTTCACTAATTCCCCACCATAGGAATTATCTACTCGCACCCGATCCCCACCATAGGATCGAGGCCACAACACAATAGAACTGAAGTTTCGACAACATGGATACATGATTCAAAACATGCAACAATAACACATACACATTGGCCCCTCTTATGACCGTGTATGCCACCATCAACATAATCATCATAAACACATCATGCATATATATTAGAACATGCACATCATTAACAAAATTATCACAACAACATCATCAACATCATATCATAAAAACATCATTAACATCACATCTTATGAACATCATCAACATCACATCATAACAACATCAAAATTCATCATAACAACAACATCAAACTTCATCAATTCACTGTCTCAACAACATCACCATAATAGTGTCAACATAGCAACCTCATTATCACATAACATTAGCACAACAATACTACAGTTTATTATCTGAACATGTGAACTAACAGTTCATCAATAAAATAGGCATATAAATAGTATTTGAACATTTCACCTATTACTACTATGTTATAGCT
The DNA here is from genome assembly GCA_963859935.3 of Lathyrus sativus. Lineage (NCBI taxonomy): Eukaryota > Viridiplantae > Streptophyta > Magnoliopsida > Fabales > Fabaceae > Lathyrus > Lathyrus sativus. The sequence continues at coordinate 514,140,939 of OZ012735.1, forward strand.
CTGAGCATTAGCTTTCTAACACTTCAAACGGCTCATCAATTGGATACAAGATTAAAATGATATAACAAAAATCATCGGAAGATAAACAAGTTTCAAGTTCAACATTTCTTTCAAATATCAAAATAATCAAATAATCATCATGATCAGCCTCTGGAAGTAATTTCATTTGATAGTAATTCGCGTTAGCTTTTCAACGCTTCAAACAAAACTCCATTTGGAGTTACGGTTACAAAGTTATGGCAAAAACGATTTTGCATTACCAATTCCAAGGATCTACTACGGCTGCCTGTAGTAGCGGCTATGACCCGTAGCACACCTTCACCAAAAACTCACTTTGGGCGCGTTCCTGGTGCCAAAATTCAGGGGGCTGCTAACGCCACCCGTAGCAAGGCCTTGAAAACCCTAATTTTCTCGCGATTTTGTGCGATCTCTCTTATTTTTCAGCCTTGTAATAAACTCCAAACCCCATATTTTGACCTTCAACAACCCCAAAACATGTCATATCATATAGTACATGAATCAAGTGAAAGAAATACATTACAATATTAAGATATACATACCCAACAATTCAATTAACATAATTTTTCATCATAGAATCATCATCAATTATTTCTCACCATTCATCATCAATTAAAAGAAAAACTAAAACCCAATTCTACTCTTCCCTCATGCCAATCATAATTGAAAACCATTACCCATCTTTACCTTGTTATTCCTAGCAACTTTGATTCTCAAGATCTTTGGATGGACGATTCTTCCCAAGCCTTCTCTTATCGTAGCACTCTTCTCTTTTCAACTTTCACGTACTGCAAAACTTACCTCACTTCTCTCTATTTTCTCCTTTAAAAATATCTTCTTTCTATAGTTTTCCACTTCTACCCTCACTTACTCCTCTAAATATCCATTATTTCCTCAATATTCTCCCAATTGGCAATTTTCCCCTTATTCCTCTATATGCCATGTTATTATAATTATCTCATTTATTTCATTAATAAACTATATAAGGGTATTTTTTAGTTCTCAGTCTCACTTATATCTCAAAATCAATAAAACATACAACATATGGAATTCAACAATTAAACTATATTAAAACATCTAATTCACAAAATAGGGTGTTACGCTTCTCCCCATAACTCTTTCGGTAAGTTCTTCCCTTTTAACATGTATCTCATCATGTTCATGATTGATCGATTCTTCCTTTTGATAACACCATTTTGTTGTGGTGTATAAGGTAGTACTACCTCATGTAGAATCCCTTCTTGATAACAAAACCTCTCAAAGTCTTTTGAGACATATTCACCTCCACCATCTGTTTTGAGCACTTTGAGTTTGTGAACACTTTGCCTCTCAACCATGGACTTGAACTTCTTAAACACTTCAAATACCCCCATCCTTTCTCTTGATTAGGTATGTCCATAGATTTCTACTGTGACAAAATAGATATTGACACCGATTAAATCTACTAACATCGATCCATACACATCCGAATAAACCACCTCAAGGTGATTCTTGATTCTACAACCTACATCGTTGCTGAATTTATTTGTATGTTGCTTCACTTGCATACATTCTTCACAAATTTCAGTCGATATGTTGATTGATGGGAACCCTGTTACCATTCCGTTCTTTTACAAGTCTTTGAGATCTTGGAAATTGAGATTCCCAAGATGATATTTCCATGTCCACTCTTCCTGACTTACCGCTGGAGCAAGACATCTATGCTCCATAACCTTCAGCTCAACCTTGAAGGTTCTATTGGAAACCATATGAGCTTTAAGGACCAAAACCCAATTTGCATCCATAACGCACAACCCCTTGTTTTCCATGTGAATCTTATAACCCTTCTCAAGCAATTGGCTAATAAATAGAAGGTTACATTTAATTCCTGGAATGTACAAAACACATTTGATCAAGGAATGTCCACTATCCCTTCTTAGTAAAAACATCACCAATCCCATCGACCGCTATAATGATTTCATCTACGAACTTCACTTTGTTCTTCATGGCACAATTGATTTTGACAAACCAATCCTTCCTCCGCGTATATGAGTAGAGTATCCTGAATCCAAATACCATTCCTTGTTGCACTGGACTCCTTCTCTTGCAGTCATCATATAGTTTTCTTCTGCATGTAACTAGTTAATGCTTTCAAGTAACCAGTTACAACCTGTTTTTGTAGCATTCACAGAATTGGTGCTGCTGCTGCCCTACAACCTGTTGCTGCTAGAATATCCTTCTGTGATCATGATCAAGAGTGTATTCTCTTCATCAAACTGTTGTCTTGCAACCTTGGCTTTATCTTCTTGAGGTTCCTTCTTATTTGCATTGTATAATCTCACAAAATGACCAAACCTTTGACACTTAAAGCACTGTTATTTGTTTTTGTCAAACCTCTTTCTTTCCCTCTAAAGTTGTCTTGACTACCATTTTTGTTGCAACTGCTCTCACCCCTTTGACAAGTCAAATTATTGGAATTTTGGGACTCTCTTCCACCAAAATTATGAAAATTTCTTTTACTCTTCATGAGTCACTTTCCTTTTAATCTCTTGTCCTTCTCGTTGAAGCGAACTTGCAAAGTGATATTCACCTCTGCCTTATCATTATTTCTCTCTTCCATCATTTGCTCATGAGCCTCAAGAGAGCTTTGCATCTCCTCTTTGCTCATCGTCACAAGATCCTTAGACTCCTCAATTGCTACAACTACATTGGCAAATTTTGGTGTTAAAGAACGCAATATTTTCGTGACAACATACTGCTCCATGACTGTTTCTCCACATGCATTCACTTGATTCACTAATCGAGTGATTCTCATTTTGAAATCGTTGATTATCTATTTTTCTTCCATTTCAATCAATTCAAGTTGACGTTTGTGAGTTTGTAACTTCACCACCTTCACCCTGTCATCCCCTGCGTAAGCCTTCTCTAAGCTTTTCAATGCTTGCTTTGACGATTTGCAATCATCAACTTTCTCAAAGTTGTCACCATCCACACGATGGATAAAAAATAGCACCTTGAAATCTTTCTTGTTCTTTTCATTATGCGTTGCTTGCTGTGCAGCCGTTGCACCTTCGACAAGATGATTCACCCCATTTTTGATCACTTCAAGAACATCTTGGTAACCAAACAACATTTTCATTTGCTTGCACCATTTTTCGTAATTATTTGCATCAAGGACAAGTAGGTTTGCATGGATTCTTTTATTGGAGACAAAATTCATGTTGCACACTAGGTATTTATGGATTAGAACCAAACTCTTGATGTCAAATGTTGGAACTTTGAACCACAAGATTGGTGATCAATGATGGAGAAAATTAATATGTGGAGAGTGAAAGAGGAAAATTATGTGTGTGTGTGTGTGTGTGTGAGAGAGAGAGAGAGAGAGAGAGAGAGATAGAGAGAGAGAGAGAGAGAGAGAGAGAATTAAGGATGAAAGTGATATTTTCACTAACATTAAATGAGAATGCCTCTAAAGCATTTATACAAGTGTTACGAAATGATTGAAACGTAAAACATATAAGTAAATAACTAAAAAATACAAAAATTCGGGTCTATAATCGGTTACACCAAACTTGTAACCGTTTAAACTAACATGAAAATAATAACACTTTCAGTGATAATCAGTTAACATCAGGTGTTAACTGGTTACAAGTGTTATAAAATGATTGAAACCTAAAACTATAAGTACATAATAAAAAATACAAAAACTCGGACTTGCAACTGATTACATCAAACTTGTAACCAGTTACAACTGACATGAAAATAATTACACCTTCAGTGGTAATCAGTTAATTTTAGGTGATAACCGGTTACACCCTCAAAGATTTCACTTTTTCTGCAATTCAAACGTGTTTTTGCTCTTGCTGTAACCAATTGCACCCTATGTTAACCGGTTACAACACTTAAATTACTCAAATCACTTTTAACACACCACCTTTATTCATGTACTCCAAATATTTCATACTTATGTTCATTTTCAACCTCTTAAATATATCATTTATAACTCCCTTAGATGTATTTCTAAAAATATATTTTTGGTAAAAAAATATAGCTATCTCTTTTACAATATTTTTATTAAATGCATTTTAAAATACATCTTCAATTCAAATACATCTTTCAAAGAGGTAAAGAATGAAAATAGTAATATATATATTTTTTCATTGCTATCTCCATCACTTTCAAAGACGTAAAGAATGAAAATAGTAATATATATATATATATATATATATATATATATATATATATATATATATATATATATATATATATATATATATATATATATATATATATATATATATATATATATATATATATATATATATATATATATATATATATATTTTCATTGCTATCTCCATCACTCACTCTAGAACACACCCAAATGTCATCTCATAACGGTTCACGCCACATGCCATGTCTTTTCATCATAGGACCAACTTACACCTCACCTCTTAACCTCATCTCCATCCATCATCCAAACGCCCGAGTAATATACAATAAACACTCAAATTCTTGTGACCCTTAAAGTATACAATACACACTAAATTCCTTACCCTCTCAAACTGCAAAACGATTCGTAACTTCCTTCCATCTCAAAACCCACCGCGGAATGACAGAACCACGGCCAATCCGTTTCGGCATAATCGGCTGCGCTGAAATCGCACGCAAAGTTTCACGCGCCATCTCACTCTCTCCCAACGCTTCCCTCCACGCCGTCGGAAGCCGCTCCCTAGACAAAGCCAAAGCCTTCGCGAAAGCCAACAGTTTCCCCGATGGCGCCAAAGTGTACGACTCATACGAAGCGGTTCTCGACGATCCTGACGTTGACGCCGTTTATATGCCGTTACCGACTAGCTTGCACGTGCGGTGGGCGGTGAGTGCCGCTAAGAAAGGGAAGCATGTGTTGCTGGAGAAGCCTGTGGCTCTTAGTGCGTTGGAGTTTGATGAGATAGTTCAGGCGTGTGAATCCAGTGGAGTGCAGCTCATGGATGGTACTATGTGGATGCATCATCCTAGAACTGATGCTATCAAAGAGTTTCTCTCTGATGCGCAACGGTTTGGTCAGCTTAAATCGGTATGTATGTTCAATCAAGTTCAATAATATTAGAAATTGATCATGATTTAAGAAATTTAAGCGATTTAGTGTAATTATGTGTTAGTATAGTATTATGATTTAGATTGGACGATCTAGATATGTGAGTTTGTGATGCATTGAAGCCATTTGCCTAAATTTGATATTGTTAGTTATTTGGATAGATAGCTTATTTACGGCTTAGAAGCCTTATCATGATAAACATGATAGCGTGTGTTTGTGTGTTTGTTTCAGCAATGAAAACAATCGTTTCAAATGAAACTAATTGATTCTATGTGAATTCATTCAGTAAAATTAATTATATCTTAAAATGAAGGTAAAGTGGTTTATATTTGGATAAATTTATATATAAGTGAGTTGCATGGTAAATTTCAATATAAAAGTCCCGTCTACTCTCAAAAGCTACAAATTCTAGTTTGGAGTAGAATTAATTCCGAAAGTGGAATCAATTCTACTTTAGAAGAATCAAACACCTTGAAATCATTCCAAAATCAATTCTACACCTCTAGAATTGCTTTTGGCTCTTAACGAAACATACATTTATTCATTAATATTCATGTATTGGAACAACCAATACATATACATATAGATACATATATCGAATAGGGAACACTAGACATTGATGATAGTTTAAGAAAATAGAAATGATTTAATGTATTAGAATAACACCGTGTTGGTGTTTGACACTCATCCGTTCCAGACTCCACACACTCTACAAGGTACACATTAATCTTTAGTGTTGATGTTGCAAACCTATATCAAATTTCTTAATAATTTCACATAAAGATCCTAGTGCTATGCAGCAATAAAAGCGCTCAAGAAACAATCTCAACCATTGATTTGAGATTGGGCGACTGAAATAACATATTTATTAAAATACTTTCAAACAATCTTGATTTAGATTGGACATGGGAAGCCATTTGCGTAAACTTAATATTGTTGTAAAATTTACTAGACTAAATTCGGAATTTAGTCCTTCAAATATTTCAGTCATTTGGTCACTAAATATGTAAAATTAGTAAGCCATCCCTAAAAGTTATGTAAAATTTGCAAGCTATCCCTAAAAGTTATGTAAGTTGTCTTTAAAATATATAAAAACTTGTATTGTTTGTCTTTAGGGTTTTACATTATCTACACTCACCCAATGGGCTATTGATTTGGGGGATTTAGGCATACAACTCATTCATATTCTTTTATTGAGCTTCTCAAATGAGTGAATCTTCATTTTAGCCATTGAAGTTGTAGGGATCGAACAATTTAGGTTGCTAAATATATGAAGGTCAAATTAGTCTATGAATTTGAAAATCATTAATCAATTGTGTCCTTCCTTCAGCATATTAATTCAATTATGATAAAATAGAGATTAACAGAAAACATAAAAACATATATTTGGAAACTTGCTACAGCTGACGTTGCTCCTAACAACTTGCAAACTGAACATATATGACCCATTTAGAGACATAGGGATAAATTGATTTATGGACATCAATTTCAAAAACTAATTTGTTATTTCGTAAATTTGGAAAATTATATTGTCTGATCCACAATTTCGATGACCATAATTTTAATATACTCGTCCATATAGTTGGTTTTTCACCAATAGTTACAAGTTTAAATTGGCCAAGTCTAAAAAGTGGTCCTGTCAAGGATTATAGACAAGGGTGAAAATTTTCCTGGTGAATGTAAAGTAATGTGTTCTTTTGGCTAAAGATGCAAAAACAAGTATTGCTTTGTGTTTTTCTAGTTGTCTTCTACTTGATACTTTGGTGCTGAGTTGAGCTGTTGTTGTTCGCCCAACACTGAAACCTAGTCGCGGGCCTTGAATTTCTGTATCAAATGGTGCTTGCCGTCTTTGTTAAAAACTGATACGATGAACGATACCCCGGTAGAACTGAATTATAGAGAAACAGAAATTGCAAGAAACTTGCGATTTTTCATAGATAAACAAAGGAGATACAATCTGAAAACTACAAGAGCAGTTTGCTCTCTAATAGATAACTTCTTCTGGCCTAGTAACTTCCCAATAAACTTCCCAATAATAACTCCCCTAAAAAAACAATGAACAACTTAAATACAATCCACAAAATCAGCCAATAATTAACTATTTGAATTTAAACTAACACACTAAAATTATATTATTTATTTATTTTATTTCTCCTTTGATAAACCCTCCAAATGACGGGTTTACCCTTCTCCTTAGTCTGTGCTATCAAAAACACATTGGTTACTTTCTCTTAGAATTCTGTTTGCAAAATATTAGGCTCTTGCTCTGTGAAGAAAAATGTTTGATTCAAAAATGTTTGATTCATTGTTGAACATAAAGTAAACTAATTATGAGTATCTTTCTCTTTGTGAAAAAATGTTTCAATCAACAGTTATGATTCTGTATCTTATGATAGAAAATGTTGTATCAAAGATACATGTTCTTCACTGATACATAGTTTTGATTTGGTGTTGAACAGATTCACACTGTTTTTACATTTGGGGCTGATCCTGATTTTCTCGAGAATGACATTCGTGTGAAACCGGATCTCGACGCACTTGGCTCTCTTGGCGATGAAGGATGGTACTGTGTTAGGGCAATTCTGTTCGCTAACAACTACGAATTACCTAAAACAGTATTAGCCTCACGCGAACCCATGCTTAATAAAGCTGGAGTGATATTATCTTGTGGTGCTTCTTTATTTTGGGAAGATGGGAGAGTAGCAACTTTCTATTGCTCTTTCTTGTCTAACTTAACAATGGATATAACCGCTGTTGGGACAAAAGGAACACTTCATGTTCATGATTTTATTATCCCTTATGAAGAGAAAAAGGCATCATTTTATGCAGCTTCAGAATCAGGCTTTGATGATCTTGTCACGAGGTGGAGTTCCAAGCCGACCAAGCACGTAATTGAAAATGATCTCCCTCAAGAAGCTCTAATGGTAAAGGAATTCTCTCGGTTGGTCGCAGAAATCAAATTCAACAAATCGAAACCTGAGAAGAAATGGCCATCGATAAGTCGGAAAACACAATTGATATTGGATGCTGTGAAGGCTTCGATTGATAAGGGTTTTGAGCCTATTCAGATTCAGGAATGAATGTGTTTTTAATCTGTTTTCACCATGTAAGCATGCAGTGTTTGTAGACTTTTTATTATGAAATAAACACTTTTTTATGTCCTTCAACTTGAATAAATTAGTCTTTGAAATTTGTTGGAACAACTTCATTTACCAGTTCCTATAAGTGAAGACATAATTTGTCACTGTAAGTTATATTTTTGCTATGAAATCTGATAGAAATAGATTACATTCTAAAAGATCTACTATGGTTTTTATGTTTTGATTATATAATACTAGTTTGTATATAAAGTGCAGTTTTCATATTCATGATGTATGTTTTGAAATTTAAATTGAAATTTGAAAAAGAATTGCATAGTTAAAGAGTAAATTGGTACAGAAAAATGTCCAACAAATATTGGTATTTGTTTTGGAGTCTCCTTTAATTATGATTAAAGTTAAGTTTAAGTTTGAAAATAATTGAGTTGTTAAGTTAAAAGGGTTTGTTTTACATGTTTGTTTCCCTTTGTTTTTGTTGTAGCTACTATAAGTAGGTTTTAGTGGCTAATGAAATGAATATATTAAACCTACTCTCTCCTCATGCATCAAATATGTTCTATTTAATTGAATTGGAGAGTAGCTTTGTCTTTTTCTTTGAATTTCTCATACTTTTATTTTAGCCGTTGAATTTCTCATACCTGTTGCTCCATCTTTGAATATTATTGTTTCATTCTCTTTTAATTCAATGACTATCATGATCTGGTTTAGTGAAAGACAAGAAATGTGTTTCCTAGTGTAGAGGTAAGATATTTCCTAACATCTTTCAAATTTGCCTATAGACAAAAATAAATTGCGATTTTGAACTAGATAGTCAACGACTACTTGGAGCGGCACGCGCCAAATTGTTTCCCATGTTGCAATATGTGTTATGGAGGGAAAAGGATTCAGTAACTTTGAAGCGGTGTGATTTTGGTGGCAAATTTTAACATTTTTTTGGAGTATAAAATTCAAGATAAAACAAAAATTATGATGAGAGTGTGTGGTAAAAAATATTAGAAGTAATTAATATTTATTAGTTGTACTATTTTCTTAGCCCTTAAGTTTGTTAGAGGGTATTTTAGTATTTTTATCTTATTTTAGTAACCCTAGTTTTAGCTTATAAATAGGGTAGCAATCATTGCAATTTGTGTAGTAGTGTGTAGCCGACATTCTCTTAATAGAATATTTCTCTTTTCATCATTTATTCTACCTTTGCACCAACAATTGGTATCTAGAGCTTCGGTTCAAATTCATTGGGAAACACGGGAAACACGAGTGAACGTGAGGTTTTATGTGTTTGATTTTGATTCTTAGATTCGTGTTGAATCTTGAACAAAATCTGATCAGAATTTTAATTCTGTGGGTTGGGAAACACTGTGTGAGAAATCTGAGTGTACTGTGCAAGGTAGAAGATGAACGGAAACGGCAACATGAACACCAAACTTCCAGTATTTGACGGTAAAAACTGGAACCGTTGGATGATCCAAATGCGTGTACTCTTTGGTGCTCAAGATGTTCTAGATCTTGTCACTGATGGTTATGTTCCAGTAGCAGCAAATGCAACAGATGAATAGAAAAACGCGCAGAAGGAAGTAAGGAAGAAGGATCAGAAAACATTGTTCTTCATTCATCAATGTGTGAATGTAAATGTGTTTGAGAAGATTGCAAATTCAACAACAGCAAAGGCTGCGTGGGACACACTGGTGAGATGTTATGGTGGTGACGCATCAGTGAAGAAGGTAAAGCTTCAGTCCTTGAGAAAGCAATATGAGAATCTCAACATGAAGAATAATGAGAAAGTCTCTGAATACATCTCCAGAATGATTCTGATCACTAATGAGATGAAGGCGTGTGGAGAAACTATTTCTGAAGAAGCAATCATGGAGAAAGTATTGAGATCCCTTACCTCTCAATTTGATTACATTGTGGTAGCAATAGAACATTCCAAAGATCTGAGCACCATGAGAATTGAAGAGCTGCAGAGCAGTCTAGAAGCGCAAGAGTTGCGTTTGACTAAGAGAACCTCTGAAAAGGAAGTAGAGCAGCAGGCTCTGAAAGCAACTTCTGATAGGAAGTATCAGAAGCAGTCAGAAGCCAGGAGAAGATCTGATGGTGTTCAGAAGTCAGAAACCTGAACCTCTGATAGACAAAAGAATGCTTAGAAGGGAAAAGAAAAGTATGACAAGAAGAAGATCCAATGTTACTGTTGTAAGAAGTTTGGTCACTTTGCTAGAGATTGTTGGTCAAACAAGGAGAGAAAATCAGAAGAAGCAAATATAGCCAGAAGCTCTGATGACGAATCTGTGCTATTGATGGCCTCTGAATCTGATAATATGGATCTGATAGACCGGTGGTATATGGACACTGGCTGTTCAAATCATCTTACTGGAAATAAGAAATGGCTGGTTGAGTTTGACTCTGAAAAGAGAACAAAGATCAGATGTGCTGATGACAAATATCTTAATGCATAAGGTATGGGAAATGTCAGAGTGATTCTGAACAATGGGAAAACAACATTGATTCAGAGCGTGTGGTATGTACCTGGCATCAGAAGCAATCTGATGAGTGTGGGACAATTAATTAAGAAAGGTTTTTAAGTTACCATGAAGGACAATCTTCTGAAGCTGTATGACTACAATCAGAAGTTGATTATGGAGTCAGAACAGGGAAGGAATAAAACATTCAAGGTAAATGTCAGAACTGCAGATTCAGAATGTCTTAGTGCAACAAGTGCTGAGAAGGAGAGTGAGCTGTGGCACAGAAGATTTGGTCATTTGAATTTCAGAAGCTTAAAACATCTGAATTCAAAGAAGTTGGTACATGGAATTCCTGCAATTAAGAAGCCTGAAAAGTCATGCAAAGTTTGCATGGAAGGAAAACAACCACGATTGCCATTTGTGTCAAAAGCTGCTCCAAGAGCAAAACATGCCTTGGGAGTTGTACATTCTGATGTGTGTGGTCCATTTCCAGTAGCATCGATTGGAGGGAATAAATACTTTGTGTTGTTTGTTGATGAATTCACAAGAATGACATGGGTATCCCTTATTAAGTTTAAACATGAGGTGTTTGATGAATTCAATAAGTTCAGAATGAAGGCTGAGAATCAGAGTGGTCAGAAGTTGAAGATTCTTAGAACTGATGGTGGAGGTGAGTATAACTCCAAAGAGTTCCAGAAGTTCTGTGAGGAGAATGGAATTGAGCATGAGGTTACTGCTCCTTATACCCCTCAACACAATGGTCTTGCTGAAAGAAGAAACTGCACTTTGCTTGATATGGTGAGAAGCATGCTAAAGGAGAAGAAGCTTCCTCAGAAGCTCTGGGGAGAAGCTGTTGCAACTGCAACGTATGTACTCAACAGATGTCCTACGAAGAAGTTGAAGGAAATAGTTCCAATACAGAAGTGGACTGGAGATAAGCAAAGTGTTAGTCATCTAAAGGTGTTTGGTTCTGTTTGCTATAAACATGTTCCAGAAGCCAGAAGACAGAAGCTGGATGATAGAAACAAAGTGATGATTCTGATAGGGTACCACAGTACAGGTGCATACAAGCTCTATTGTCCAGAAACCAATAAAATTGAATTCAGCAGAGATGTGATTATGAAGGAATCAGAAGTTTGGAATTGGGATAAGTCTCAATCTGATTCTGATGTTAGAACTTCTGAAGAAAGGTCAGAGTTAAGAATTTCTGAAGTTGGAATAAATTCTGACGTTGACTCTGATAGTGATTCAGACTCTGGAGAAGACTCAGAAGATGAAGGTGACTCTGATGATCCAGACTTCGATGACAATCCAGATTTTGGTGGCAATTCAGACTCTGGAAATATGCCAGACTCTGAAGATGGTCAAAGCTCTGGAGGAAGTCAATCATCTGAAGTTAGAAACTCTGAAGCTCAAGACTCTGAACAAGTTCAGAGACCACAAAGAATAAGAAACGTCCCCAGAAGATATGCAGAATTTGACATGCTGCAAGACACTGAAGTAGACTCTGAAGGAGAAGTTATTCAGTGTGCCATGATAGCAGAGCTTGGAATCAGAAGATTGATTCATTTTTCAAGAAGCAAGGCTTTCAAAAATGTGATATGGAGTACGGTGTCTATGTTCAGCATACTTCTGAAGGCAATATGACTCTGGTATGTTTATATGTTGATGATATACTATTGACTGGAAGTTCTGAACAGGAGATAGCCAAGTTCAAGAAAGTTCTGATGAATGAATTTGGAATGACTGATCTAGGCAAAATGACATACTTTCTAGGGATAGAGTTCAAATATTCTGAGAAAGGTATCATTTTGCATCAGCTCAAGTATGAATTAGAACTTCTGAATAGATTTGAACTGAAGAATTGTAAGATTTCTGTCACACCTTCTGATACAAATCAGACTTTGGATTCTGACTCTGATGGAAAGGATGTGGACGCTACAACCTTCAAACAGTTGGTTGGTTCTCTGAGGTATCTGTGCAATACCAGACCTGCTATTTGCTATTCTATTGGTATGGTTAGTAGGTTCATGAGTAAACCTAAGTGGTCCCATTACCAAGCTGCTGTCAGGATTCTGAGGTATATCAAGGGAACTCTGAAGTATGAAGTGTTGTTTCCTTCTGGAAGAAAGGATGAGTCAGAACTTCTGAGTTATTCAGATTCTGATTGGTGTGGAGACAGAGTTGACAGAAGAAGTACCTCTGGATACTTGTTCAAATTTCTGGGAGGTCCCATTTCTTGGTGTTCTAAGAAGCAACTTGTTGTGGCGTTATCAACCTGTGAAGCTGAATACATTGCAGGTGCTGTTACTGTATGCCAATCTGTGTGGATTCTGAATCTGTTACAGGATCTGAAGATTAAAATAAACAAACCTCTGAAGCTGATGATTGACAACAAGTCTGCAATCAATCTTGCCAGAGACCCAGTGTTGCATGGGAGAAGCAAACATATTGAGACCAAGTATTATTTTTTGAGACATCAAGTTCAGAGTGGAGTGTTAGAAGTTGTACACTGCAGCACTCAGAAACAGTTGGCAGATGTTCTGACGAAAGCTATCAAGACTGATCAATTTCTCAAACTAAGGGATGAAATTGGTGTTACAAATTTTGATGGAATATGAATTAAGGGATGATATTAGAAGTAATTCATATTTATTAGTTGTACTATTTTCTTAGCCCCTAAGTTTGTTAGAGGGTATTTTAGTATTTTTATCTTATTCTAGTAACCCTAGTTTTAGCTTATAAATAGGGTAGCAATCATTGCAATTTGTGTAGTAGTGTGTAGCCGTCATTCTCTTAATAGAATATTTCTCTTTTCATCATTTATTCTACCTTTGCACCAACAAAAAAGAGTGTGAGGTAAACTCACGGTGCAGTTGGCGGGATAAAGTCGTTATAGAGTGGGTTTTGAACCACTTTCCTTTGTTGCATGAAAATTGAAATTATCCTTTAAATTACAATATTTTAAGTGTTCCCTTTGAGTGTTATCCATTTAACTTTGATAGTTGATAGTTTCTATTAGATAATATTATTGTTATATTATTATATTATACCATATATTAATAAAAGTAGTTTAATTTTTTCTATTATTTAATATTTATGTTCTATTATAATTTTTATTTTATAGACTTTTGTCATGGAAATCTTAGTATCTCTTCTATTTTATTAACATGGTACCAAAGAGATTGGTTGAATAAAATATTTGCAACAATAAAAATTGTTTTACAATTTTATTGTTATGATTTGTTTTTTTAGTTATTCAATTAATTAGTCTCGTCAGTTTTGTGTTTATTTTGTTTTTCTCCACACAAAAATAGTCTCGTCAGTTTTGTGTTTATTTTGCTTTTCTCCACACAAAAATTGATAGAAGTTCTTTTGGGTTATGCGTTTGAATTTGTTTGAATTTAAATTAGTAAAAAAGTAGTAATGGCTAATGAAAAATATAATTCTCTTCAATCTATTAGTGTTCAACTAAATGGACAAAATTATAATGATTGAAGTTATGTAATGAAAAAAATTTAAAAAGGAAAAAGGATAAGAAATTATGTTGATGAAACTTTGGTTGAGCACACAAAAAAGATGAAGCAATATATGCAAAACAGTTGGAAACATGAGATGTTAGTAATGTAAAATCCTCATTTGGATTAATAATTCTGTAAGTAGCAAAATATGATACTGCTAAGGAGGTTTGAGATCATTTTATTAGGGTTCTTAAACACAATAATATGATCATTCAAGAATTTTATTCGGTCATGACTAATTTATGGAATCAATTGGCTCTTATGGAATCTACGGAATTAAAAAAATTTCAAAGCATACATTGAGGAAAGAGAAAAGTAGTGTCTTGTTCAATTTCTGATGGCCTTTTGGAATGATTTTTTAGTCTTTGTGGAAGCATTCTATGTTGTAATCCTCTTTCCAATGTATTGCACCCCAAAATTTGACCAACCGTTTCTCGCAATTTGACTTATGTTTCATTTCATTTTGCATTCGCATCTGCATACCGCATACTGTGCATTTTTCAGCCGAATTGATCTTACCGGGATTACAGCCCTCTTCTCGCGCTTCAGACAGTTCAAACCAGTTCGAATACAGAGATTTATTTTGGGAGTTGTGCTCTTCCGGTGTTTTCAGTCTATACTGTTATCTCAGTGCATTCTCGCATTTTTTATTCGCCGATTTAACTCTTCTAGAATTTATTTCTCAATTTGCATAGAAATTAAACTTCATATAGGGTTTTGATTCGATTTTCTAGAATATTAATATTTTTAATAGATTTTTAGAAGTCTTTTTTCTATTATTAGATTTTAATAGAGTAAATAACATTTTCTATCTTCTAGATTTAATAGACTTTTTGTTTTCTAGAAATATTATATGGATTAAATAGTTTTCTTATTTCTATTTTAATAGATTTTAAATAATATAGTTTTTTATAGTTGTTTCTATATTTTAGAGTTTAATGGAATATTGTTTAGATTTTAAATAGATTTGTTTGATTTAATTTCTGTTTTTAGATATTAATTCTTTTTAGAATATTAGAGTAGTTAGTTGTTTAAGATATATTAGAGTTTTATTCTAGATTTAATTATTTTTAGATTTTATTAGGATTAATGGTTCAGTTTTAACTAGGATATTAATTGATGTTAGTTAATTGGTTTTAGCTAGTTTAATTAGTTAGGTTTTGCAGCTTTTATTAATTTCAATTAACCTGGGTTTAGCTTTTAATCATTGTCAGTTTCTTTCATTAATTGTTTAATCATTCATTAAGCCCATTTAATCAGTCATTAAGTCCATTCGCAGGCCAGGTGTCCAATTCCAGGTCCAGTCCAAGTCCAGTTCAGTGCCATGTGTCGCTATATAAGCACCTCTCATTCTCTCTCTCCCTCTTGGATGCCACATGTCCTCACATCACCCCACCTCTCGCCACACGTCCCTTTAGGTGTCATCCCCTCACCTCCTCATGCAAACCGCCAGAGCTCATTGCCGGTGAAATCAAAGCCACCAAAACTCGCCGGTAACCGTCGCTGGAAACCCAACATTCGCCAGAAAATTCAATCTCTCACCGGAAACTTCATACGAAGTTCATCTAAACATCAAGAACATTCATCAACTTCATCCCAGAAATCCAAACCTTCACCTCATTTTTCCAGATCTCCACCGGAAAATGTATCAACCTTCAACCATTTCGTTTCAGAATTCATATCATCTTTCTCACCCGTTCATGTTTCTTTTCTAGATCTATGAATGTTCAAACAATTTTCACCGAGATTTCCCATCAACATTCATACCAATCTCAGATTTCTGCTTATGTTCATCATGAACATTCATCAAGGTTCATCGTGTTCATGCGAGTCTTCAAGAACCTCACCCGGTTTCCAGTTAAACACCCAACCGTTCATCAGGATTTTTCATGAACTTCATCACTTTCATCAAGAGCTCCGTTCGTTTCTTCACCGGAAACTCCATACAACCGTCAAGAACCTTCGTCTTCTTCCCAGAGTTCATGAAAGTTTTCGGATTCTTCAACAACTCCATCAAGATCCATCAAGATCTCCTTA
Source organism: Lathyrus sativus (assembly GCA_963859935.3). Lineage (NCBI taxonomy): Eukaryota > Viridiplantae > Streptophyta > Magnoliopsida > Fabales > Fabaceae > Lathyrus > Lathyrus sativus. Next base: position 514,157,146 of record OZ012735.1, read on the forward strand.
GAATCATCAACAGAGACTTCTTCAAACTTTCAACAACCTTCATAACATTTTTTCCCAGAAATCAACTAATCTTCAAGAAACATTCAAGATCTTCATCCATTTACTCTCCAGATTTTCCAGTAAGTTCATACGAGTTCATTACCTTTGTATTGAGTTTCCAGAAACCTCACCATCTTCATAATCGTTTTTAAGAACTCGTCAAACATCTACCGTCACCTCCATACGTGTTCATCAGCTTCCAGATTTCTTCATCAAGAATCTTCCAGAAAACCTCAAACAACCTTCAAACCTTCATCGAATCTCCAGAAACGTTCAAACTTTCCAGATCTTCCAACTCGTCAATAATTCAAGATCCCAACGCCTGAACAGATCCTCAAAAGTCCAGATCTCCATTTGTTAAAACTTCCTCTAACATGCAAGCAACGATTCATCCACTTCGACCAAATCTGGATCCAGAAATCCTCAAGAACTCATACGAGCTTCATCAAGCTCAAGACCTACATTCGTTTCTCCATAATCTGTCAAGCACACTACCTCCAAATTCGAATTACTCAGAGGTTTTGGAGTGCGAAGATGGAAGGTTGAGACGGAAGGAGGCTGAACGGAGCAAGAGAGAAGCGACAGAGGTGAGCGTAAGGTGAGGAACGACTAGCTAGGGTCTTGCCAAACTGAATGAGGAAGGTGATGCTACATCTGGAGACTTTAAACGGGTTAGTGGGCCATAGGCCCATTCGTTTCAAGTTCACACTCTCCGTTTTTCTCATTGTACCCCTCTGTTGTCTGGCTGTTTGATTGTTAACTTGGGCCCAACCCAACCGGATTCCAGAGCTATCCCCCGTTTTTCGTTATGGCACCTCCCCTGGTTATTGTGCTGCTGTGAAGTTAGGCCAAACCCAACTGAATTGATTGTTGTACCGCTGACCTGGTTACTATAGCCCCATACGTTGCTGTTTTCTTTGGTGTTGTGGGCCTTCTGAGCCCAATTGTCTTTACTGGTTGCACACCCCTGGCCTGGCTAATGCACCCCCTGCTGTATTTTCTTTTTTGTAAATATTTTAATAATTTTGTATTGTATTTTCATGTGAATATATTGTTAATACATTTTATTTTTTTCTTTTTAGGGAAATTCATATTATAGAATTTATATTCTATTTTCATTAGCATTTTGTTTTAGGATATAGAGTTTTATATAGATTTTGTATTCTACTTTTTCTATGTTATAATTCAATTTCCTTTTAATATTTCCTTAGATTTTTCTATTAAGGATTTATTTTCTTTTTACAAGTAGAATATTATTTCCATTTGTCATTGTATTTTTCTCATCATTTTTGTTTTGTAGGTCGATGACGAGACTTCCGTAAACCGTTATTAATCGACTTGTTGATGGATAATGTAGGATCCGAGACCACTTTTTTCTCTCCTCCTTCTGATTTTATTTTTTGACTAGTTTGTCTGTGTGACATGATTCAATTGGAGAATGATTCTCAATATCATTTCTCTATATTGTCTTTGACACAGATATCAATACGCTGCCTCTTAGAGTTTGACTTCATTTATAAGTCAAATTATGACGATTCAGCGTTACATTGGTTCTGATTCGAAATGTCATCATCAAGGATCCGAAGAGGAGAAGATTGGAATGGAGCTTGCGCATAATGTCAAGGGCCAACGGAACCGCTCCGTTCGATAACATCTTTCTTATTCAAGTCTTTATGAAACCGTCGAGTGTTGTGAGTTGTAGCGTTAGATACGTAGGAAATGGTGATTGGGGGGATACCTCTCAATTTCTTAGAATGTTTAGTATACGTCCTTAGGACGATATGCGACGCATTCGCTCCTACGCCTTAGGTTCTTGCGTGTGTGTCCCGGTTTCCTTCCCGTTTAGGCGTGTTAGGCCTACTTCCTCTTTGTTCTGGCCCCCGTGCGATCGAAACTCTTTTCTCTCGCATCTTGGCGATTGAGATCTTTCTCTTGCCCCAGTGCAATCGAGACTTGTTTTCTACATGCCCCGAACTACGTTCGCTCTGATCTCTCATACCTGTTGAGAGTACGTAGGCATAAGACGCGATGTCTTGGCGAGAAACCTTTCCCCTATTACCCGTAGTTAGCCGAACTACGTTGACTCTGACTTTCCCATTGCACGAGGGAATAAGTAGGCCCAGAGCTGCGATGCTCTATCGAGTCTTTTTCTTTTCTTTTAAACCAGACCTTGTAGGTAGATAGATAAACAACCCTTTTAGATAAACAAACAAGCATGGATCCCGTTGAGTACAACGGAAGTGAGGGGTGCTAATACCTTCCCCTTGCGTAACCGACTCCTGAACCCCGAGATTTGGTTGCGATGACCGATCTTATCCCTTTTTTCTAGGTTTTTCCTGATCGTTTCCTTTCCCTCTTTTGGGATAAATAACGATAGGTGGCGACTCTTCTGTCTTTGCCGGCACCTTTTTTCGCAGTTGCGACACAATGTTGATTCAATTGTTAATAAATTATTGGCAGAAGAAATCAGATTTAAGACTCACTTTAATATGATTTTAGATAAAAGAATTCTCTACACTCCTCCATCTGTTTTTATTGCTCCTATTCAAAAAGAAAAATATTAAGGTAGAATTGGACTTCGTATTGATGAATGTGCTTTTTGTAAGAAGAAAGATCATTGAAAATTTCAATGTCCCGAATTGTTGAGAGTAAATAAGAAGAATTTTAAAAGTTCATCATCCAATATTGTCGATGCACCCTTTAACTTTGTTCACTATGATGTATGGGTTCCATCACAGGTTGTTACCAAAGGGGGATCTAGATATTATGTTTTGTTTATTGATGACTATACTCGTTGCTGTTGGGTTTACCTTATGAAAAAACGCTCTGAATTTTTTTGAAATTTATCAAATGTTTCGTACAATGGTTAAAACACAACATAATGTTGTTATAAAGTGCTTCCGTTGTGATTTAAGTGGTGAATATACCTCTAATAAATTCTCTGAAATACTTTCATATGATGGTACTACTCACCAGACATCTTGTACTAATATTCCTCAACATAATGGAGTTGCTAAAAGAAAACATCGCCATATTGTTGAGATTGGTCGTTCCCTTTCGTTGTATGCTTCAGTTCCTAGTGAGTTTTATGGTGAAACAATTCTTATTTTTGTTCATGCTATTAATAGAATCCTATTGTGTGTCACACCAGGTTTTTCTCCTTTCAAAAAATTGTATGATTCTCTCCCAGATTATTCTTCTTTGAAAGTCTTTGGCTCTACTTGATTTGTTCTTCGTCCACAAGTAAAAAGTAGTAAGTTATTCTCTCGTTCTTTCATATGTGTATTTGTTGGTTATGGGGATGATCAAAAGGGTTATTGTTGTTATAATTCCCAATCAAGAAAAGTTTCTCATCATGTTGTATTTATTGAACACATTCCTTCTTTCTCTCTTTCTTTTGATTCTTGTATTACCAGTAGTTCAAAACTTACCTACATCATTCCTTTTAATCTTAATGATAATATTTATAGTGATTGTAATTTTAAGAACTGCAGGTCTGATACTACTGCTAATCCTGATATTGATATCCCTTTTGACCCCACAACTACCCAATAACCTTCCACGACTATTGATCCTCCTTTTCCTTCTCCTTGTTATCCATCTTATGATCGTAAGTCTACTCAGTTGCCTAATTTTGTTTATTCCACTTACTCTGCTTCTTTTTCGTCTTTTCTAACCTCTATTCATAGTTTGTCTGATCCCTCTTCCTATAAAGAGGCTATATTTGACCCTCTTTGGCAGCATGTTATGATAGAATAACTCTCTGCTCCGTACAAGACAAACACTTGTGAGTTAGTAAGTATTCCTTCTAGAAAATGTGCTATTAGATCTCGTTGGGTATACAAAACCAAAACTAATTCTAATGGGTTTGTTGAGCGCTACAAAACACATCTTATTGCTAAGTGATTATCTCAACAATATTATCGCTATGCAAAAAATGACACATAGTCGCCACTGAATTTTATTTATCCCAAAGAGGGAAGGGAAATAACAATAAAACCTTTAGGGAAAGAACATGGTCATCGCAACCAAGTTTCGGGTTTGGAAGTCGGTTATGCAAGGGGAAGGTATTAGCACTCCCTCACATCTATCGTACTCGATGGGAACCATCTAAGTTGTATAGCTCGAATGGGTGTTTTATTCTAAAAGTCTACTTGCTAAAGGGAAAGAGGGGTTGGTTTTTAATTATAGTGCTCGCTAAGGATTGTAGCCCTTGTGCCTACGTATCCTCACTTAAAAGAAGTGTTGAATCAGAGCTTCATAGTTCAGAGTCTTGAGAAATGATTGTGTGTTGATTGATTTTATACCTTGAAAAAGGATTTTTGGATGATGCCCTAAGGTGAAAAAGAAGTTTGGTAAGTTGATGTTATTTTAAGGATTTTGAAAGAAAATTGTTCTTGATTAGGATTGCACTAAAG